>CM040402.1:17902366-18036039 GCA_022702515.1 Ilyophis sp. 1 JC-2022
ATTGGCTACGTGATGGGGCTACTGAAAATGCCTTCAAAAAGATCAAGAAACTGTTCTCCTCCACTCCGATTCTGGTGCACCCCGACCCCACTCGTCAGCTTGTCGTGGAGACTGATGCGTCCGACACTGGAGTAGTGGCCGTGGTCTCTCAGGTTTCCCCCACTGACAACCTTCTACACCCCTGCGCATTCTTCTCCCGTAAGCTGTCTCCGGCGGAGAGAAATTATGACGTGGGAAACCGTGAGCTACTCGCTGTTAAGCTAGCACTGGAGGAGTGGAGGCATTGGCTGGAGGGCGCCGAGAAACCATTTGTGGTCTGGACCGACCATAAGAATCTGGCGTACCTACAGACAGCCAAGAGGTTGAACTCCCGCCAAGCCAGATGGGCCCTGTTCTTTGGCCGGTTCAATTTTACACTGACCTACCGCCCTGGTTCCAAGAATGTCAAGCCAGATGCCCTGTCGCGACAGTTTATAGCCAGTTCCGAGAGATACGCCGGAGAACATCCTCCCTGGGTCCTGTACCATTGCGTCGGTGTCCTGGAGGATTGAGGCCGTCATCAAGAAGGCGCTAAGTGATGAACCCGATCCCAGGTCCAATCCCGGTACACGCCTTTATGTTCCCTCCGCCGCCCGGACACATGTCCTCCAATGGGCTCACTCCTCCCTCATGTCCTGCCATCCCGGCTTTACCCGCACCCTGGCTGTTCTCAAAAGAAGGTTCTGGTGGAACTCCATGATCCCTGACACCAGGTGTTTTGTCAAGGCCTGTACTACCTGTGCCAGGAGCAAGGCCTCTCACCAGGCCCCAGCTGGTCTGCTCCAACCTCTGCCAGTGCCCAGTCGCCCTTGGAGCCACATCGGGGTGGATTTCGTGACCGGACTCCCCCCTTCTGAGGGCAACACCACTATGCTGACTGTGGTTGACAGGTTCAAGGCGGCGCACTTCATCCCCCTGCCTGGATTGCCCACTGCCCAAGAAACCGCGGATTTACTGGTCAAAGAAGTTTTCCGAATCCATGGCATTCCCGCGGACATTGTCTCTGACCGTGGCCCCCAGTTCATCTCCCTGGTCTGGAAGGCCTTCTGTTCGGCTCTCGGAGCCACCTCCAGCCTCACGTCAGGTTACCACCCCCAGTCTAACGGTCAGACCGAAAGGGCCTGCTTTACGCTGTGTGTCAGCCAAGAACCCCAACTCATGGAGCAAGATGCTCACCTGGGTTGAGTATGCACACAACGCCCTGCCCTGTCCCCATTCGAAGTTTCCCTCGGCTACCTACCCCCACTGTTTCCCAACCAAGAGGCAGAGATTGCTGTCCCCTCCCTCGCCACCCACATGCACCGATGCCTTAAGATCTGGAAGGACGCCCGAGCCACGCTATTGAGCACGGCTGAACGGAATCATTGAGTCGCTGATCGCCACTGCACTCCAGCCCCTGAGTACAAGCCTGGCGACTCAGTTTGGCTCTCTTCAAAGGACATTCCCCTCCAATCCACTTCCCGCAAACTCCAGCCCCGCTTCATCGGTCCCTACAAGATTCACAGCATCATCAACCCCACCTCAGTCAAGCTGTCATTGCCCCCTTCCCTTAAGATTCACCCCACGTTTCATGTTTCCTGCATCAAGCCCTATTCCACTGACCCCCTTTGCTTTGGATTTCCCCATAATAAAGCCCTTGCGGGTATTTATTATTACGTCAGTGTTCTGAGTCGTGCATTACGGGTCCAACCCGCACACATCCGTCTCACAGGGCATTCTTTCAGTTTCTCTTTCAGTCCCATTAGTAATTAGTAACAGCTCTTGATAGTCACCATTAGGGTACGGGTTCTATCCATTCTATCCGTTTCATTCCATGGTCATACGGAGCGTATTACATTTTCTTTGTGGATTCACCCACATACCCTCTTGTACTGGGGCACTCATGGTTGGTTCAGCACATGCCACATATTAACTGGAGGTCAGAGGGCCCGGTTATTTTCCGCTGGGGATTCCAGTGCAGACACCACTGTTCTAAGACTAAACCGCTCAAATCCGGAGGTTCACTTTGTTCCCTTCCCGATTCCAGTTCTAACAGCGAACAGGAGGAGAGGGCTCTCCTTGGTGCTCACGAGGCAGTAGCATCATCTCATGAGTCTTTCCTGGGACTCGTTCGCTGACGGGCTCAGTGTGTGGGAGGAGGAGAGATCTTCTTCTGAGATCGATTAGGAAATTTCACTCGATTCTGCGTCAGATTTGGAGAGTACCCAGGTGGGTGGGGCTTTTAATTTTTCGTTGCCAGCTAATGTTCCTCAGCAGTATACAGATCTTGCTGAGGTTTTTAGTAAGCAGCGCGCCACTTCTCTGCCTCCTCATAGACCATATCATTGCGTCATCGACTTATACCTAGATTTGATTCCTCCCAGGGGGGCGCTGTATTCTGTGAGTGCCACTATTAGATCATACATTGAAGAATCTCTAGCCAATGGCTTCATCAGACCCTCCACATCGCCTGCAGGGTCCGGGTTCTTCTTTGTTAAGAAGAAGGACGGGAGTCTTAGGCCATGTATTGACTACAGGAGACTTAATGCAATTACGATAAAGAATCGTTATCCTCTCCCTCTGATGAATTCGGCATTTGTACGCCTCCAGGGGGCATCTATTTTTTCTTAACTCGACCTATGCAGCGCTTACAACTTTGTTCGCATTCGTGAGGGGGATCAATGGAAAACGGCATTTAACACCCACTCGGGACACTACGAGTACCAGGTGATGCCGTTCAGGCTCACTACCCCCCCCCCCCCCCCCCCCCCAGTTTTCCAGGCGTTAGTTTTTGTTTACATTGATGACATTTAAATTTGTTCTCCCGATCTTCCCACTCACATTCTCCACGTCAGGCAGGTTCTTAATGCTCTGCTCAAGGCTCAGCTTTTTGTAAAGGCAGAGAAGTGTGTTTTTTTACAGGTTCATTGTGGCAAACGGCAAGGTTCAAATGGATCCCGAGAAAGTCTAGGCCGTTAAGAACTAGCCCAGTCTGTCTTTTCTTAAGCAGGTACAATGCTGTTTAGGCTTCGCAAATTTTTGTCTGTCATTGTAAGCTGTTACTGTATGCTGTTATATGTACTGTTGTCTGATGTGTACAGTACTGTGGAAAGGAATTTCCCTTTGGAGACAATAAAGTCTAAAGTCTAACGCGTCCACAGGGCTCTCGCCTTTCGAGGCTCAACTGAGGTGTCAGCCCCCATTATTCCCTGAGCTTGAGAGGAACATAGAAGGTCCCTCCGCTGTCATGGATCTGACTTTTCTTCCCTTATCTCTACGTCGTTTTATTCGTCGTTATCGTTTACCGGTAATCTATCGGATTTCCCTGTGTTCCGTCACAGGTTTTGTTTTCACCTTGTCATTAGTGAGTTCACCTGGCCATTAGTGAGTTCACCTGGCAGGTAATTCCGCTCACTATTTATACCCCGCTTCTGGATGCTCTCATTGCTTCCATGTTGTTTCCACTTAACATTCGAGCCGGTAACAAGGTTTAGAGAAATAGAAAGTAAGATAGTTTAAAAAAAACGAAAAGGGTTTAGAAAATAGGGTGTTAGAAAGAAAGGAAGGTTCTTTTGTTTCTTTCGTTATTTACTCTACTTACGAGTGCTCTTCCCCAGGAAAGGTTTGGGTTGTTGAGTTCTCGGTTTTCCTTTTAGTTTTCACTCCAATAACGGGAGTAAGATAAGCGTGTCTGCTTATTTCCTTTTAGTTACCGTTTCTACCGACGAGCGCTCTAACTGCGCTGACTCCAGTTATAGGGGTCTTATAGTTTTGGTTTTCTTTGTTCGCTCCAACAAATGGAGTTAGATAAGCGTTAGTGCTTATTCCTTTGTTTTGCTCGTTTAGCGAGCTCCTCGGTTACATTGCGAGGTTTAGTCTTTCATTTCTAGTTGTTTCTCCACTACGGATTATTGCCCGTATTAGTGGTGTTCTTACGAACACTTTAAGACTGGTCAACTACGTGCATTTGGATCTCCAATATTCCCATCTCTGTTTTCGGACAGAGATCCCTCATAGAACATGGAAGCCACAGGGGAGTTTCCAGCAGTAGTTGCCAATCTCAGAGTGATCATTTCCGATCAGGAGGTAGCCCTGACGGACCAGAGAGAGAGTATTCGTGCCTTGCAAAACTCACAGCAAGCTTTACACGAGCAGATGCAGTTACAAGCTGTAGCGTTACAAGATCTGGCAGAAGTTATCCGTACTCTCTCCCTCAGGTCCGATTCTCCCCCAGTTGCAGAAGCACCTATACAGGTTATTCCTCCAACAGTTACACCTGACGTAAGGGAGCCAAGACTCCAACTCCCCTTACGGTATAATGGAGAATCCGGCAGATGTCAGGGGTTTTTGACACAGTGTCTAATTTTTTTTAAAATACAACCCTCGCGGTTTCAGGCACAAGAGTCCAGAGTAGCCTTCATTCTCTCTCTCTTGACCGGTAATGCTCTCGCATGGGCCGACCCACTTATTAGAGCTAATTCTATTATTGTTAGCAATACGGACCGGCTTATGGC
Source organism: Ilyophis sp. 1 JC-2022 (assembly GCA_022702515.1). Taxonomy (NCBI): domain Eukaryota; kingdom Metazoa; phylum Chordata; class Actinopteri; order Anguilliformes; family Synaphobranchidae; genus Ilyophis; species Ilyophis sp. 1 JC-2022. The sequence goes on from CM040402.1 coordinate 17,906,899, forward strand.
GGAGATGGTGTCAGTGTTCGACCAAGACGTCTCTGGCAAAGAAGCGGCCATGCGTCTAACCCGTCTTCGTCAGGGCACTGACACCGTAGCCACATTTGCTATTACTTTTCGTGCCCTTGCGGGAGTAACAGGTTGGGCCGATGAGCCCCTATGTGCTCTGTTTCTTAATGCGTTATCGGAGAACATAAAGGACGCCATTGCGGGTATCGAACCACCCGCTACATTCGGTGCTCTTGTGTCTACGGCCATTCGGTTGGATAACCGGTTTAGAGAGAGAGAGAAGGAGAGGACTCATAAGGGTTTTAAACAGCACCCACCTCGTTACTCTTCCTCTCACACGCCAGCACCGGTTCACAGTCCCTTTGTTGCTCCCATTGAACAGGAGGAGTCCATGCAGGTCGATAGCTTTTCCATGCGCGAAAAAGGGGATGCTAAGTCCCGTGAATGGCGGTGTAGCTATTGTAAGAGGAAGGGCCATTTAAGGGAACACTGTCCCAAACTTGTGGGAAAAGATTAGTCCCGCTAGCGGAACCGAGTCGCGTAGCGGGACTAGAATTAAATTACCCTCGGACCTTCCTGTCAGTTCATTTGCGCTGGAACCACCGCCAGATTTCCTGCAAAGCGTTCATTGATTCAGGGGCAGTTGAATGCCTCGTTGACTCCAACTGGGTTAAAGCCCATAAAATTCCCACCCACCCTCTATCTCTCCCTCGACTAGTCACGGCTCTGGATGGCCGTCCCCTAGGTACTGGCACGATCTCCCGGGTTACCGCCGCGATACGCATGCGCGTTCCGTTTTGTAAACATACGGAGGAGATTCAGTTTTTTTTAGTGGAATCCCCAGTTTATCCACTGGTTTTGGGTCATTCCTGGCTCACTCGCCATAACCCACACATTAATTGGGGGGGGGCGAGACCCGTTATTCAAAAATGGAGTTCCAGATGCAAACGCCACTGTCATGTCGCCAGTCAGTTTTTGTTGAGAGAAGGGGGTGAGGATTATGCTCAGTCTGACTCAGATAGTGAGGATAATTGCGTTAATAACCAGCAATCCTCTCATGTCCTCTCCGAGAATGGAGAGGAGAGTTTGGACTGGGATTATTCTGCGGAACTACCTCCTGCGTGGCAGGAGAAGACGTCCGAGTCAGATATTGATTGGGAGATTCATTCTGTCTCGGACACTGAGGAGGTTGAAGTAGGAGGAACACTCGAATTCAAGCTGCCCGCTAATGTTCCTAAACAGTACGCCGATCTGGCGGAGACGTTTAGCAAACAACGTTCCACTTCATTACCACCTCACAGACCGTATGACTGTGCTATTGAGCTATACCCAGGCACTACCCCCTCTAGAGGGTCTCTTTATTCGTTGTCCATCCCTGAGAGCGCAGCCATGCACAAATATATTGAGGAAGCTCTGGTTAATGGGTTTATTAGACCTTCTACCTCGCCTGCAGGGGCGGGTTTTTTTTTTGTTAAAAAAAAAGACGGAGGTCTCAGACCCTGTATTGATTACAGGCCCTTAAATGATATAACAGTCAAGAACAGATACCCCCTTCCTCTTATGAACTCCGCTTTCGAGCGCCTTCAGGGGGCGTCTATTTTTACGAAACTGGACCTACGAAACGCCTATAACCTCATTCGTATTCGCGAGGGCGACGAGTGGAAGACCGCTTTTAACACGCACAGCGGTCACTACGAATATCGCGTCATGCCGTTCGGGCTCACTAGCGCCCCCTCTGTGTTTCAGGCGTTGATTAACGATGTGCTGAGGGAAATGCTGGAAAAATTCGTCTTCGTGTATCTTGACGATATTTTAATATTTTCGCCCGATTTTACCACACATGTCGGTCACGTTCGTCAGGTTCTTGCTGCACTTCTTAAAGCCCAATTATTTGTAAAGGCAGAGAAGTGTGTCTTTCACACAGGCTCTGTTTCATTTTTGGGTTTCATTATTAAGGAGGGTAAGGTACAGATGGATCCAGAGAAGGTTTCCGCTGTAAAGAACTGGCCCACGCCATCTTCCGTAAAACAGATACAACGTTTTTTAGGTTTTGCGAATTTTTATCGGCGATTTATTCGAAATTTTAGTGCGGTAGCAGCGCCCATTACTGCGCTCACTAAGAAGAACCTTGGCAGCCAGTTCCAATGGAATTCGAAGGCAGCTTCAGCATTTGCCGAATTAAAGAGAAGGTTCACTTCCGAACCCATCTTGGTTACTCCCAACCCCTCCCTGCCCTTTGTGGTAGAGGTAGACGCCTCCGAGCTAGGCGCCGGAGCCATTCTTTCCCAATGTTCGCCACTTGACCACAAGATGCACCCCTGCGCTTATTTCTCTCGCGCCCTAACATCGGCAGAGAGGAATTATGACGTAGGGGATCGAGAATTGCTTGCGGTCAAGTTGGCTTTGGAAGAATGGCGCCATTGGCTTGAAGGAGCGGAACATCCATTCACTGTCTGGACGGATCATAAGAATCTTGAATACGTTCAGCTGGCTAAAAGGCGTAATTCACGGCAAGCTAGGTGGGCGCTATTCTTTCTAAGATTGAATTTTATTATCACGTATCGCCCCGGGTCTAAAAACGTCAAACCTGACGCTCTCTCGCGGATTTACGACCGTTCTGAGACAGACTCAGTTCCTGAGCCTATTATCGCCACTGACCTCATTGTTGCCCCGGTTATTTGGGAGGTTGAGGCAGCGGTGCAGAGAGCCTTGCGCTCAGACCCAGGTCCAGGTGGGGCACCGGCAAACTGTCTTTTCGTGCCTCCTCGTCTTAGGTCGCGGGTCCTCCAATGGGGCCACGCCTCCCAACTCACCGGGCACCCAGGGGTTCATCGAACTAGGGACTTTTTATCCCGGCGTTTCTGGTGGCCTAGTCTGGATAGAGACGTACGCTCATTTGTCGCGGCTTGTCCGGTTTGCGCTCGCAGCAAGGCCTCTCACCTTCCCCCCTCGGGTTTTCTTCGCCCCCTACCCATTCCCACCCGTCCCTGGAGTCATATTTCCCTGGACTTCATCACGGGGTTGCCGTTATCTTCAGGCAATACTACCATTTTAGTGGTGGTCGACCGTTTTTCCAAAGCGGCCCATTTTATTGCGCTGTCCAAGCTGCCCTCGGCACCTGAGACAGCGCAACTTATGATTGACCATGTGTTTCGTCCGCATGGCCTTCCGTCGGATGTGGTGTCCGATCGCGGCCCTCAGTTCGCCGCCAAGTTTTGGCGGGCGTTTTGCTCTCTGCTGGGGGCTTCGGTTAGTTTATCTTCCGGGTTCCACCCGGAGACTAACGGCCAGACAGAGCGTACTAATCAGACTCTAGAGAATACTCTTCGCTGCCTTGCCGCATCCAAGCCTACCTCCTGGAGCCGTCATCTCGCCTGGGCTGAGTACGCTCATAACACGCTGCGTAACGCCTCCACCGGCCTCTCCCCCTTCGAGGCTCAGTTGGGTTACCAACCACCTCTTTTTCCTGAGCTCGAGAAGGAGGTGGAGGTACCCTCCGTAGGATCTTTCGTTCGGCGGTGTCGGTCGGTTTGGAGACAAGTGCGGTCATCTCTTATACGGGCTTCGGCTAAACAAAAAGTTGCGGCTGATAGGCATCGTCGAGCTGCACCATCCTATAGAGTGGGACAACGGGTTTGGCTTACTACGCGGGACCTTCCGTTGCGGGTCGAGTCCCGCAAACTCGCTCCTCGTTTTGTGGGCCCTTTCAAGATTATTAAAAGAATCAACCCAGTCACATTTCGATTGCAACTGCCGCGCTCAATGCGCATCCACCCCACTTTTCACGTCTCCCGTCTGAAACCGGTACTCGTAAGCCCCCTCGCCCCAGTTGAGAGACCACCTCCGCCTCCCCGACTCATAGAAGGGGGTCCGGCTTATACCGTTCGCCGCATTGTGGCCGAGAGACGTGTAGGTAGAGGGTGGCAGTTTCTTGTGGACTGGGAAGGTTATGGTCCGGAGGAACGTTGCTGGGTTCCATCGAGACACATCCTGGACCCGCAGTTAATCACCGACTTCCGCAGAGATAAGGTTGTGGAAACGTCCGGTGCCGTTCCTTAGAGGGGGGGTCCTGTCATGGATCTGACTTTTCTTCCCTTATCTCTACGTCGTTTTATTCGTCGTTATCGTTTACCGGTAATCTATCGGATTTCCCTGTGTTCCGTCACAGGTTTTGTTTTCACCTTGTCATTAGTGAGTTCACCTGGCCATTAGTGAGTTCACCTGGCAGGTAATTCCGCTCACTATTTATACCCCGCTTCTGGATGCTCTCATTGCTTCCATGTTGTTTCCACTTAACATTCGAGCCGGTAACAAGGTTTAGAGAAATAGAAAGTAAGATAGTTTAAAAAAAAACGAAAAGGGTTTAGAAAATAGGGTGTTAGAAAGAAAGGAAGGTTCTTTTGTTTCTTTCGTTATTTACTCTACTTACGAGTGCTCTTCCCCAGGAAAGGTTTGGGTTGTTGAGTTCTCGGTTTTCCTTTTAGTTTTCACTCCAATAACGGGAGTAAGATAAGCGTGTCTGCTTATTTCCTTTTAGTTACCGTTTCTACCGACGAGCGCTCTAACTGCGCTGACTCCAGTTATAGGGGTCTTATAGTTTTGGTTTTCTTTGTTCGCTCCAACAAATGGAGTTAGATAAGCGTTAGTGCTTATTCCTTTGTTTTGCTCGTTTAGCGAGCTCCTCGGTTACATTGCGAGGTTTAGTCTTTCATTTCTAGTTGTTTCTCCACTACGGATTATTGCCCGTATTAGTGGTGTTCTTACGAACACTTTAAGACTGGTCAACTACGTGCATTTGGATCTCCAATATTCCCATCTCTGTTTTCGGACAGAGATCCCTCATATCCGCGGCATCTTTTATTAGGAGGTGTCGCTTTGTTTGGAGGCGTAGGGACATAGGCTTAGCCTATTTGTAAAAACCAAGAACTAAATGCTTTTAGACCCAAAGTTTTTAAAAAATGAGCAGTTCAAAGACCATATATATTTCATTACATAGTGTAATAAACAGCTGAAACAAATTGGTTAGAAATAGGTAGGAATTATTAAAATACCTATAAAGTTTACCATGTAAGTAACTTTTAATGTGTTTTCCATGAGTGGCCTAGCCTTATCAACAGTACAGAAGTGAAAAACTATGCAGTGGAGAACAACATGCTTTTTAAAGGTTCAGCAGATCTACTTCTGATCTACGTCCGCATTAGCCTACAATTTCGGACAAAAGCTCAATGCAACTCATCGAGCAGGCTCTGAGGCTTTTTGCAGTATATTAAAAGACCCAAGCATCACGGAAACATGACGACTTCTAATTTTTTTCGCAAGTGCATAGATATGCAAATTCAGAACTGGGGAATGTAACACACACTCGCCGCGCCACGTCCATCATGCACCACGCGATCGCATCACATCCTCTCCATAGAAAATGAATAGAATGCCACTAACCGAGGCACCTCGCTGGATTTGGTGAGAACCCATCTTGAGTATGTAGTCATGTAAGTCTTCTAGGTAAGAGTATGTTAGAGTATGTAAGTCATTTTCTTGGTGACTCCAGTCCAAGTCGCAGACAGAGAAATATAGGGTATACTATAGTATACTATTATCAGCGAAAACCCGGAAATAAGTATCGCATTTGGGGATTTTAAGTACACTACATTTAGAAAACATTTCGCCCAATTAACAAAGTTTTCATCCAGCGTACTCAACTAGCATACTCGTTGACTCGGACACAGGCATTTTCTTTATATTTGGTTGTTGCCAAGGGAAATCCAATAATCCAGTCTGTCTAGCATCATGTTTTCCAAAGTGAACACAGGGTGATAAACAAATCAGGACACAAACAGGAGGCCTAACCATTGCTAAAAAGAGAGGTTAAGCCTGAGCTAGCAGGGGGTCTCAACCACAGCTTGACATTAAGACCTTTTTTAAATTGCGTTCTGTTTACAATTCCTGTCAGTGGCTTGCTCTATTTCACCCGCTGCAGTAGAAATAATTTGACGGATTGGAGTCATCATTCTTTTTAGATTTGTATAATGCATCCGGAATGTGTGGAATGTGTGCGTACTGTGACATGAGTCAGTTGCTGACACAAAACCTCCAATTTGCAACGAGACTGTGCAATACAGGAAAGGAAGGCCATGAATGGCTGTTCTACAGCTGCACATTATAAAAGACAGCTGAGGAACATTTCACCTTTTATTTTATTTAACATGTGCTTAACATCCCTCTGGCCAGTCTTCACTTGACACAAGGGTGTATACTGGGGTATTGGGTAATGATTAGTTGGGAAGCAGCATCCTTACTGTTATTTGTGATTTATTACAAATGTTCACATTACATCTGTAAGCGCTGCTGTCAAAATACTGGATGAAAAGGCTTTAGCCATTGTTTTATTAAGTATAATCATAATCAAGGTGCTAGTTCTCATTAAGTGTATTTGACAGAGACAGTGCACATTAATATTTATAATAATACCATTTCTGTGTAATGTGCCAGAGGTAGTCAGGAAGGCTATTTTTATGTAGTCCCTGGGCTACATGTCATTGGACTGGGGGAGGAAACCAGAGTACCTGGATAAAACCCATACAAACAGAAGTAGTACATACAAACCAGGTAGAACATACGTAGATCCAGGCTGGCTGGGAGTTGAACTTGAAACCTCCTTCTTGTGAGGCAACGGTGTTAACCAGTGTTGTGCTTTGGGATTCGAGAACAATGTAAAATGCCAGATTGCACTGTAATGTAATTTGGTAATGTCATTTTGAACGGTAAATTTTTATTTAAATTATTTTTGCCAGACATCTGAGCCCAACCGTATATGCAGAGTGCATGCAGCATTTGTTCTTCTCAGACTAGCAGAGGAAACTGTGCTGCAGGCACATGATTTCCAACAGGATGGGAGCTGACAAGGTCGAGCAGCCCAGGTGACATGTAGTGCAGTGATGACAGGTGTCTGGAAGAGCAGAGGTGACAGGTCGAGCAGCCCAGGTGACACAAAGAGCAGTGATGACAGTTGTCTGGAAGAGCGGAGGTGACAGGTTGAGCAGCGGTAACACACTGCTGCTGAAGTCACACTTTTTGCCTTCGTCACCCAGACCTGGAGTCCCTGGACTCCATTCCGACAGAGTAGCCACAAGCGCTAAAGATGCTAACATACGTATGCAGTGACTTCACCTTTACACAGAGGGAAGCATGATACTACAGTAGGACCACAGTGCCCATCGAGGATTATGGGAAGGATTTAGAAGACATTGGATTTAGAAGACATTTTTAAATGCTTTATGTTCTCTGAAAACGGTCACAAACACCATTTGGATCAATTGGAAAGCCAACTGAGAGCCCGGCCTAATAGCCCCACATCAGTGTCCCACCTCAATAATGATCTGACTGAATGGAAACAAATCCACACAGCAATGTTCCAACATCTAGTTGAAAGCCTTCCCAGGAGAGTGGAGGCTGTTATAGCAGCAAATGGGGACCAACTCCACATTAATGCCCATGATTTTGGAATGAGATGTTGGATGAGCATGCGTCCATATACTTTTGGCCATGTAGTGTATGTATATGAGTATGTATGAGTAATGAATATGAATAATGAATTGGATACTAGGTGTATTAAAATGCATCACCCTATTAAGCCAAAATTATTTTTGTTACCATTTGTTACAGGTTTCAAGAGTAAATAAAAAATAAACACCTTTCCATAGATGCTTTCTGCTGCGCACTGGACCATTTTGTTAAAGGGGAAGTTCACCCAAAAATGTAGTTAAGCTGGTTCTATTTTCCCAGAGTGCTATTTATCCATTCAGATAGTTTCTGAGATTTCACAAGTTTTCTAGATTTCCACTGCAGCTCACCCTGACATCTGAACTTAAAAGAGCACATTGCAGCAACAGCATGGTCCTGTAGGTTTCTCCTGTATAAAATCAGGAGGATTCGACCGTACCTGGCCACATACTCCACCCAGCTACTCGTCCAGACCATGTCTTTCCTACCTACAGTACATAATTCAGCAATACCCTCCAGTTTGACCACTCCGCTCCCATAATGCAATTATTTATCTCCTGCCCACAACAATGAAAAACCACACATTGCACAAATGAGGCAGTGGGGTACAGAAAATAAAGGATCATTCTATTTTATGTTAAATATTATGAAATATTGATGTTGTCATTGCAATGTAAACTTTGTTGCATTCTGTGTCGACAGTGAAGTTAAAAATAAAGTACTGTTTTGTATCAGTTCTGTCAGGACAACTCACGTATTCAAACAACATGTTTAATGAATGAATGTGCTGCATAATTATTTTGGTTTGGCGCTGAATGGATCTGCTTTAGTACTACTCTGGAGCACAGGTATTTCCCCCCGCTAAACAGGAGATTACCAGAAACCCCCAATACTAAAGCAGATCCAAACAACAGATGGAAGTTGGGGTGGTGGAGGGTGACAGCAAATTATTTTAACGCAAGCCATAACCAGCGCATCAGCAAGAGAGAACTGATTCTTGGCTAAAAAAGGGCGCTCCATTAGAGGTGCGTGTGCATGTGATTGGTTGAGTATGAGACGCGTGGTTGCTAGCCATGTATTCCAGACAGAACTGGCTATGCGCACTAAAAGCGTGCGCTCCGCTCATTGTTTTTCAGTGGCACATGGTGATTATACATTTTTTCTTTAAATTGAGGACTTGCTGACATAATATCTAAGCGTTAGGTTACATCAAATAATTTTATTGCACACACATTACATATCGCGCAATATAAAAAAACATAAGTGCATGAGCAATAGTGCAGACCTGACTAACAGCATTCCCAGACGAGTGAGTGTATCTTTAAACCATGAATGCAAATTAACTGTGGTAACCTAGATCCATAATACACATTCTGAATTATATACATAATGTATTACATTGAGATTAATTGACTTGAATGTGTTCATAACAAACCCTAAGAAGAAAAAAAAGCAATAAAACCATAAAAATTGCATTAATATAAAAGATAAAAGTGTCATTATTTATCATCTGTGAACCTCTTCAGTGAGTGAGGTAGTTTGTGGTGCTGCTGGCCTTCTGGCACCGAGGCTCCTGTAATACCAGGTAAGCTTAAATGTCATCCAGGATGATATTAAATCATCCGTTTGATCAGTTTTGTGTTTGTGTGTGTGTGTGTGTGTGTGGGGGGGGGGGGTTCCAGTTTCACCAGCTTTCCTTGGCTGTGTCCGAATCAGCGCCCTGCCATACTGTTCGTGGCTGTTGTTTTCTTTTCTTTTGCAGTTCTCGTTCTGGTTTTCACGATTGTAAATCAATCCGATTTTTTCCTCGTTCCATTTCGTGGTTTGCAGTCTCATTATTTTTTTCACCTGGGCTTCTACGTGCAGGGTATTTAAGTTCCTCACCGCTTCTCCGGTGCTTGTTTGTCTTACGACATTGCATTCGAGCCAGGTACAAGCGACCTCCTGATATTGAACTTGTTAATGTTCAGGGGGGACTTGCTATTAGCTACTTAATTGGGTATAGGATCTTTTTCCTATCTATTTTGTACATTTCTGTTCTCTACGAGACAGTTTTTTTTTGTACATTCGTTTTGGTTTTACACTCTTCTGGCTCTGAGCTAAGGCAGCCGAGGGTGTTCTTTTATTTGCTAAGTTTCCCATTCTTGTTCATTATTTGAGTTCAGGAGATTTAGTTGGTATTCACTAGTTTTCTAGTTCGCCCGTTTTTGTGGGTTGATTTTTATTTGTGGCTGTTTAGCCTTCAGGAATTACGTTCCTGTCTTTTCTTTCTTCCTTTATTATTTTCTTTCCCAATTATTGGTCTTCACTATTGTGAGCTGACTTGTTCTGATCCCCCCCATCTTCGCGTTTGAATCTACGAACCATTAAGAAACCCATTACATGTACTTAAAACCCCCAGATGATATACTCACTTTCGGGGATTCTCTCAGTATATTCGGGAGCATACTTTTCAGGAAGTAAGCAAACCATTTGGTGGCATAAATACGTGCAGCTTTGCCTTAAAAATGAGGTGCATTTTCCTTCAACAACAACAAAAACAACACGTGACATGGTCGCGGGACGTCGTACGACACTTCCACAGTACAGTTGGAAAATAGTATGTAATAATATTTTTCGCATACTGCATGGCACGTATTAAACAGTGTACAGTAAACACTACACAGTCTGCCAACACACAGTGCACGGGACATAATAGATCAGGCTCTAATTCGGACACAGCCCATGTCTTTTTTTATTCCCCAGGCATGCACCAGGCTTTCCAAAGCATCTTATGCACCACTGCACCATCATTCTGAGTTTTATGGATGAATAATAGATAAATATTATTTTGGCTCTTGTACTGCATCCTCCTGTACCATGATTTAGCCAAGAGGAAGTGGTAGAGTGCGTGAATAAAGAAAATATTTGGCAGTTCTAACACTCTTTTCTTACCAGGCAGTGGTAGTGTCAAGATACAAAAGAGAATGTGGATCTTCGCTGATGAAAGTAATGAACTGGAGTTTCAAAACTAGTTTTGGTGTTTGTAGTGTAGTGTAGTGTAAATCCAGATAAGCCATAACTGCTTACAGAGAGCTTGGAAGACTATCAGACAGCAGTAGAGAAAGAAGTGGATTTGTTACCAGGTGTTACTCACAGAAGGGACAGTACAGTACACTGTTGTACCCCTGAGCAAGCCTAATAAACAAATTGTGACAAGGCCGCTTGTCAGTCAGAATGAAGGAACTCCATCCCTCCACCATGCAAACAGATCATAATCTGGCCCCATATTTGAGCTCTCCTGTGATTGCCACAGGAGGTACAGGGCTGAAAGTTAATCTCATTCATTGCCTGCGCTGTGGGACGACAGGAATACATGGGCAGTAATCCTTGTAGCACACAGGAACAAAAGGGCAGTTATCCCCATATCAGCTTTTCATCACACGACTGCACCACAAGAAACCAGTCAACTCATGTTTAGTTGATGGAAGTACAAAACGCTCTTGGGCATCATTCCACGGTATTCTATAAATGCTCAACTGGATTCAGATCTGCTGACTAAGAAGATATGGACAACATCAGTGTTATAGTCCTCAAACCATTGGGCAACTACGAGTAGCTCTGTGGGGAGAGGGCACTGTCATCCTGAAAGAGATCTCTTTCTGCAGCAAAGAAGCACTTTAAAGTGGGGTGAATACTCAGTATTATCACTCAGTATCATTAAGCATTTGGTTAAAATTGACCTCGCCTTCAAAGGAGGCACACGTAACCAGAATAAAGGTCTTGAACACTCAATTAACACAGCCATAAAAGTGTAGATTTCCAAGTTGACATTATATAGTGTGAGCTGCAAAAAAATAATAATGGAGGATAACCTTGACAACAGTCGCTATGCAGCAACATACTGTACTGTTGCAAATCTGTTAATGGTATTCCATTAATGAGTAAATGAGTCACACAGTGTGGGTCTAAATACCCTTTAATTTCCGTTACTGAAAGAAAGAAGCTTACAAATTCCACACTTGAGAAGTTCAGTATTCTTTCTTATGCATTTTACAGGGGCTGTGTGGGTTGAGGGTTGTGAGGGACTTGTTTATAGAAGATTCTGGAGTTCCAGACTAAGGATTTGGCCCTGTGGGTATTGTACGGTGGTGAGTCCAGCTAAAAGCATGTACGTGCTCCATGGTCGTGAATATGACTTTGCCAGTGTGGAAATGGGCATAATGTCATGATGTCACCCAGTGAGAGAGGCCTTTGGTTGGAAAGGTGCTCCCTGCTTTTTTGTGTGCATGCAGTCTGCTGGCAGCAGTTGCCTATGCATTGCAGTCCTCCAGCACAGTAACAGGAAGAATATTCCAGATTGGGAGAAAAGGTAAAAGTTTTTCAGCAGCACTGGTGTGGACCACATTTGGTGAAACATTTTCATTATTACTGCCTTTATACAAGCAATTGCTTCGGCTAAAAATGTTATACGTAAAATGTGTTATAATAAGTAAGCTTATAGAACATGTAATCACCCTATATTTTCCCACATGTATAAAGTATGCATAAAATTGCATTGAAGCTGGAGTATGCAACTTTTTTTTTTTTGTATATCAGGGAATGGTTCGTAGCAATCAATGAAAAAACTGTTGAAAGAATCCAGCACCATACACTGTGTTTATGCCCTCACATTCTGAAACCAGCGATTCTGCCCAAATTTTGTTTTCAAAACAAAAGTGGCTTCTGAAATAAACCAATCAAGAGATAAACCGGTTCACGTCGGGAACCAATGAACAGTGATTGACCTTGCCAGTTCACCAGCTAGAAATTTCACGGCGACCCGTTATACCGGCGCTATTTCACGCAAAGAAAAAAAAAAGGGAATTGGATAAAGCTTGCTCGAAAACTAGCGTAAACATAAGTGCTCATTTTAGAAGGTGGCGAGATGTTCAGGAGTGTAATGGTTTAAAGATAGACGTGGAGCTCCCATATTCTAGTGGACAGGTAGGTCAAAAGTTTGAACACTAATTTACCTGGACTTTCTGCTTACCAGCCAATTGTAATTACCTATAATGACTAGTAGCTAGGTTGCTATTATTGATGATTTTACTTCATTCGGTGGCTAGTCCTTAGAATAAGAAAATGTTTGCTAACATTATATATATTTGTCGTATAGATCACGTTAGCTGGAACCGGCTACTCGCCTATAACCATGCATGGCAGCTGTAGCCAGATAATTCCTGGTTCAGACGAATGCTACATGAACTCAGTGTGATGCAACAATTCTGCAACAACAGAAAATAATCAGTTGTTTTAACCTGGACTCTTGTAGCTGACATTTTTACTGTAACATATTTGTATACGGTCTATGGCTATACCAGTCTGTAATCCTGCAATCGTATCTAAAAACCTTGCGGAAGCAGTGGGGTGGGGGGTATTTCTCTTTCTTTGTGGGCAGGGCTAAGGGATGTTATTTTGAAATGTTTTGACAACAAATGCGATAGTTGAAAAAGGTGCTTCAAACGATATCTCATATATTATATGCAATTTATTTTGATACACTTAAATATATTCCTATACGGTAGATATTGGATCAAGTGCAAGGATCAAGATTTGATCAGCAGTACAGTGAAATGAAAGCATATGTGTTCTTAATGTATGGTGTACACTAAGGTAGGTAAAATCAATTTCTTTCAATATTTCAAAGTGTGGTGCTGTTTTTGCTTTCATTTATTCATCTTTCATGCTCAGCTCACAACCTACCCTCCTTCACCACTCTTCCTCTCTGTTTCTCTCTCCTTCTGTTCTAGACTGTTTTTGCCAATAGGTCTGGTCATCCTTTCCCAAAATCTCTCAAACCTGCAACCTTGTGGGTGGGTATGATAGTTCAGCCCAGTGTGTTTTCCTGTGTTGTTAATGATGGTTCAGCCCTGCTATGGTGTATAACTTATGTGTGGAATTAATGGGGGCAATACTTTTTCACAGCACTGTACAACTATTCTACATATCTAGCAAGCTCCTGGTTTGAAAGAGAAATGCATTGGCATTACCCATCATGTTAGCAAAGAGAGGGATTTGAATGGGTGTTCTACCTCATCTGCAGTCTACAGAGCCTAAATGCAATGTGGGACCTCATAGAATATGTGCATGGTTGTCCCAGGGGGTATTTCACAAAGCAGGATTAGCTGTATCACTGCACTCAGTAAAATCCAGAACAGCTCTTTTTACTTCAGTCCATGTTCCAGATTTGGGAGGGTTCCAAGTTTTACTCAGTTATCTAACTAACTCATTAATCCGGCTTTGTGAAATACCCCCTGGACATATTAAGCCAATGGCATTGCAATGATAACATCAATATTTTACTAAACTTTACACAAAATGAAGACTTTTTCTTTTTCCCACTACCTCATTTTCCCAATGAGTGCTGTTTCCATTCTTGTAGGCATGAGAGAAGTGCATTATGGGTGATTTTATTTTTACTGAACAGGAAACTGTTGTGGAGGAGGGGCGTGGTTACAACACCAGCTGCAGGCGGAGAGCAGGGGTGGAGTGGTAAAGCCAGCCTGCAGCCACAGCTGGGGACAACTATAGGTAATCAGGACTAATCATTATCTGTTGTGCCTGAGAGAGAGACGGACTCGATTTTTGACATGCTGGTTATTTGTGTTGCCAAACCACGCTGCTTCCTGTTTATAGTTTAATAAACTGTGCATCTTACTTCCAGGGTCAGTGTCGTCCATCAGCTGCACCAGAATCCATTACATACTGTATGTATATACCAAAGTATTTGTACAAAGGACTAATGCAAAACAATATTGGCAGAATTCTCTTTAAGAGTACATAAGATATTCTGCAGATATAATGAGAATGTGTAATTGTCTTTAATATTTTGATGTGGCTAATTGAGGGATATTACGATCCCATGAAAAAACTCAAATGGGGCTAATCAGACAACAAAAATCAAAAATGTAATTTGCATATTAATTGTTTTTGAGTATGCTTTATTCTTATAGGAAATGTGAATCCAATTTTACCCTCGCAAAATCATTTTTACAGTATGATATTTATACCAACACTCAAATCATGCAGTGTGTTTCCTCCAAAATGGACACATACTAAAACTGTAGTAAAACTGCATCGTATTGGTGGCTAATTCACAGCCGTATCGAACGAGTGGCCCTCATGTGATATCCAATCTAAACACCGTGATCGGTGGCTTCCTCTTCGGCTTGTAGGATGCAGAGTGGGTGTTTGTGGGTAAATAATGGTGGTGGTGTAAACTGGTGGTGTGGTAATTGTCAGTAGATAACCAGTAGAATAATGGGAAAAAATTTTTTTAAAAACAGCCAACAGGGACCTCACATTGATTTACTGCATTAATCAATGCGACAGGAATGCAAATGGGTGCTACCTGTATCGCTTGCGTGTTGAATTCCAGAAAACTACATTAATGGCGGGCGTATTCTCATTGGTCGTTCCCTGGTGTGTTGACACTGTAAGAGAATACAGGGAACATAAAAGAGAGCGCTCAAGTGGCTTTGAAGAGGAGCTGTGATGATCCGGTGGAGACGATAATAGAACCAGGTCTGTGAAAGCTGTAATAAGCTCCCTGAAATATTTAAGCAGTAGGAGTGTTTTTTTTTTGCACAAGACTGACGGAATAGGGTCATCCCCACTTGCAAAGAAGCTTCTCTTCCCAGGGCATCTCACCTCACCTGTGAGCTGTGAGTTATTCACTGTTTTATAGATGAATGTTAAATGTCCCCAGCTCGAGATAGGTGAAGAGACAGAAAAAAAACCCTTAATCGCTGCAGAGGCAAAATTTTATAATGTTCTCAAGTGATGTTTGACATAGATTGCATGCAGATGTTCAGAGAAAAAAGAAAAAAAAGATCAACCAGCTATGCTGGAATGCATTCTGATGGTTTAAATATCTGCTGTCTGAACTAATGGGTCATTACAAAATAAATAAAGGAGAAAATATCCATCCCCCCATTCATTTTCTAATGAGATCATTCAAAACTTTCAGGTGTGACTGAGTCTCTTGGCCTGTCTTCAGTAGGCAGACAGTATTATTGTTATGGTTCGTGGTTCATTTTTCCTTTTTTGCTACGGTTCTCGTCCTTTCTCCCCGGTTGGGAATCTATTTAATTTTTTTCCACGTTCCGTTCCGGGGTTTTACTTCACCTCGCTGATTATTTGTTTCACCTGTGCTACTGCCTGTGGGGTATTTAAGCTCCTCACTTCCGCTTCTCTGTGTTTTTTTTGTCATTCCGTATTACATTAAGCCAGGTATAGCCAGGTAAAGCAACCTATTGATATTAAACTTATTTTATGTTCACTAGGGACTTGCTTCTTAGCTTATTATTGAGGTATAGGATTATTTTCCTCCTCTTAGCTTCACTGTGCTATTTTTTTGTGCTGTTCTCACTGAGACAGTTTTTCTTTGGTGGTTTCATTTTTGTTTCATCTTCTAGCGGCTGTTTTAGTGTTATGTGCCAAAGGTGTTTCTTTTCTTTTCGGTTTCCCTGTTTAAGCTCTAGTATTGAGCTTGGGAGACTTTGTTTTCTGCTCTCACTCATGTGTTCAAGTTTGCCATATTTTCCTGGGTTGATTATTATTTGGCTGTTTTCTTTTTTCTTTTCTTACCATTAGCGGTTTAATCTCCCTTAGTGGTCCTCACATTCGTGGGTGACTTGTTCTGATCCCCCTTCCCGTCGTGATTGAAACCTTTACAATTATAACCTGACTTGCGTCATACCAAGGCAGCAGTTGGTCATCTTTGCAATTGCTGACTATTCTACTTGAATTCTACTCGAAGCCTGGTCATCAAATGTGTCAGAGGCTTGTGGATTGCAGTGAATTTGAGATTCCAGGGGGTGGCGAGGTGGAGCTAGAGCCAGAGAGAGGGCCATTAATAACACACCGTGAAGCGACAGCTGGCCACCCAAGCTCTGCTGAGCAGCAGGCCGCATCATCCAGGAATATTCGCCAGCATCCGAGAGAGGACGTTCCTGTTTGCCACGCTCTCTCTGTCACAAGGGTCATGTTTTCTTTAAATGACACTACAGATGTTGGACTGTGCAGATTTTCAAGGGCAAAAAATGGAATAGCACATTATGTAAACAAGCGGCCTGGCCATGCTCCTAACATGAGGTGGCTTGTCTGGTCTCTGTGCTATGCATGGTACTACTGCAGTGGAGCGAGAGAGCGAGAGAGAGAAAAAGAGAGAGAGAGAGAAACAGAGAGAGATGTAGCTCAAGAGCAGCACCCTCTTATTAATACTAATAATTCCATCGATCAATAAAGCATATTTTTCTTCAGCTTCAGCAGCTGGTGATATTCATCAGCTTAATCAAACAAACCAATTTCTGAAAATTTCCATTCTAAGCAGGACATGGAAAAAGTCGTAAAAACATTTAATTACCTCAGATCCACAGTTGACCGTGTACATCGAATAACCTGAATCCAAACAAAAAGGAAACATTGTATTTAACTGGCATTAGACTTTTTGCTTCACAAATGTCCCATTATTTGTGCACGGGTGATATTTTTGGATATGCTTTGCTTAGATGAGGCCCATTTACTGTCGCAATAAGAAAACCGCTCTCTCGTAAGCCAACTGAACACACTGCCTGACTGCCAAGACTAAATTAGCTTTGCAATTGCTCTACTGATTGGCTTATGAGTAAGTGGCCTGCTTGAGCAGAGCAGTGGTGATGACATCAGCCAAAAAAATGTCATCCTATTGCTCCCCTTCACTTAGTTGGACCAGGACCCATATTTATAAAGCGTATCAGATCAGCTTTGCTGAAACTAGAAATTAACAAAGGGAAGCCAGATCCTGTATCTGAGTTGTTATTCTGAGACTCTTCAGGAAAACTCATAATGAATAAAGCAATGATATGGAGAGAGGACATCTGATCCTAGATTCATATACCTGAGATGTTATGTGAAAATGGGACTAGGATTCTGAGGATACCTTCTTAAGTTTTCTGGGCGTGATCTTTGCAGAATGCAGAATTATATGTTCGATTTATGGGAATGTATGCCTGGCTATGCTTTATTACGTTAAGTATTGGCTTAACACAGCCAGCTGCTTCATGAAAAAACACAATGGCTGCAGGAAACTTCATTCACAATGCTTTTTTGTGTGCTTTGGATCATTGCCCTGCTGGAAGATCCAACCACAACCCAGTTTTACCCTCCTGGCAGAGGCAGCCAGATTTTGGTGTATTATCTCCTGGTATTTGATTGAGTCCATGTTGCCATTTATTCAACAAGGTTCCCAGGGCCAGGAAGTAAAACAGCCCTACAACATCACAGATACACCACCATACTTCACAGTTGGGATTAGGTTATTTTCTGCATGAATATGCTTTTTTTAATGCCAAACCCATCTCTGGTGTTTGTTGCCAAAAAGCTTTATTTGGGCCTTGTCTGATCATAGAGCCTGGTTCCAATCAAAGTTCCAGTGACGTTTAGCAAACTCCAGGTCCCTCATTTCTTTTAAAAAAGTACATCATCTTTAACTTTCACGTAAGCACATTTCTTTAAATGGACGTAAGCATTATTCAAAATTGATTGTGTTTGTTTAAAATAGCGTATGTTTGTCGTACCTTCAGTCTATAAATCTTGAATGAACTTTAAATTGAACGCACGTGAATGAGCTCTGTAATTGTACCCTGGCGCTAACTGGTCACATACATTTAATAGAATGGCTCTGGGGAATGGATAGCAGCTCTTGAGCCACTCATCATCTTGGGCAAAAAAAGTCAGTCTGGTCCCTGAACACTTTCTCACTGCGAAACACATGGTTTGCCACATCCTCCAATAAAGCTAGCACAGCCATGGTTGACTGTGAAGTGTTTGCTTACAGTAGACTATTTATAAGATACATTAGCCTGTTTTTAATGAACAACACTTTGTGCATCATAATGAATCTCGCATTCACCACGCCCCAATTTACAAGTTTCTATTGTATGTCGTACAATAGTGGTATATAATGTAAGGAAGACTTAAAATTCAATAATAATCAGTTTCCATTAAAATTGTGTAGGCTGATAACACAGCTGATCATTTTCAACGCCAATAAACATTCACGTGTGGCTCTCAAGCCTGAAATACTTCGGCATAACCAGCAGGTAATGTGCATACGTCGAGTGAAGACCTTACGTGAAGCTACGATCGTTTCCACGGTCAAATGAAGTCATGTTGGAATTTTATACATTGAGCACCATAATTCATTGAACAGTGACACATTTTTTGTTATTTAGATTCTGTACTCTAGCACTTTGAAAAGATACAATGACAATGTGGTTGAAGTGCAGACTGTCAACATTAATTTGAGGGTATTTTCATCCATATCGGATGAACCGTTTAAAAATTATAGAACCTTTTGAGGGTATTTTCATCCATATCGGATGTACCGTTTAGAAATTATAGAACCTTTTGTACATAGTCCCCCCCCCCAATTTTCAGGCATCAAACAATATTGGATAGTTTAACATAATGTAGAATAAAATAATTTTTAATATTAGGTCGCATATCCTTTGCATGCCATGACTTCCTGATGTCTGTAACCCAACATTATCATAAGACTCTTGATATCTTATTTTCTGGTACTCCTACCATAACCTCTCTGCATTTGAATGGATCTCTATGGGAATTGGGGGGTGGGACTAGATTTAGCTGTAAATTACACTGGAACAGTATGGAACACATGGTTGGCTAAATGGCTCTAAGTCATCAAGGGTCGGCCGTAAATATGGACATATTTACAATGTTGCTGGAGAGGTGTAGTTTGGGGCAGGTATTCACCACGGCCTTCAAAAAACATTGTAAAAAGTTGCATGTTGCAAAAAGTTTTTTAGCCAGCTGGGTTTTGTTTTAAATAACAATTATTTTCCTTATGCTTGCAATTTGTAACGGACTGGTGCTGCAATGCTCCTTAAGCAGACTTCCATACTTGCCCTCAGAAAAACGTTCAGACTTTTTGACTTGATTTCTGACTTATTTTGCAGCCCAACAGCAGATCTGGCAACCCATGAACCAGAGAAATCTCTGTTTTGCACTTATGTGGAGAATACCCTCCCTTCCTGGGGGATGCAACAGTCAATTACACATGACCCTGCAGGACTCCTGGCCACAGTCAGCGCTAGCACAGCCTGCATTCTAATGTTGGTTTAATTACAGCTACGACCTTGTCCTGGATAAACTGTACACAATGTCACATACACACTGGGGCCATCTTGTAAAGTAGAAATGAAAAAAAAATTAAAATACATTTTAGATATACAGTACATATACCTGGTCTGCATCTATATTGCGTCTCCTTTTACAATGAGTTCACATTTCACAAAATTAAACTGACAGCTACTTAATGTTTGGGGGGAAAATAACTCCTTACTGGTCATTTGGGACCACCATGGGCTAGAGCCGTACTGTCTCTTGAACTATTGGACCCTCTCCAGGATTATAAAATAAACATCATAAAGTAGTTAATGTATGGGAAGGGGTCAATTCATTCTTGTAGCTTGTCAAACTATTTGAAAAATACAGCCTCCATTTTTAGAAATCATGGTAAAAGTAATTCTTCTTCGATAGAAACTGTTCAGCACTTGGGTTCTATGGCCTTCATGGAATGGGTAGAATTTGTAGATAAACAGCACTATGCCTACTTCTGTTTTTTGAATAATATAATAAATAATAAATGAAGTGTTCCATCCCTGGGGTCTTAACATGTATAAATGTGTGTTTTCTGAAATTTCCTGACTTAAGATGAAATTTAAATAAAATAATTTCAAATGAACTACTTCTTGTGTTTGTGTTTGCATTGCATATGGTTTATGTGATGAACAGTTTCTGTGTACTCAGCTCAGCATATTCCTTGTCAATGTCCTCCATTTGATCTCTAGTTTCCACATGAAGTGTTGCTGAATAATCTTTAACCAAACTGAGGTGCAATTTCCATCCATTCCACCTTTAGTTTAAACCAGGCCGGTCAACAAAAGATGGGAACCCGCTCCCTAGCCAGGTTCCTACCAAGATTTCTTCCCATTGGGGAGTTTTTTCTCGCCACTGTTGAGTGTTTTTATCTTCCCACCGGGGAGTTTTTTTATCTCATTTTGCTGGTTGGGGGTTAAGGCCTGGTTTTTTGCTCAGTTTACCTGTGCAGCGTCTTTGTGACAGTTTTCTGTAAAAAGCGGCATACAAATAAAATTTTATTGAATTCAAAAGGATTCCTTTTGTTTCAGTTTTAACAGATTTTTTTTAAAATCCCTGCATCATCTTTTGTTTTAATCCTTCCTTATAGAGAAGAGCTGTCACTGTTTTGTTCTTTTTTTTATTTGGTCATCAAATTTTAGAGATCAGCCCTCTGGTAAAGATGCTGTGGGCAGTCAGGTTCTGTCAGTCATTCAGCTGTATATAGAGCACCCAATAATGTTGGCAATTGTATTGTGTGTTATGAAAGGGCCTCAGTCTTTTTCCACTTGGCAAAGCACTTTTCTGATATAGCATGCAATGTAGAATACATCCTGTTGTACTGTTGGCTGACAGCCTATGCAACCAATGACTGAGCATGGGTCAATAAAGAGATAGAAGCATATAAAAAACCAGAGTGCTTCTGTGTGTGCGTGTGTGTGTGTGTGCGTGTGCGTGTTAATGTTTTACCTATTTTATTCTTATTTTTAACTGTTTTAATTTTAGTTTTGACCAATTTTAAAATGTATTGGTTTTTGATTATTGTCTTATGTAATGTCTTCTTTTGTTGGTTGTAACTCGGCAGTATTGTAAATGAGGGATTCTCCCTCAATGCTTCCCCGAGGTTTAAATAAAGTAAACATCGAACAAAAAGTTCGGAAATTTGTGTTTGGTAGATTATTTCTCTGTTGTAACAATGCTTCTTGGCAATAAATTTTATACCGTTGGAAAGCCTGTTTATTTCCCTTTTAAATAGTGCCCCATTTGTAAGGAACATGCATTTGTGGGATGAGCAGCACAGCTGAGTATGTGGGTTGCGCCCATGTAAAATTTGCCAAATCTTCTCTGCCAATGCCAAACAGCTTACACCTGCACTGGAACCTGAACATGTGGAGGAACGTTATGTTCAGCAATGAGTTCAGATTATGCTTACGGATCGTAGGGTCAAAGTGTGGAGAAGACGGGGAGAACGCTATGCTGATTGCTGCACCGATAGAGTAACACCTTTTGGTGGAGGCAGTGTGATGGTGTGGGGCGGCATCTCCATCACTGGAAAAACGAGGCTTGTCATCATTGGAGGCAATCTCAATGCAGAGAGATATCGAGATGAGATTCTGCAACCAGTGGCAATCCCATATCTCCACAGTCTGGGACCAAACTCCATCCTCCAAGATGACAACGATCGCCCCCACAGAGCGGGGTTTATCAGAGACTACCTCCAGAATTTGGGAGTAGAGAGAATGGAATGGCCTGCCAACAGTCCTGACCTCAACCCAATTGAACACTTGTGGGATCAGCTTGGGCGTGCTGTTCATGCTAGAGTGACCAACACAACCACATTGGCTGACTTGTGACAAATCCTGGTTGAGGAGTGGAATGCCATCCCACAGCAGTGTGTGACCACGCTGGTGACCAGCATGAGGAGGAGGTGCCAGGCTGTTGTGGCTGTGTATGGTTCTTCCACACGCTACTGAGGCTCCTGACTGTTTGTTAAATTAATAAATTGTAAAATTGCCAATATGTCTTGTTTCTTCCTTGTTACTGATAGACTTCAATCATCCAATCCACCAAACAACACCAAACAAGAGTCACTAGCAACAGCAGAATAAGCTGTTTGGCATTGGCAGAGAAGATTTGGCAAATTTTACATGGGCGCAACCCACATACTCAGCTGTGCTGCTCATCCCACAAATGCATGTTCCTTACAAATGGGGCACCATTTAAAAGGGAAATAAACAGGCTTTCCAATGGTATAAAATGTATTGCCAAGAAGCATTGTTACAACAGAGAAATAATCTACCAAACACAAATTTCTGAACTTTTTGTTCGATGTTTATATATATATGTGTGTGTGCGTGCGTGCATGTGTGTGTGTGTGTGGGTGCGCACACGCTTGCGTATTTGTGACATGTATGTGTTTACTGTACAAGTCCTGCAAATGCAGGTTTTTAGAGTTAGGAAACAATGACGGCGGCTACTGCTAAGATTTCCCAGTTAGTGGCACTCAGCTACTGCATGTGCAGAGTAATAATGCCCCTCAGTGGATGTTAAATAGAACTGCCAGACATCACAATTGGAAATGACAAAAAAAAAAAGATTCTCTAGAACATAGGGATCACAAACTGAAATCCCGGAGGGCCGCAGTGTTTTCTAAATGAAACCACAAAAAAACTGCAAATACTGCAGCCCTCCAGGACTGGAGTTTCAAATTGATGCTGTAGATACACATATCAGTAAATCAATTTCCTGAGAATAGCCAAAGGAAACTAGTGGTGGTGTGCTGGAAAAAGGAGAGGAGTTTTAAAAAGTAGCTTGTAGATTCTCGTCAACATCAACCATGCAAATACATTATAAAGAATTTGGATTTTGAGATACAGGCAGTTAACAAAAATGAAAAAAAAAAAGCGAACGGCCTAGTATGCTGTTGAGCCACTAAGTATGTACAGTAATGCTTGCATATGCCATGGTATTGAATCTACGAGCATCAGAAATTCTGCTGGAAAAATACGACACCGCTCAAAATCCAATCAGCGGAAGCTGTTTGTGGTAGGTGAAAACACTGTCTCAGGCATTATTTATTATCAGGGTTGCCAACACACACACTTGTGGTGTGAAACTCGCGCTTTCAGGCTCTGTCTTATACGCTCTCGCGCTACCCAAACACATCTCACTCCAAATAAGAAGACAAAATAAAAAGTAACTAAAAACAAAGCCATGATGAAACAAATTACGTATCAGCTCACAGGACAAACAATATAAATTACAGAGAGACTGTCAATGACATAACGGCACCACCATATGGTCCACATGGTTCAAGAATATCTCATAAATTCTGGATTGAGTCTACCAGAATCCTCCACTGCTGGAACATTGTTGCATTTCCATTTTGTTTTTATTTCCTGTATAGGCATACTTTCGCTAATCCAATTTATATGCATAACTGAACAGACTGTCCGTGGTTTTATTGCAATTTCATAGATTTGCATTTATAAAAGTCAGTATCAGAGGACCAGGGTTGGTAATCATATATCCTAGTCAAATTTCTGCAAACTGGCTCACTTCTTCTGACCACATAATCATCCCCCTGCCTACATCTGATTGGCTACACAATCTCTTGAATGAGAGAGAGGGGGAGATGCAACAAAGGTCACATGGTCGGATTCAAACGGCTGATGTCACGGCTCTCAGTGAGCAGGTGGACAGTGCTCTACAGGCTACGCAACCGAGACACCCCTTTCAGCTCTTATTTAATAAACAAAAATGAAACATCCCGTCTTGCTCTGACAAGACCACAGCTCCATAAATTGCTGTGCAGTTATGTGTAATAATTTGTAATAATGAAATGTCTTATTGAGATGATTCAGGAAAAGAGGTGTGTTCATTTTTGAATGATTGCCCAACAGGTGGGTTCCTATAGACATGACTTCAAAACCTTGCTTTGCTATGTGCGGACAGAGCTGCAGGGTTTATGAACAATGCACAATATTCATAAAACGGTAAACCATAACAAACTATTCCACATAAATGAAAGCTATCAACCAAGGTGGAGAGAGAACATTCTGAATTATTAACCACATGTTGTATCTATATATGATTGAATTATCCTTTTAAATATTCAGTATTTGAACCTCTTAATACATGATTAACACAGAAATTAATCAACTGGCATATATTTTCAAATAATTGAAAGAAATATTAGTGATGAGAGCAAGTGTTTTATTATACAAATTTTTTTTTTTTGATATCACTTATAGCATCCTTAGGTCAGTATTAAAATGAGTCTCCTCCTGTCTTGTCAATACAACATCTAGTCAGGACATTATTCCTGGTGGCAAGAAAAAGTTGATGTATTAAATTAAAATGTAGTACATGTAGCAATGTAGTAAAACTGTAGTAAAGCGACATAACACTCTGCTGCCACTTGCACACCCCTCCTCCTCCTCCACCACATTCTGCTTGTGAGTTTGACAGAATTTTGATACAAAGCAGTAGTCTGATTAGACTAGGCTATAAATCTTCTTTCTTGATTTGTACAGTAATAGCCTATAATGGGCAGTGGGCCAAATTCTATTGGATTCAAGTGTTTTCTGTTTCCTTATCCTGCTCCAATTATGTATTTGAGAAAATGTGTGGTTGAATGCAATAGAGATGTTATGTTTGTTATTTTCTATGCATAAGTTTTGCCTAAATCGGCAAAAACAAAACAAACTTGTGTGGCAAAATGTAGGCTAAATGCCTAATTTATCTTAATAAAGTGTTGAGAGATTTTGTTTCCATTCTTTTTATTATGATTATTACTATTATTTTTATTAAAGGCAATTCAACACATTTATTAGCTGACCTACAGCCAGTATTTTCATTTAAAATTGGCAGATACTATATATCAATAATTATCTGGAATTGTTCCCAATTATTGATGCTTGAAAGAGGCATCGATGCCAAGCCTAGTTGGGACTGATGATGTGTGTGTGCTTGGGTTGGTACTGATCCAGTATCCTTGGGTTGGTACCTATGAACTGTGTCCTTGGGTTGGTACTGATGAACTGTGTCCTTGGGTTGGTACTGATGAACTGTGTCTTTGGGTTGGTAGTGCTGCAGTGTCCTTGGGTTGTTACTGATGAACTGTGTCCTTGGGTTGGTACTGATGAACTGTGTCTTTGGGTTGGTAGTGCTGCAGTGTCCTTGGGTTGGTACTGATGAACTGTGTCCTTGGGTTGGTACTGATGAACTGTGTCTTTGGGTTGGTAGTGCCGCAGTGTCTTTGGGTTGGTACTGATCCAGTATCCTTGGGTTGGTACCTATGAACTGTGTCCTTGGGTTGGTACTGATGAACTGTGTCCTTGGGTTGGTACCTATGAACTGTGTCCTTGGATCTGTACTGATAAACTGTGTCCTTGGGTTGGTACTGATGAACTGTGTCTTTGGGTTGGTAGTGCTGCAGTGTCCTTGGGTTGGTACCTATGAACTGTGTCCTTGGATCGGTACTGATGAACTGTGTCCTTGGATCGGTACTGATAAACTGTGTCCTTGGGTTGGTACTGATGAACTGTGTACTTAGGTTGGTACCTATAAACTGTGTCCTTGGATCGGTACTGATGAACTGTGTACTTGGGTTGGTACCTATAAACTGTGTCCTTGGATTGGTATTGATAACCTGTGTCCTTGGGTTGGTACTGCTGAACTGTGTCCTTGGGTTGGTACCGATGCACAGTATATTTGGGTTGGTACTGATGAACTGTCCTCTCTTTCATGCTCTCAGATTCAAATTTGCTTTATTTATACATTAATACTGCATGATCTCTCAAAGTGGAGCACCGTCAAAGCAAGGTCAGCATAAAAACGCTTACTCCCTGTGGTCTTTTTTTATCGGTCAGTCACGTTGCCTGTTTATGTGTTAGACAGAAACCCACAGTAGAGTCTGCTAATTACAGCGGCCCCACAGTCATGAGATTGTGTAACCCCTCTTTCTCCTGCCACATGAAAAGTGCCCTTCATCTCTATAGCACAGTTTGGAGAGGAAGATAAACATTCATGGTACGGCCTACTGGGCTGAGGAGTATGCAGGTCAGAAGTGTGGCAGGTTGTATGTGGAAATCAGATGAAGGAAGGTCATTGCTGCTTACAGAGGAGAAAATACTAATACATTTGAAAATATAGTGGCATGTGGGAGGTTTTTTTTTTTTTTTTACATTATTGACACTGGGACACTCTTCCAACTCGTAAATAACAACACTCCCCTTAATCACATTGTAAAATATATGGGCCATGGATTAAGTGTGAATAGAACATCTGGATCTCTTCAATGATCTTGGCTTAAAATCTTTTCATCATGACAGAGGGAGCTTTTCCAAAACATATCACTTAATACCATATGAAATAAACAATGAGGAGAATTTCAACCCGGGTGAAATACAGTCACAGCATGAGGTTTCTCTGTACATATCTATACCTGCACAGACTGATAAAGTAATGGGTGTTTCACAAAACTCAAGGAAGATGTCAATTGTGTGTCTTGCAAACTTGCAAAGTACTGGTCTGAGCAGTGAAGTTCACTTTAATGTGTAACACAAATGGGAAAATATCACTGATGGCAAATGGTCCCCAGATGAAGAGATGCCACCTAGGAGGGCATTACGGAAAGACAACAGGATGGACTATGTGAGGTGCTGTGGCTAGAGTTGGGAGTGAGGTGTTATCGTGCCACTCACCCTCGAACATGGTAGCACATATTTCTATGAATTAATTTTTAACTCCAAAAGTATATCAGACTCTGAATGTTGGCAAAATGCAGCGATTTTGTGGGGTCATTTTATTTAATTTAATCAATTAATCAATTCTATTTGGCTATTTCATGCCATTCAAGCCTCTAGATTGCAGGAAATAGCTGTTTTAGGAGTTTGAAAAGTAAAAAGTGCTTCAGCTTCTGGACGAGGGTGCCCCACTCCGGACCACCCCTTTATGCGCCGTGGAGCACCACCTTGTAAGAAAATCCTGGGGAGAGCACTGCATGCACATACATTCCCTCCAATCCCAAGGTCTGAGAGCATGTCCAGGAGTAGCTGTGGTTAACCTTGTCAAAGGCCGCTGACAGGTCAAGAGGGATGAAGACTGAAGCTTGGGAAGAACCTTAGGCAATGTGGAGTGCCTCTGTAACAGCAAGAAGAGCAGAAAAACAATACCAACTGCTAATTTACCTAAACATATTAGCCAGATACTAACACAGATCATAAGTTTTGTCGTTAAACAATAGTTTATCAAGTAACAACTGAGATAGAGTCAGAGTTTCACGGAAACGGCAACTTCCCTGCCTGGATCTCCCAGACGCTGAATCGCTGTGTCTTGTGTTATTGTAATGTTCTTCTTTTTCTGGCAAGAAAATGGAAACACAGAGAGGGCGATTCGATGATCCAGACAAGGAAGTTGCTGGTGAAACTCCGACTATCTCAGTTTGTTAGTTGATATTGTTTAATGACAAAACTAAGGATCTGTGTTAGTAGTTGGCTCATAGGTTTAGGCAAATTAGCAGCTGGTAATACTACAAATAGTACAGATCTGCAATGATATTAGGAGCAAGACCAGTTGTACTAGTAGTCTAGAATGATGCATAAGAGGGTTATCCTCCAATAATGGCAGCTTGCCTCATGACGCACAACAAATGACGTTAACTTCCCGAGCTATTGTTGGAAAAAATTCTAAATATTTGAATGGAATTTTGAACAAACTATACATCAGACAACGGCAAAATAATAATTGTTGTCTTAATCATTACTAATACTATAAATATCATCTATAATTGATAGATATTGTATAGGCTAGTAGAACTGTTTTATAAAAGCAATATCACATGTAATACTGTATATATCCGCATGGCTGTGATTATCTTCCTAGGATTGTAATCACACAGCCATGCTGATATACAGTATAACAGCACTCTCTCTCATGTGATAGTGCTTAAAAAGCATTGATATTTTATGACGGAGAAACATTGTTAAATCTTGTTTTCTATTTTACTGAGGCTGCTGTGTGTGTGACGTTGGCTGTGTATGCTGGGGTGTGTTCAGTCCAGAATATCAGGTACTCACTTTTTACAATATTAAACCAAGCTTTGGCCATTATAATTGTAATTTAAAATGATGCTAAATGATACATAAAGTACAGTTTGAGGATATTCAAATTGATTGTTTTATATTGTACATTGTTTTTCAGAAGGCCTTGCAGATTCCCTCTGCTGCCCTTACTGCATACTACCCATTTGCAAAAGGTCTGTAAAAATCATATATGACCATACTTTTATAGTTTTATAAAAATAATATATGTTGATTAGTATTATATTACATATTTGTATACAATTCTTATACAATCTCTCAATGTTTTTTGATTTGATTAGATTTTTCTATTTTATTTAGCACAATTAAAATACAAAACAGAGACAGAAGAGATTTAAAATACAGTGAAATAGAGCAGGGAGAGGCAAGAAACCCATAGGGGCTTATAATGGCCTCAACCTAGATAAAACGACAACTCAACAAAAAACATACAAAAATAGAGCATGGAAATAAGAGTAAAAAGAAAAAAATGTCACCAATCTATACGTATACGTGTGTGTAAGTG
The DNA here is from genome assembly GCA_022702515.1 of Ilyophis sp. 1 JC-2022. Classification (NCBI taxonomy): domain Eukaryota; kingdom Metazoa; phylum Chordata; class Actinopteri; order Anguilliformes; family Synaphobranchidae; genus Ilyophis; species Ilyophis sp. 1 JC-2022. The sequence continues at coordinate 17,935,675 of CM040402.1, forward strand.
TTTATAATGTGTATGAAAGAAATACAAATAAAATACTGTGCTACATTAGCTTCCTACCTTTATAGGAAGCACCATGTATGATAGGGAAATTTTTAATTTTAGCATGAAATGTATATGCGAGTTTTCTACCGCATATTTATTTTATAAGCTTTGTATATGGCATATGTCATTGAGATTTTTACAGAGCTTTTGCATATGGTCAGATTTATTAGTTGGGATTTTCTTCCAGTCTGCCTGGCATGTGCACTGGTATTGAGGCAAAAAAGTGGGCGGACTAGATGCTTTTCTTTTCTTTTTCCTTTTGTTTGTTTTTCTGTCTCTCATTTGTCACCACTACCCAAGGGCTGTACATGGTGGCCTGTGGCTGGAGAAAACCCAATATCCGATGGTAAGCGGAAAGAATCTTACATCATAAAAACACATGTGCTTATACCCAAAGATGGGCAGAAATACATGAGAAAGTATCTAGTTACAAATTTTTAATACATACCAATGAAAAGTATCAAAATAAATCACTGGTTTAGCAAAATGTGTTTAATTAAAATACGTGTAATATGTATTTACAAAATACAAAACTACATTTCAGTGCAAAAAACAATTGCAAGCAACTCGAATAAAATGACAAAATCTATCTTCAATAATAAAACTCTTAAATTGAAAAATTCCTTCAGTTGCTCTTCAGCGTAACTAATTTTTCCAGAAATTCAGCTGCTCAACTTGGGCAGATGTCGGCAACGTTGTGTTGAATTGTATAAAAATTTATTTTATGAGCGGATATGCTTCCAGTGAGGTCAAAAATTAAGTGTCTCCAGAGGTAATTTCCCACCTTGCTCTCAGCTCCTCCCGATGCTAGTGATAACAGAGACAGAGATGGCATACAGGGGGGAAAGTGTGGTCAGTCTACCTTATTTTCATAAAAACACTTTCACTGTGTGGCATAGGTACGTATCTACAGAATATTGATTTCCAGTTTCTATCAACATTTCTAGACACACTAAGATATCCTTACCCAGTCATCGTCAACATCTTCAGTGCTGGTTGTGGAGGGGGTCTCAATTTGAGAAACAGGGCAGAGTCCCTCAACCGAATGTAAAATAAGTTGGTGGATCCTCTTCTCTCATGTTACTCGTGAGATTGATTTATGGCTATCTATTCCGTTTCTGTAACGTTATGTTAACTTGTGCTAGCTTAAAAATGCATCATTTTCTCATTCCAAAATGACCTACTGAGAGGAACCAGTAGCTGAACCTGTTTTAATAAAAAATTAGATGGAAAAAGAGGTTAACAGCAGCCCGTCATCGAGGGTGAGTGAGGGAGAAGAAGAAAATCGAGGGAGGGAGCAGGAAGACATCTTGGCTGACATGCAAGCTCCTCCGCTAGCCGCTCAACCAGCTTCTGGCAGTGCAAGCAATGATAGGCCTACTACAACTGTTGTTAGCCAGTTAGACTCTGCCCGTGACATCGGCCTCATGCGAACACAGTTTCTCTTGCCTACGACGCCTCCAGAACTATCTCAGGAATAGCAGTGGTGATGCAATTTGGCCCTGTTAGCCATAAACAGCCGGAGGACCAATGCTCTTGACAGCCAGCATATTATTGATGCATTCGACTGCAGCCACAATAATAGACGGATTGTGCTTCTCTGACGAGTGCTGTTTTAAAAAAAAAAACTGGGCCTAGACTATTGGTTTGAGTTCTGATTGTAATTATTATATTGTGGGGGATAGAGCTACCCACATAGGGGCATGTAGGCCTAGGTAGCAGTGTTGTAGGTCTCGAGACCACTTTTTCCAGGTCTCGGCCTTGGTCTCGGTCTTGGCTCTCTACGGTCTCGGTCTTGTCTCGGTCTCGGAGGTTTGCGGTCTCGAATATGCCGGTCTCGACCATCGAGACTGGTAAAAAATATATATGATATCTTGGTGTAAATTGAGACAAAATGTGCTGACGTTTGTCATTTAAAATACGCAGTTGAAACTGTTTTTCATGGGTGCTGACATATCGCGTTATCAAGTAAATGCGCAATGCAGCAAGCAATTAACTTATATACCTTATATACCCGCAACTGCCTCCCATAAAACACGTCGCACGCAGCTCACAGCATTATTTCGGCGTTCAAATTCCGTTGATCGCGTAGGGATTATTGTGAGTCTATTATATTTCAGTACAATAGTACAAGTTCGTACACCCCTACGATTTGTGTATACGCGTGCGTGTGTGTGCAGTAGGTAGGCCTCCTATCGCGCAAGGAGAGATGACGCATTTTCTTTGCTGCTCCTGCTTTGCTCTACTTGCTTTACTTTACTTTCTGTCCCTCTGCTTACAGCCGATTCATTTTATTGTTTTACTTATTTAAACTTTAAAATGTATTCATTTATTTATTCTTGTAATGATTGGAGTGTAGGTTCGGAGAACCAAATGCGACTGACAGGGGATCAGAAAGCGAGTTTAATACAGACTCGCCACAGAAACTAACCACAGAGGAAGGAGTTAAACAAAAGATCTGGAACAAAACCTCCCTGGCATGAGTCAAAATAATAAACAACCTCAAAATGAGGCGAATCTCGAATAAACAGTGAGAATAATAAACTAACAAACAAAAAACCTCACGCACTAATTAGTAGGCGTAGACAAGGTAAATAGAGGTAAATAGAATGAAAAAATAAAGACCCAAAGAAAACGGCAAAAGAAAAGAAATCAAATGCGAACCTGTATCTTTAAACTCTGTTGCGAAAAATAGTTTAAAACCACAGGATACCAGGCAGCCAAAACAAAGAAAGAGAAACTGATAGCTAGAAAAAAAAAAAACCTAAAGGAACCCTATATTTGCTAAATTTCTAACCTTGCTGCGTACTCTATTTTGACAAACCAAGAATGCAGTGACCGAAATTTCTAAACCTTTACAGACTTCGTTGTCAATATAAATCGACAATATCGAAGTGAGAAAATGCGGAAGTCCTAAGCATTTATAGCCGGCGGAAACACCGCACAGGTGTGGGAAATAAATAACCGGAACGGCGGCGGAAAAAATTCGATAGAGCGTTGAGACGACGCCCAAAAAGAAAACCAAATAACCAATAACCATGAAAATTCTAAAGCAATTTTAAAAGTAAGAAAATCAGTTAGACAGTCAGTTGGTTTTGAAAGCAAACATTTGGCTAGAGGACTGTGTTTGCTCTGTTTCATATGGATTTTCTGGCTAGCCTTTGAAGTCTGTCTGGAGGAGTTATTTTCCATTCATTTACAGCAAAAATGCCACTGCACAATTCTTCCCTCGAATGCACCAGTTGCATATTACTAACACAGAAGTGTCATGGTTCTGTTTGTTTGTGTATTGTGTTGTTTATTTTCTGTTACTTTATAATTTTTTTTACATGTGTTTGTTTGTGTTCGTTAGTATTACTGGTTACGTTCCCATTTGACACTCCACTTCAGTTCCCAGTCTGTCTACGTTTCCATGTTATCCGAGAATCCACTTCCTGTATTCGTGTTTGCACATTTCGGTACATGCGGGTTTCCCCCTGTATTTCAAGTCTCGTTTTCCTTTCTTCTTAACTAATTATTATTGTACATATGCTAATCCAACTAACAATACTAACCGTGTGTTTATATTTTTATACTAATGATAACTAATAGATTAATGTGTATATATACAGTCAAGCCGGAAAGTCTGCCCACCCCTATCACCTATAGGAAAATGAGTCAGGAGAAATAACCCTTGCAGTAATCCATCCACATCTACTCCATATCTGGTAACAGAGTGATGGTTTGGGGCTCGTTCAATAGCTCAGACCCTTGATGACTTACAGCCATTTAGCCAGCCATGTGTTCCATACTGTACCAGTGTAATTTACAGTTGAATCTAGTCTCACCCCCCAATTCCCATAGAGATCCATTCAAATGCAGAGAGCTTATAGTATCGCTTGTAACAGTACCTGGAAATAAGATATTGAGAGTCTTTTGATGTTGATGGGTCACACTTCAGGAAGTAACAGCATGCAAAGGATATGCGACTAAATATTAAATATGATACTTTAAAAATATGTTAAAGCAAAGGGTATGAATACTTATGTAAATGAAAGATTTCAGTTTTCGATTTTTAATACATTTGCAAAGATTTCTAAAAACATGTTTTCACTTTGTCATTATGGGCTATTTTGTGTAGAATTTTGAGACAAAAAAATGAACTCAATGTATTGTAGAATATGTCTGTAATGTAATACAACGTGGAGAAGGTGAAAGGGGTGTTCAGACTTTCCGGCTTGACTGTAACTAACTAATCACATTTACTAACGTAGGAGATTCAGAATTTTGTACTAACGTCACTTAATTACTAATCACTCTCTTGCTCTGCACTGCAGCTGTCATTCTCCCTTAGCTTTTCTATCTCTGCTCTATTCGTTGTTATTCCTTAAACTTTTTTCAGCTGTATCGACTTTCAGAATCCACCCCTTGTGCTGTGCAGTCGTTTACCTGCTAATCCCAGGCTATGAGTTATCTATGTGTTTGTGTGCATTCCAGTCCGTGTCTTCTGTTCCCCCTCATTATTTAATTATTGTTTCCTTTTGTGTTCACCTGTGTCTAGCTCCTTACTTCTCCCACCCACACTTGATTCCTTTTCGTGTCATTACTTCCCTGGTGTATATAGTCTGCCTTCCACTTGTAATCTCTGTCAGAACATTGATCAATTCACTGTGCCGATTCTTTTTTAAGCCTGTGTTATTTGAGATTCTTGAGACAACCCTTCTGTACGACTTCGAGCCTGCCTTTTCCTTCTGTTTTGTTTGCCGTGTCTTTCAGATTTTTTGACTCTTGCTATGTTTATTTTTACTACTCTTTTGAATTTCGATGTTGTACCGTCTCAACTCTGATTACCTGGCTACTGATCTTGGACTGTGAATAAACTATGTTTTTGCCTGCTACCTGTGGTCCGCATTTGGGTCTTTCTCAGAACATCACAAGAAGATTGCTGAACTTGAAGGAAGAGTCTTGTTACTTCATCAAATAAGAGAAGACAAACAATTACTTGACTTCCTGCTCATGTCCAGTCATATTGCTGAAATTGATACAACCCTTCCATCGTTAGCACAAAAGACTGCTGAAAGTGATAACCCCTGGTCTAGACTTTGAGCTAAACCAAAGTCTGTGATCTGTTCCACTCCCAGGTATGCTAACAGCTATGCTAATGAAGGTACGTGGATCGCCGCCCGGGATAAGAAGAATTAACGCTGAATAAACTCAGTCTCCAGTCTCCCGCAATCTCAGCCTCTCGAGCTCAAAAATAGATTTGAGGTGCTAGCAGTCCCACTGAGTCATACTGCTCCAGCACACCAGGAGCATGTTCACGAATATCCTCCACAGCCTATCCCGCAGAGAAACAGTGCTATAAGGCTTGCCCCACTGAAGAACTCTTCCCCGAAACACTATCACATAAAATACGACCAGCGACGCTTTGAACTCAGCGAAAGGCAAGTAAATCATCCTGCTGCCCCACCTGCCCAGAACCCGCCCCAGCCTAAGACTCTAATCCTAGGTGACTCAATAATCAGGAATGTCAGAGGTAAGATGGGAAAGGTTTTCCGTTTTCCTGGAGCCACAGTAAATTCTCTGACTGAAAAAATCCTGCAAACTTTATCAAATCACCCCAAAAAATCATTGTACATGTTGGCTCAAATGGCATTTCAAAACAATAGTCTGAATTATTAAAGGGGTAGGAAACCCTCGGTTACATTCTCTCTCCGCCCACACCACAAATTCGAAAAATGCAATTAAATGGGCGTGGAAAGCAGCAGCAGAGGGGGAGGGGCGAGAGCCTATCGCCACCTGAAGACACGCCCACAAGGGAAAAGATGGCGAGTGAAACAGCGTATTAATCGCTGACTAATTCGGTAATATCAGTCAATGGCTTCTTCGAGGCGGAGGACATCTCTCCTCCGGAATGCTCTGGGCTTTCCACCGACCAGGAGTATGAAGAAGGAAATAGTACGAAGCCCTATCAGTTTCAGCCGTAGAGTTTTTTTTAGCCATCTATAACGTTACATCTAACGTAGCTATGCTACACGAACATGACAATAAAATATGTAAACGAATGCCAAGTGAAACTAAACGGATGTTAGCTGAAGGCTATAGGCTACGCTACGGGAGACTTCACAATCTGCTCAAATCGATGTTCTGCCCAGTAAAATAACGTTTGTCAGCTAATATTCATCCTGACCTAACGCTACCTGCAGATTATACAAACATGAAAAAATACAACACGTAGGCTAATGAATGTCAAGTGAAACTGAACGGCTTTTGGCTTTTTTTGTTGTTTTGTTATCCTAGCCATCTACAAATGCACGTTTACTAGCTATCCAAGTAACTTAACTAAGACATAAGTTAACATAAGCACAGCATGGGGCTTGTATCACTTTGTACCTTGTACCATTTTTATTTCAGTAAATACATGTTCCAGCCATGGGGAGTTCCAGATAGTGCAGTTAACGGTTATCCATCAAACGTAACTCCGTAACTCCTGCTTAAATCCTGATGTTATAGTTTATACGCAAAAGGCAGTGAAATATCACCGGCCAGTTAACTATGGTTAACGATACGAAAACAACTCAAGTAAATATCTTTGAGGCTACAAGATAACCATCACGTTAGCAAGCCAACAAGACGCCGTAGGCTGCACTTAATTTAATTTACCGCATTTGGAGGGACAGAAATATCAGTCGGGCTTGGTGACGTTTCCGCATTCCTTTGGCTGGCATACCCCAATTCAACCTGGGCATAGTGTAACTGTTAACGTTAATCCGCTGATGCTCTTGCACCCAGAGAAAGCACACTTGCGACCCATCAGTCATTGCTTGTAAATTGAAACTATTGGAATTGAAAAAACGAATTTACCATTTTAATAACTCGCATAATTGGAAAAAAGCAAATACATTGAAAGAGACTAACTGTAGGCTACAACGATATTGCTTGTCAAATGGATATAGCCATTGGCCACGCCTTCTCAGGAATGTATTTATATTGGGGGCGGTAACAAAGTGCGAAACTGATTACGCGCAAGTGTACAAAAGGTACACTACAACGTCATTTTTAATGACGTGGGCCATTTTTCGTTTTCAACCCCGGAAGAAGAAGAATAGGCGATTTAACGGCTAAAATACTGAAATTAAACGTTTTGCCAAAAATTGTAGATATAATGTATATTATTGTTCTCTTCCATCTGAGGCAGTGCCTAGATATTAGTTAGCACCTCAAAAAATGTGTTTTAGGGTTTCCTACCCCTTTAAAACGGGATTTCATCCATTTATTTAGCACTTTTAGACAATCATCAGTTAAAGTGCATATTTCTGGTCCTAAATCCGATAAAGTGAGTCACTTTGGAGAATCTGTCCACCATGACTAAAATCACTGTGTTGCCCAGGGATGCAGGCAACCCGGTGACGAAGTCGAGGGCGATGTAACTCCAAGGACGGCTGGGGATAGGCAGGGAGCATAACAAACCCAAAGGAGGAAGACGTGAACCCTGCACGTCTCTCTCCATACTGGGCCACCAGAAACGCCGGGACAAAAAGTCCTTAGTACGGTGAAACCCTGGATGGTCCAACTGAGAGGCGTGGCCCATTAATGGACCCGGGATATGACCCGGGAGGGAACAAACAGGCAGTGAGGCGGAGCCCCGCGTGGACCAGGGTCCGAGTGCAAAGCCTTTTGCACAGCTCCCTCGACCGGAGCTAAAATTTGATTGGCTGGAATGATGGGTTCTGGAAGAGAATCCCTGTCAGTCAGTGGCGGCCGGTAATTGGCTGACTAAGTGGGGCGGGTCATGACAGACACGGAGATCATAGAGTAACATTGTAGCCGACTCGAGTGCACAAACAACAGGGCTTTTAACTGCTACAGTTGTAGTGCTTTTTTTTTTTTAGTGCCGGAGCGCAAGTCAATCAAATATGACTCATCACGTCTATATTTAGCTAGATTACATTTTGACTGTTTAGGCTAATGCACATTAATAATGTAGGTATACCTGCTATAGGCTATGCTCATATTCATGCAACAGAGGATCGACTCATTAAAACACCAGTGACATCAACAGCGTAGGGAAAAAATAATAGGGTATTTATTGACATTACTAAACGTTTGTTGTACAATCAACGTGCATCTCTTTACCGTTTATTTATTTATTTATTCTCATATCCAGGGGTACATTCCTTGCGGCTCCCAAACTAGAGAATTTGAAAAAAAAGGCTATTTCTGTCATTTGGGTTGCCGACCCCTGATCTAGGCTATATAGAAAATTACTGAATTTGTTTTCTAAAGAAAATGATTCATAGATTATTCTTTGATCATTGATCATGGTCGCACTCGCAAATAATATAAAGCAAAAAAATATATCCTTGACAGCGGCACCGACACTGGAGAGCGACAGCGTGTCTGGGAGAACAACATGACGATCTCGCACACAAAAAAAGGAAAAATAAATGAATAGGCCTAGCCTACCTTACAATGTTGCTCCACTATCAGCATGCCTCCTCACTTATAAAGAAACTTTGCCCTTCGATTTTTGAGCAGTGCAAATTTCTCAATTACTTTTTTATTAAAGTCTGCTATGTCCCACGTGAGTCGTTTCTCAATTGACAGCATTGCCAATGCGTTCAGTCTGTCCTGTGACATCGTGTTCCTCAGAAATGTCTTGATCCTTTTGAGAGTGGAAAAGCATCTCTCGGACTCAGCAGTGGTCATGGGCGTTGTAATCAGGATGCGAGCAAGCTTCACAGTCTCGGAGAAAACTTCCTGCAGGTTGTTGTCCAGAATGAATTTTAACAGAGACACTGCACTCATGCAATTCCTGAAATCAGGGTTGCTATATATGAGAGAGAGTTCTGTCTGCAGCCGGGGTTTGTTTAGCATGGGGTAGGCCTCCACTGTAGTCGCCAATGCGTTGACGGGGAAGGTATTGGCATGCTCGGGGAACCGGTCGCTATGTAGAAGGGTGGCTCCAGTCAGATGGTGCGTGTAGGTGAAGCGGTCTTTAGCGTTGGCGATCATGATGTCACACACCTCGGGGAGTGAGAGAGGGAGAAAAACTGTTTATTTTTGTTTATTGAATGTGGTCTAATAAACAAACAGAAAAATAGTCACATAGAGTACATAGCCTACATTGGAATTACATGCCATAATGAACCAAAATGTAAACGTTATTAATAAAAATAGACTACTCTTATTACCTCATATGCCTGTCGCTGCCTGCCATCACCTCCTCTTCTGGATCCGCTGGCAGTGTACTTGGCACAGAGGGCACGGACTCATGAATCTTTGACATGGCATCGCTGAAAGCGCTGGTCCCCTTCTGTGCTTTTACGGCATCAACATTTCTGGCTTGGAGTTGTGCAAACAGAATGTCCACTCTGGGCATTATTTCACGGAACAAATCGAGGAAAAAAAGAAATCCATCGTCTTGTAGCATCCTCGTGAATCCCCTGGCCTCTCTGATGGTGATATTATCAAAATCTTGGGAGGTTTGTATGGTGTCAAAACACGCCATTAGGTCATCCCTGTTCTCGTGGACCGTGTTAACCACACGACTGTGGAAATTCCAGCGCGTCTGGGATTCGCGAGGAAGCCTGCTTGAGACGGTGTCCAACACACCGATCCTTTTGTGTGATCGCAAAAAGAAGGATGAAAACCCACTAAGATCGGAGAAAAAAACACAAGCCTGAGAAACAGCGTAGGCAGCTTTTTGCATCACCAGATTTAGTTGGTGTGCGTAACAGTGAAGAAAATGCGCGTTTGGGTATGTGTTTTGTATTATTCTCCTAACTCCACCAGTTGTGCCTCGCATCACACTTGCCCCATCATAAGTTTGAGCTATCAGCTTGCCCTTGTCTGCGTGCTCTGGAAAAATCAGGGCCAGGTTTTCAAGGAGAGCACCTCCAATGGCATCTGCAGTCGTGCCTCCTTCCAATCGAATAAAGCCAAAAAATCTCTCCTGCACCATGTTGGCTGTGTCGATGCAGCGGTACAGAATGATGAGCTGACAATGCGTCGTTATGTCAGTGGTCTCATCTGCTTGGATAGACATGTAATCTGTGCTTTGTAGGTCCTGGACAATGTGGCCTTGCATTACAGACAGCATACAGTCCAGTAGCTCATTCTGTATAGTTTTTGAGGTGCCTTTAAATACGCTTGCATTCTCCAAGTGCTCTTTCATTGCACCGTCCAGTGTCGATACAAAATCAACAAGTCCCCTAAACACACCTGGATTCTCGGATGATTCCGTTTCATCGTGCCCCCTCAAAGCTAGTTCAAAGGCCCCATGAATGGGATTAAATGAGAATGGCCAGGACGTTCTGCCCAACGCCACAAATGCTGTCATAGACCTCAAGCTAAAGTGCAGTCCTTCCAACAACCGCTAGGTAGCAATGCATGTCAATGTAGTGTGTGAGGGACGTACGATTCGGCGCCCCAGAGCAACAGAGACGGTAATGATGTCCGCAAACCAACCAAAGCCAATTATTCAACATACATGTATTGACTAGAATTTATATGCATTTATATGAATTATAAATACAATCTATGCAATGTGTTCAGATGAAAAAAAAAAATATATATATATATATTTATTTATTATTTTATTTTTTTATTTTTTTTCTATCCAATCAAGTGGGGCGCCGCCCCTAGCGTCCCTATGGACGAGCCGCCACTGCTGTCAGTACAATCATAAAAGTGTGATAGCGCATCCGGCTTTGTGTTTTTAGAACCGGGATGGTAGGTGAGCAGAAAGTTAAAGCGCCTAAAAAATAAGAACCACCGAGCCTGTCGAAAGTTGCGCCTCTTAGTCTGCTGCACGTACTCCAGATTGTGTAATCTATCCACATGTTAAACCGGTGCTCAGCTCTTTCCAGCCAGTAGCGCCACTCATCCAGAGACAGCTTAACCACTAACAACTCCCAGTCTTCTACATTCTAGTTTCTCTCGGCAGGAGTAAGAGCGCGAGAGAAATACACACAGGGGTGCATCTTACAGTACAGCGGGGAGTGTTGGGAAAACATGGCTCCTATCCTCAGCTCGGAAGCGTCCACCTCTACAACGAAGAGGAGAGAGGGGTTGGGCATAACAAGGATACTAAACTCTGAACTCTGGGAATACCGCCTCCGCCTTAGGATTCCACATTCCACACCAAGAGGAAGGGGCCTTTTTAGTTAAGGCAGTGATGGGGGCAGCCACCGCACTGAAATTGCAGATGAACCACCGATAAAAATTGGTGAAACACAAAAAGCGCTGTACCTGCTTCTCGGGATCCATTTGGACTTTCCTGTCCGCCACTATGAATCCCAGAAAGGAAACGGCGTTAGTGTGAAAAACACACTTCTCCGCCTTGACAAACAGCTGCGTTTTACGAAGGGCAGCCAGAACCTGCCTAATGTGACCGACGTGAGTAGGAAGATCGGGAGAAAAAATTTAAATATCATAGAGATAGACAAAAGCGAACTTCTCCAGCATCTCTCTTAAGCACGTCGTTCACTAGCGCCTGGAAAACAGAGGGGGCGCTAGTCAGACCGAAAGGCATCACCAGGTATTGCACTCGTCGCCCTCCCGCATGCGCACAAGATTGTACGCGTTGCGGAAGTCGAGTTTCGTAAAAACGGATGCTCCCTGAAGGCGCTCAAACGCAAAGTTCATTAGGGGAAGAGAATAACAATTTTTTATCGTGATATCATTGAGCCCACAATAGTCTATACATGGCCTAAGACCCCCATCCTTCTTCTTGACAAAGAAAAAACCGGCCCCAGCCGGCGAGGTAGAGGGTCTAATAAAACCGTTTGCCAGGGATTCCTCTATATACTCCCTCATGGCCGCACTCTCAGGAGCGGATAATGAATAAAAGGAGCCTCTGGGAGGAACTGTGCCCGGGTAAAGCTCTATAGCAGTCGTAGGACCGGTGGGGTGGCAGGGTGAAAAACTTCAGCAACTTCCTACTACACAATTTTGAAAAATACTTTTGTGGGGTGTGTGAGGGAGAGTGGGGGACAGAGGAGGTGTGTCCATCTTAATTAGCATAAATTAATGTACAAATGATTTTGTACAACTCGGATCAAACTGTCATCAAACTAGACGTTGCAGATCAAATATGAATCACGGTTCAGAAACTGTACGGCCTATTTCTCCCCTCAAATATTTTCAGAAACATATTTTAGTGGACTGTTCATGTGGAATAAAAGCCTTGCACCACGTCAGACGCCACGTTGTTCCAGTTTAAAAATGTGAAGCCAAACCAAAGCACCGCAGTGCGTCTAACCAATCAGGTGCTGGCTATTTGTGAGTGGCAACAATTATCCATATGACACAGAGGTACCTCCAAAGAAGTACTCTGACATCACGATTGGGGCAGGGGCAGGGGCAGAGTGGGGAGCAGAAAGAAAATTTCAGCCATTAGAGGGCCGAAACAAAACACTTTTCTACCTGTTTTTTCTGATATACATTAATTCAGAATTGTTGATATACCGGAATGGATGAATAAGTTTCATTATCAGGTAAGCATACAAACACCTTTACAGCAAAAAAAAAAACGTGTTCAATATATTTCACATTGTCTCAACCAGTGTTTCTCAACCCTGGTCCTGGATGGCTGCAGGGTATGCTGGTTTTTGTTTTTGTCATAACATCGGCAACCAATTCAGACCCAAGAAACCAGGTGTGGTGAATTAACTGTGTTATCGGCTGCTTTAATTGATCAATTAAGTACCGAGTAACAACGAAAACCAGCAGACCCTGTGTTGTCTGTTATTGGATCTTTTGATCCGTCTGTAAACACCTGTACATACTCTGTGTATTTACTTTCTGTATACCAATAAAACTCATTGACTAAATCTGCATTTTCCCTCCTTGCCTTAACTTGCAGCAACTCTAAATCTATGATTAGTGGTTCATAGCAACCCATAGCACTTGAGATGTGGAATTTGAGATCTCTGCTCTAAGATATATGCATCCTAGTACAGCTTGTCTTATTGTGTGCTGCTCTTTGTTTTAATCTTTGTTACTGAAATCCACACCCATATAAAAAAAATGGAGCAGGACTTTAAATCAGATCAATGAATCTTAAAATGTTAAGTCAATTTAGCTGCCATCCTCATTCACAGGAATATACAACATATTAAAAGATTAAAAACATGAAAAATCATTTAATATATTGATGGTATTTGCATGTATCTACCACCGTGGCCATAGTTGGCACAGAAAACCATAGCAGTTGTCAACTCTTGATTGTTGTTTGTTAATGTTATCCAATTACCTCTTTGGCTAAATACCTAACGAATCATCTAGATCATTCCTGTATGTATTTTTGTTTTTTATTGTTTATGGCTGTTATTATACTGCATTGTGGTCCTGAGGGTAGGCCAGAAAATAGAGCCCTATGTCATATTGCTTGCCTACCTACCTATACCTTAGCAGCCAGGCGTCATTTCAACAATATGGTGACGGGTTGTTACTTACAGGTTTTACGAATACTACCCACATCGCAAACTGACACTGGGCCAGATCTGACCGGATCTATCGTAAAACGGATCTGCCCCGGCTTCAATTTGTGGCACAGTGGCCCAAAACTGGCATGGCCCTGATTTGCGGTTCTGGTATGAAAACCGGCCAAAAGTGACCCGTTCATTTTAATTTGGGCCAGATGTGCTCAAGATCCATGTAAAGACACTAAATTGCACTCGTATCACAGTCATGTCCTGGCTCTGGAGGTGCAGGACGGACATGATCTGGGCGGGAAGCGGGCAGATTTGGCTGCTCTGTGAGCGTTCAATTCCATACACATCCTCCCACTATTCCTAGAATGCTTCTGAAAATTAAATGTTATGTTTCTTTGGACACGTAATTAATTTCAACATTTGATTTGATTTGAATTAAGTCAAGCGAGTTTATTGGTGTTACATGAGATACAGTATATCTGACCTCAGAATAGTGGTTGGGTGGCAGTATTGTATAAAGGGACCTGTATTTGTTGCTCCATGTAAGAGCATGGCATAGATGCACATGTGATACCCCTACATTCTTAGACTTTAGTGAACTCAAAGTTTGCAATGTTGGTACAATGATATAATAGTATAAGTTTAAACGTGTTGGAGGTCACTTGCAAACAAATTAGACATAAAATAAACAAACCATGAAGATGACATCTCCCATCTCCAAATTGATGTGTCTGCCTTTTCTGTCAACTCCTCCTCTCCAGATGTGGCAATTAAATTACTTCTAAAAGGACAGCATTTTAATTGGGTTACTGCCAATAGTTGAATCTGAGCAGCCAAAATGACAAACATGTTATATTTGTGCTCATTATTGCTGGTATGTTGTTATGAATCTGAAGAAAAGAGAGATTGTGTCAGTATTTAAACCTGTGTTGTATTTTCTGTTACTTCATTTTCGGTCATGTTGTTTGTGCGTTTTTGTTTTCATTCTCTGTCTCCCATCCACGTGCTTGTGTTTTCACTTCCCCATTGTGTCAGCCCCGCCTCTCACCTCAGCCCTTGATTACCAATGTGTTTCACCTGCCCCGCTACTCACCTGTTTCTCATGTGCTTGTTAGTCTTGTGTATTTAAGTTCCACTCTGTTTTGTGTTTATTTCGAAACCAACAAGCTATAGACCAATTGCATTAACAGCGCACTTATGTAAACTGATGGAGAGAATGGTAAATGAAAGACTGGTGTACTTTTTAGAGAAACAGGATGTAATTGCAGGATGTCAAAGTGGATTTATAAAAGGAAGGGGTATGTTAGATTCAGTGCTGTGTCTAGAAGATGAAGTAAGAAAGGCGCAAATAAATAAAGAGACCGTAGCGTCAGTGTTCTTCGATGTAGAAAAAGCGTATGATATGCTTTGGAAGAAGGGGCTTCTGATAAAGCTAAATGCAATGGGAATTGTGGGTAAAGTTTTTAACTGGATAATGGACTTTTTGAACAAAATAACAATACAGGTAAAGATAGGGTCTGAAATGTCCAATAAATATGAGGTTGAAAATGGAGCACCGCAGGAGTGTGATAAGTCCTGTATTATTTTCAATTATGATAAACGACATCTTTGGAAATGTGAACATGGGAAGATCATTATTTGCAGACGATGTATAGAGGGAAAAGAGGGAGAAATTTGAGTCATATAGTTAAAAAGGTGCAAGAGGGAATAAATCAAGTTGAGATGTGGGGGGAAGAAATGGGGTTTTAAGACTAAAGTAATGTTCTTCACAAGACCGAGGGTTAGAGGAAATTTTAACTTGCAGCTATATGGAAATAATTTAGAGACTGTTGAGTCATTTAGATTCTTAGGAGTGTATTTTGACTCTAGATTAACATGGAGAGAACACATTAAAAGTATTGTGGATAAGTGCAAAAAGGTTTTAAATTTGATGAGATGCCTTGTGGGGTTGGACTGGGGAGCGGATGTAGCATCCTTGAAATATATTTATGTAGCACTAATTAGATCAAGGCTGGACTATGGGAGTGTGGTGTATGGATCTGCAGCAAAAACTGTGCTTGGAGAGTTAGATGTGATCCAGCCCCGGGCCCTTAGATTATGCATAGAAGCAGTGAGAACATCACCTGTGTGTGCCCTTCAAGTAGAAGCAGGAGAAATGCCATTGTGTTTACGCAGAAAACAGCTCAGAATAAATTTATTGGATGAATTTGAGAGGGCACGGAGATAATCATCCAACCAAGAGTGCTACAGGCCTGCTGGGAAAGGGAGGGAACAGTTAAAACAAGTTTTGGCTGGACAGGGGATGGAGCAGCAAGAGACCTGGGAGTGTATGGAATGGAGCTCTCTCCAACAGTGTATAGGCCTAGAATCCCTGTGTGGATACTAGAACCACTAATCATAGATTTAGAGTTGCTGCAAGTTAAGGCAAGGAGGGAAAATGCAGATTTAGTCAATGAGTTTTATTGGTATACAGAAAGTAAATACACAGAGTATGTACAGGTGTTTACGGACGGATCAAAAGATCCAATAACAGACAACACTGGTTCTGCTGTTGCAGTGCCTAGTAGTAGAACAGAAGTATACAAACGGACATCAAACTTTTTACGTGTATACACAGTTGAGTTGTACGCCATATGGATGGCCTTAGAGTGGGTTGAACAAGCCAAACCTAACAGAGCTCTGATTTGTAGGGATTCAGCATCAGCTCTGTACAGTCTAAAGCTAGGTACATCCAGTAATCGCCAAGACCTATTATTTGAAATAAAGGAAATACATTCACAAGTGGTAAAACAAGGCACTGTGGTCACATTAATTTGGGTTCTTCCGCACATGGGTATTAAGGGTAATGAGAAAGTGGACAAATTAGCCAAACGAGCTGTTAGGAAAGAAAACATAGACAACGCAATTGAAATTTCTAAAGCAGAAGGAAAGAGTATAGCATAGAAGGAAATCAATAAAGAGTGGCAGCAGTACTGGGATCAGGAGATAAGAGGACGACATCTACATGCAATACAAAAAAGAGTGGGTAGGGAGAGAAACAGAGGAGGAAATAAGAAAGAGGAGGTAGTGATGACCAGACTTAGAATAGGACACAGTAACTTGAACGGGACTCTCAGCATTATAGGGAAACATACAACTGGACTCTGTGAACAGTGTCATGAACCAGAAACAGTAGAGCACGTTCTTGTTAACTGCCGGAAATATGTCACAGAAAGAAAGGACATGATGGATGGAATGGAAAGAGCAGGACTAACAGGAGCCGGTTTAAAATACATTCTGGAGTGTGGTGGAAGTGGACAAGGCAGGAAGTATTTGAGCACATTTCTTAAGCGAACAGGACTGATGGGAAGAGTCTGACAAAATTGACACTGTAGGAGTTAACTAACTCCAGAAGATGGCAGTAATGTAACGCAAAGGATGCAAGCTTCCGTTAAACTCCAAAGAAGAAGAAGTGTTTATTGCGAGTTCGTCGCAGTTGCCCTCTTTCGCGACAAGCCTTTTCTGACCAGTGTCCTGCTAGTTTCCTCGTGTGCCTGATTTCTACGTTCCTGACTTTTTGTTCTGTTTTCTGACTTCGCTTTTTTGGATTGTGTTTTTGTACTTTTGCCGTGTCTTCCTGGTTTTTGATCTCTGCCTGTCCACTGACTACGTCTTCGCTTCATCCCTGGGTTTCGACACAAAATAAACTTTGGTTTATTGTTACGTGCTGTCTGCGCCTGAGTCCCTTCCACATCCCTGACTGATTGATTTACCTTTTATTTTCATTTTCACATGTGCAATTCACACACATTATCATGCACAAAGGTATACAAAGATCAAGTGAGCAGCAGCATTCTGGATGAGCGGCAGTCTGATAGCGGAGGCAAGTAGGCAAGTAGGCCAGCAAGGAAGGAGTTGCAGTAGTCCAGACAGGTAGTTCAGTGCCTGGACTATGAGCTGTGTTGAGTAGGTGCTGCAAGAGGGGCAGATTCTCTGGATGTTGTGCAGGAATAGCCCAACAAACGAGTCGACTATGATGTTCTCAGTTTGTTGTCCAGTTCCACTCAGAAATTCCTAGCAGATGAAGATGGTGACATGGTGCCATCCAGCGTTTACATGTAATAGCATGATTTGAAACAAAACACTTTGTAGCTTTCATGTCTGAGGGTTTTGGCATTTCATTGAAGGCCCTGTACATTCAACATCATTATTTTAAAAGTTATATTTGAAATAAAGAACCAGAAAAAATAAATACTATGATATTAAGGTATTGGTCCTTGAAGACTTTGTTTCTGAAGTTTTCAACAA
The DNA here is from genome assembly GCA_022702515.1 of Ilyophis sp. 1 JC-2022. NCBI lineage: Eukaryota > Metazoa > Chordata > Actinopteri > Anguilliformes > Synaphobranchidae > Ilyophis > Ilyophis sp. 1 JC-2022. The sequence goes on from CM040402.1 coordinate 17,953,422, forward strand.
GGTGATTTACATATTCAATGTTTTTAATCAATCAACCATAATAAAAATGTTAATATGAAATGTTATCCCAAAATTATAAATTTAAGACAAAAATAAATATGGCCCGCATAAGCTAAAGATTTTATTATTTAGTGGTTTATACATTTAGCTGGATGTCTTTTACATTTACACTAATATTACATACATTTAGTAAATGTAATAATGTTGCCTACATATACTGGACAACAAACACGTTGAAGGATTTAATAAATGTGCCATACATTTAAGAAACAAGGCATTCAGTAAATTTAGTAAATGTCAAAAAGTGATTATATGTGTGAGAGATAAGTGGCTTAAACTTTGATAGTCCTGATTAAAGGAAGAAGTGTCTGCCAAAAGTGGGGACCACATTGTTTATGTGGTTCTATTCTGTTTGCCAAGGAAAGAAAATCTTTCAGAAGAAGAAAATAAAGTTTAAGAGCCGGTTTCCCAGACAGGGATTAAGCCTATTCCCAGACTAAAATGCCCTTTTAAACCGAGCTAACAATACACTTTCTCAGTCATGGATGTAAATAGTTCTATATTTATCTTAATCTAGATGTGACCGATGAACCATTGCTGTGGTCCAAAAAAAGTTTAGCAAGACTATTATGAAATAAGCTTTATTTTAAGTTGTGTACCGTGATGTTTTTTCCCCACACTCATTTTATTGTCACATCTGCTTAATGGAAACATTTAACCGGCGCTGCGGTATAGTTTGGGGGATAAATGTTGGCTACTAAGTATTAAAATAAACATACTTATAAATATTAATGTTTCACAGGCAAAAGGCTAAGTCATGACTGTATCACAAAGGACCATTACCTGTTATAACCAGATAGGGGCAGCCATGCCATTTTTTGGATTACTGGAAACATTTGGTGGAATACTGTTTGTTTGACTCCTTTTTTTTGCCAACAGAACCTGACTTGTCCTCTCTGTATTACAGTAACTCTTTCTGAGAGTAACACCTTAAAGATTGTGAAAAAAGCCATTGGACAATTTTGTTGACCTGATTTTTATCTGTTTGGCTCAGGGTTTGCTGATACTACCTTGAGAACCTTAGTACATAATGGCAGAAGTCCCAGAAACGCCACCTCATGGGAAGATATATATTGGTATGGCAGACAATCCTTCTTATCATCATCACCTTTACTGTTATCATCTGTGAAAAACCTTGTTGATGCTTATTCGCTTATATTAGTCAAAAGTGTAATGCTGCAATTCCAACAATAATATTGTTAAAAAAAAAAAAAAATTAATATGCAGTGTTCCACACACAGACAATTTTGACTTAGAAGATGCAGCCAGTGGCAGATGGTCACTATTAATTTTGGTGACAGCAAAGAGGGCAGAAATTGACATTAAATATGTTGGCTAGTGCAATAACATACTGTTGTACCTCGTTCTGGATAAGTGCATCGGCTAAGTGACTGTAATGTAATGTATCAAGCATGACAATGAAATACATAGTTCATATGTGGATGCAGATTTAAGATGCATATTGTCTACTATTGTCTATTTCCATTCTAAAATCTACACCGTGGGCCCTGTGTGCAGTCTCAGGACAGCATTCCCAGGAAAAATAGAATTAGGATGACGGTTAGGGTTAGCATTGAAACAGACAGGGGCCCTGGCTAGGAGCTTGGATTCGGATTATAGTTAGGGTAAGGGTTAGGGCTATGGCTAGCATTGAGGCAGGACTAGGGCCCTGGCTAGGAGCTAGGATTAGGGTTCTAGTGGTAAGGGTTATGGTTAAGGTTCAGGCAGGAAGTGGGACAGACCACCCTTGAGATGTGTGTTCCAGGGCTAATTTCACCAGTAGATGGCAGTGTTACTTTAAATTACATTACAATCACTTGGCAGACCCTCTTATCCAGGATGACAAACGGTAGCGGAGAACATCAGTCTTACTCTCAAGAATACAGATGTGAGCAAGAGAAGGGACTCTTTTGGAAGAATAAGGCAACCATGCAGAGCAGAGCGGGCTGACAGGAGTATAAACTTTGATATTACAGGTAAGCTAAAGTAGGTATGGTTATAGTATGTAAATGGTAAATGGACTGCACTTATATAGCGCCTTTATCCAAAGCGCTTTACAATGGCCTCTCACTCACCCGTTCACACACACATTCACACACCAATGGCGGCAGCTGCCATGCAAGGTGCTAGCCTGCTCATTGGGAGCAATTTGGGGTTCAGTGTCTTGCCCAAGGACACTTCGACATGTGGACAGGAAGAGCCGGGGATCGAACCGCCGACCCTGCGATCAGCGGACGACCCGCTCTACCTCCTGAGCCACAGCCGCCTACGTATGTAAGACCAGGGCGAGTTCATCTCGCTGCCCTGTAGGTTAGAATAAGAGTTTTATATTTTATTCATTCCACAACCAGTAAACAGTTGAGGGAGATGAGGTGCCATGCATTATTAACAACTGTAGACTCCCCCAACTTTAAATATTAAGGTGGCTGGTTTCACAGCCTTTTAAATCAGACCCAGCATTTTGGCAAAGTGTTCTATGAAATACTTGATAAAGTGATCTTTAGCTCATCCAGAATGCCGCAGCCCACCTGGTTTGCAACCTCTCCATTTAATGCTTGTGACCAGGGTATGAAATTAACTTTTTCACCCACTGGCCAGAGTGGCATATGGATTCTAAAAATCACCAGCCATTTTCAACATTTTACCAGCCACATTACCCTTTACAATATAACACAACCTGATTCAAATCATTACCGGCCAAGTGGCCCCTAGAGTACAAATCTTACCAGTCACAATCAAAGTTTTACCAGCATTTGGCTGGTGGCTGGTGTTAATTTCACACCCTGCTTGTGACAAAGGATTAACTATTGCGCGTGTGTTATGGGCCGACCATTACACTCTCAGTAATTGCTACTTGGAGTGTTGGGGATTTTTTTTTGTGCACTAATTGTGGATGAGAGCGTCAGCTAAATGCCTAAAAGGTAAATGTAACAAAGCTTCTGTGCTGACTCAGAAAACAAAGGCAAGTTGAACTTGTAACTTTTTCATTGTACACAAACAACATGCAAAAGTAAGAAATATATTTAACTTAAAACTAATCTGTCCAACTATTAGAACCATGATTATCTCAGCAAGTTGCCTTCATAGCTACTATGACATAATACAGGTAATTAGTTTCAGATGGAAACTGCTGTAAATTAGTTCAGCAAGTCAGGGTTCTAACAGAAAAGCAAACAGTTACTCATGAAACAAAGGACAAGATACCCGGCTTAAAGTATTTAATATGACTGTTTTTACACACCAATTATTAAAGTGAAAAATACTGGAAAAGGATATGATAAATCCACCTTAACTTTTTTCTTCTTTCCCGAATGCCTGCCATACAGAGCAGTATGGAGGAAAACACCTGTTTTTACCATAGAAAACTCAATCAACGCTTTAATTTTAAAAAATTAATTTTTTGTGCTACATTTAACACGATTAATAAAGATAACTTATCACAGGTCTTGGTATCATCAGTAAAATTGGTCGAACATACGGAAAGCAAAAGGGAGTCCGCCTTTGTGTGCCATTAACTCCATTGATCCTTCCAGAGGTGTAAAGTCCAGGGGTCAAAAAGTAAAAGTTCTTCCACCCATAAACTTAGCCAGCTGATTTCATTAATTAGTTCTACCTCCTGGCTGAAGAATTGCGCTAATTAGCAAATCCAGGTGATTGGAACAAAATACTGAGGAGGACTTTTACTTTCTGAACCTGGATTTTACACCTCTGGATCCTACTAGGGTAGAGAGGGCAGCCCTTCACAACTGACAAAACCAAGAAGTAAATCAGTATACCTTTGTGAGAGATGTGTTACAATTCACAACTGCAACTTTTATCTTATGAGCGTCGCAAACAAAGTGCGCATAGCAATTTCTGTCAGGAAACTCTTTCTGTTACCCGACCATTGGTCGGCTAGCAACCACGCGTCTCATACTCAACCAATCACATGCACACACCTCTAATGGAGCGCCCTTTTTAAACCAAGAATCAGTCCTCCCTGTGCTGCTCACTGTGCGCTGCCCTTTGTTTACTTTGCGTCTTCTGTGTTAAAAAAGATTAGCTATCACCCTCCACCACCCCAGCTTCCACCTGTTGTTTGGATCTGCTTTAGTACGGGGGGTTTCTGGTTATCTCCTGTTTAGCGGGGGGAGATGCCCGTGTTCCAGAGTAGTACCTAAAGCAGATCCATTCAGCGCCAAAACAAAATAATTATACAACTCATTCATTAAAACATGTCATTTTAATACGTGAGTTGTCCTGACAGAAACTTTACCTTTGTCATGACAAAGGAGTATCAAATATTTTTTTTTCTATGTGATTATAATGTCATAAGACTTTGATCAGATGAATTTAACAAAAACAGGTAAGATTCTAAAACAAAAATTTCACTAATTCACTGACTGCAGCTTCTTTATTGACATCGGTACTCCCATGTTAGGACTTGGCATTTGAGTGACCTTCAAAAAAAACAAATGCGTCATAACTTCTCTCAAGTGATGACTGATCAACCTGTGCAAAATATGACACATGGGGTGGTCCAAAAAGTAATGTAATCTAAAAATAAACATGAAATACATATTTTTTCTATACTAAATGAAACGCATCAGATAAAAGCTGCTTTTGAATAGAGCTGGTGTGTTGCATGTTTAAATTGATCTCTGCTTTCCTTGGTCTCTGGTTTAAACTTTTTGATCTTTGATTTTTTTTCCCTATTGTGACAGTTCATGAACATTCCACATAGCTTAGTTTCTGCCAATAATTATAAATTACAATATTCTTATAAATATTGTTATGTTTTATGTATTAAAATGTGTCTTGAATTTAAAGAGAGTTCACTTTCTGTGGCTTTTTAATAATTCAGTTTTAGTGCATGTTTTCATCTGGCCCAGATGGTTTTTCTGTGCAATAAAGGATATTTTAGATACATGTATTTACAATGGCAATGCTGCCACTAGGTTCATAGGCTAAAGCAAAAAAATACACTTCAAGTAACTCCATAGCTTGTACCTCAATGTTTTGTTTCCTGAGGCTCTACATATGAACAGATTTATTTTATATCTTTTACTCACAATTATAAACATAAATATCAGTTTTATATCCTGCTGTTAGTTCCTTCCTCAAGCACAGTGGTCTCAGGTTGCACGGGTCATAGGAAATACTGTAGTTCCACACTAAAATAAGATTAAAGGTATTTTTGTTAAAGAATAATTGGGTAATATATACGCACGTACAACCTCTGAAGACATGCCGTTTCTGTATGAACTGCTTAATAGTTATACTTGAAGTGTATTTCCTTGTTTTACTAATCCCATAATGCCCCTATACCAGCCATTGTAAAGCTAGCACAAAGATGGTCACAAACCACTGTAAGTGTAAAATATCCATCATCACATACAAAAATGGTCTGGGCTAATCAAAAACATCCACTAGCCAAATTAAACTATCCCTTCAGACACATCATCCAGCACCAGAGCAAAGCCATTTAAGGCAGGGATGTTCGATAACCAAAACGGAAGATTCGGCCTCTGTTTCTGAATCTCTAGAGTATGCCTTATAGGCATATTATCGCCTCTGGAGTCTGGACTTAATTTCCATTCTTGTGTGACAAAGCAGTACTGTTTTCCTGTTCTGAAGTTCAACTTCCTACCTAGTTAGCTGACTTACTTTCAGGTTCGCCCTGATATGTTCAGGGCAAAGACAGAGGGGGAGAGAGAGTGAACAGAATAGCGAGAGGGCAGAAAGAGCAAGTGATATGGAGGTGAGTGAGAAAAGAGCTGGAAGCAGGATATGGATAGTTCTCCAAAAATGACATTATTTTCTCTTTACCATGACAATAATATCGAGACCAAATGAAACTGGGGTCTTTGCTTTGGATAGTCAATGTCGGCAGTCAAATATGCCCGGCCCTGAAGCTCCCTACAAAGTATATTACCCTTGATAACAACATGAGACTGCCAACTCGCATAAAGATGACAAAAAAAATCCTAGAGTGCCTACAGTTGCTCGCAATCCCTCTTTTTTACACATATACACAGTAGATGTATAAGGTGTAAGTGTAGGTGTAATGGTATGTTACATACAATATCCGTTCTGTGTATTACCAAAGCTATTTGTGAAAAGAATTTAAGACACCACTTCAATATTTCATAAAACAGCCATGAGAAGAAAGGACTGTGATCTCAGTGTTGACAGAGAAAACAGAAACAGCAGAGAGACCTAGAGGATAGTCCTAGATGATGTGCAAATGGGACAGAGGGAGATGAGGCAGGGAGTTCAGGCTGACTCCAAACCAACCACAGAGAACAGACCCAAAAACACAACGTGGAGCAAACCAGAGATGTTTCCATTCATCGTGGTATGGTACACGTTCTATGTCTCGCTGGGTGTAATGGGAAGTGGATAAAAAGCTTTTTCTCACACAGGATGGCTAGTGCTCTGGGTCTGATGTCGTTTGCTAAATGTAGAGAATTATTGACCGTGATTATTGTCTGTTGGCTTCTCTAATTGGAACATTTAGGGCCCTATCTTACACCTGGCGCAAAACGGCGGTAACCCAAACGCAAGTGTTTTTGTTGTTTCAGACTGACGCAGATGGAATATTTGCTCAATTCTCACCTATTTAGGGGGTGCTCTGTTTAGGGCTTTATATCTCCAGGTGCACAGCAAAAAGGGTGGTGTACATTTAACACCCTAGGGTGTTCATATGAGACCGACCGTGGTCTCATAAAAACACCCTAGTGTCAAATATACACCAACAGTGTTAGATTTACACTGACATTTTTGCTGTGTGTGAGCATCTGAGAAACTTGGCAAATGAAACAAGACAGTTGTACCATTTACAATACGAACTTTGTATTTTGTTTATTTTCATAATTTAAGTCAAAATAAACTGCCACAAATGCAAAGAAACCTTGGAAAAATACAAAAGTTTTTCTTTAGTTTGAAATGAAATACTGAGCGCTACATATGTGAAACAGGTAAAACTATTCATTTCCTGAATCATAAACTCCACAGGTGTGCAAAATCTGAGGGTGATATACAGAACTACTACAGATCTATGATGCAAAATATTGGCAGTGTATCCTGCTGTCCCTTAGCCTCCAAATGTATAAAAAATGGCTAAATTGTGCACTGCTGTAAATCATAAAATAAAGATATATTTAACTACAAATCAACTGTTTTGGCTTATAAAACTAACTCTTGCATAACCTTCAAGTGATTCTTTCATCAGTATAGGGGGATAAATATCTATGGGTCTAAACACCTATCCAAAACCTGTCATAAAATGGATAAAATATATTGTGTCCATTATAAAGCATATACACGTTCAGGGTGGGAAATTAACTTTCTGACCTACCTGCCGCACTGGACTCTGCGTTGCTAAATGGACCATCGGAATTGGCAGAAGTAGAAAAAAATAATTCACTGCTTGTTTCTTTGATAACAGCTTATAAACAATCTTATTTTTCATCAAACTAATAAAATGATGTAAACAGACAATATTAAATTACACCCATTTTCATTCGTTTTTCATTCTTTATTCTCTGTCCAAAATGTATTTTTATATCAAGGGTATGACATAATACCGTAGCTTATTTTGGGAAGTAACCTAGGCTATTTCTTTCATTTAACTTGAGAGCCAAGACTCGCAAAGTTCTGCTAGCGGTAGCTCTCAGAAAAATGGCAAGATAGGATACTGGGTTCCCACTGCTGAGATGCAGGGAGAAGCATATAGACTTTTCCTTGAACTCCAGCTAACTTATTCGGGGGAATCAGCGAGGAGTTCAGACGGTAGCCTATTTTTTCTCGTTGTTTCTGTTATGGCGCTGCATTGCCCTGGGGGCGGGGATTGCGTTGAGGATTTATGGTATGTTCTCGTATTGTATACGTATACGTCACCCTTTCGTATTGATGAAATGTTCTCTATTGGACCGTTCAAGGGTGTCTCTATAGATCTGTCATCCCGTCCCACACGATTTCAATCTGGTGCAAAGCATGACATTTCAACTCATAAATTTATATTCGATGGAGGTATCCTATATGTCAACAGTAGCCTATCAAAGCCTAGCAACCGTTAACCAGCTGAAAAATAAAAAAAACCTTGGTTGCGATTGTTTTGGCACGTCCCAAGAGACAGGCCAGCTGAGGATGGATAACATAACTGTAGTTGTTGTATTTGGTACACAAATCTGATCTTTCCCTCGTAGCTATGACATTTTTCACAAAATAAGGAAAAACTGTCGATCATTTGCTGATGATATGAAGCCTTATCATTTTTTGGTTCCATCAGGGCCACTGTTGGCAAAGTTAGAATCTTTATTATCAATCTTAAAAGGCAATACAGTTATGTTTGGCCATATGGCTCTATTCCACTCATCCACACAAGCATGCATGGATAAGGCAGGGAGGGCAGCAGCAACCTCCCCCCCCCCCCCCTCCCCAAGAGGGTACACGCAGAACAGATCCATCAGGATGGAGGAGGGGATTTTAGACTGGCAGCGTGCAACAAGCGCGCATGCAAGAGGAAGCTGCCAAATGAGTAGGGAGGGGCCATTAAATAGACAGCCTTGTTATGTGAATGGACTGTGACAGGTGAACATCACTACTCAGTCAAGCTATCTGCTGATTCAGCCAAAGCCACTTCACTCTCTGGCCTGCCTGAGCTAACGCAAGGAATCAGGGGTTTATGAGTTTGTCGAATTTACATGGAATGACCCAGTCTGGAGGGGGCACCTTAGCAGATGGATGGCAAGTGTTCTATGACTAAAAGTGTAAGGAGGTTGTTCTTTGGTGCTTGCCTTGGGCCCACTAATAATCCTTAGTTACAATGGGATAGCACCTAGCGCTCACGTCGTTTAAATACCAAGTGATATTGCAACCATAGCAAGTGAACTGGGCGGGCTGGTCTTAAGATGAGGTGTGGCCAGGATAATTTTTGGCGTATTGCTGTCTTGAGCCAGCAGAAAGCACTTGCGCTAAAACCACCACAAATCTGGTCATGTCACAGTTGTTTACATTTTATTTTAACGGCACATATAAGTGTGTCTACATAGGCGTGTGCACAACACGCGTATAACCTCCTGTCTGTTACTCACAGGGGCGCGCACAAGCATGACTAAAAATATCAAGATTACAATGTGAAATATTATTATTGTGTAGGCTATATCCAAAAATGCATAATAATAAAAGGGTCCATAGGTCAAAGACCTCTCCCTCAGCGAAGGGAAATGTCACATGAAATTGCTTTCAGCCCACTCCATCAACATTCAGGCGATGTGCGATGGTACATGTAAGGTTATACGTATAGACTATTCACAATTATCTGGATCAAGCTATGACTTCAAGCCTATATTTCCCAATAATTCCTGTAATCTTCTGGGGGGATAATTTTCTGTTACGGGACAATGGTTATCCATTAAACACTTTGCTGATAATAACTATATCAAGCCTAATGCACGAATTGTCATTTAATGGAAAACGTAATTGCGCACTGCAATAGACGGACATTTGAGTCCTGAAAATGTGCTTCAGATGTCATTACAATACAGCTGTCTTCATCAAGGCCTACAGCCTGTAAGTAAATAGAATGGTTTTGACTGAAAAAAGTTCAAAACCTTGTCCAGTGAATATTGCATTTATTGTTTTTCAAATAGCCTAGGCTACAGCCCCCGGGATTCGCTGTGCATAAGGTTGTTTTTTTCGAATGCCTACGGTTAAAAAACGGAGATTAATTTAAATTTCACCATGTTAACTGAATTTTAACCGTATTCTTAGTTTTTCATATTTTTTTAATTATAGTGACCAGGTTTACATACTCGCAGCTTAATGAAACCCAGCTGATTTAACCTGTTATTCCATAACTGAACAGAATGATTTTAAAGAAAAGTAAGAGTCTAATTAGAAACAAAAACAAATTTGCAGCACATTACAGAATTAATTCACAATTAATTTAAGGCAAAATAACAGTATTTATGTTATCAATCAATATTACAATGCACATAATGAACTTCAGATGAAGCTTTAACTTTGAAAACTCCATGAGAACAGCCTCATGGAATTGATGTTTGACAATGCTTCATTGTATAATCAAACTAAATTTGTTAAACAAGCAGGCTAATTTGGCGTTGTCTAAGGTGAAACTGAAGCCATATTCTGGTAGCTTATTCTCAGCTGTTACAGGTGCTTTTACCAAAATTTTACTGCATATAGCCTATTTTCTAAAATAACAGCACTGTCTGGAATTACCGGGAACCTGTGCCCGTGTTAAACCCTAATGTTAAAGATTATTATTGTGTATATCAAAACACTTCATAATGGTTAGTCTGAATAATATTGATCATACTATTGATCCATATAGCCTATTCCTTGCTCGCACTACACACACACGAGCATGTCTGTTTCGTCATCATATAAGCAATCCACCAAGGTGGAAAAGCAGGCTTTTAAAGGGAATGGGATATGACACTCTGATTGGTTTATTGCATGGTATGCCCAAGGCACACCTATACTTAATGAAGAGACTAAGTTCAGCCCATTTGCATGTTGCACTGTGCTTAGCGCTGAAAAACCTTGCCGTCTAACTAGCAAAAGTGGACTTGGACATGCCCTAAATGCACTTTACGCCATGCATTTAGACCAAGCGCTAAGAACACCCAGACAGAGCCCATAGTGCTTTGTGTAAAATTTGACTGAAGAGTTGGTGTTTTATAAAAGTTATTATTTATTTATTTTAAAGAAAATATAAATGTTTGATCTGTTGCATTATCTAAAAAGTACATTAAAAAGAACATTGTGAATGAAATTGTATGATGATAAAATAAATACATTTATAAATGAGTATATTAGCAATGCATTTGACTCTTTAACTAAAGGTCTGGGGGTGCCTTATTACACTAGAGACAACCACACTAAAGGCACACTTCTTAATGTAAACATGGCAGCCCTGCAAAATTGTAAAATCAGCATTGTAGAGTTAACGTAGTGTTAATTATGCTTCCTTCCCCCTTGTGTCTCTGTTAGGCTAGCCTAGGTTTATAGTGTTGTAGTCGAGTCCACAACTTCCGAGTCCGAGTCCACCCGTCCGAGTCCAGCGCTAAAAATTTTACCATGTATATGTCCCAATTTAAATAGTATTTCATGCTTTTTTTAAGTCCTAGATACATGTCTGTATATAAGTTCCAGACAGAAAAAAATTGTATTTGTGCCAAAATAATGTAAGTTGAGTGCAATTTATACATACATGTACGTATACTGTTTGTATATGAACAGGTGAACACATATAATGTAGCACTGTACTCGTTTCGTGCCAGTATACCAACATCATACAGTCAACGTTGAATATCTCGGAAGTCGCGTAAATCGGTGCTCCACAATGCGAGATTGACTTATTTTAAAATGCAAATAATAATGAGCTGCCAATATAAATGTTTTGCCTTTGGCGCGGTACCACATGTTTCTTGCAAGGTGATGTTCCGGCCCTTTTTGCGCATTGTTCTCTTGCTGGAATTCATGTGCATGTATGACTATGTATCAGTAAAAGTTCTAGTTTCACATATGTGAAAGGGCTGTTATAGCGATAGCTCCGATTTTTTAAATCAAAAGAAATCAAAGTGCACCGCTTCTTTGGGCGGCTGTGTATACATGGTGTGCGTGTAGAGCGCTGCTGCTGTGATGTGGATGCATGTGTCTAGTACAGTCTGGATCTGTGTAGTGTGTACAACAGTGCGTCCAACGTTGCTGCCCGTACATAATTTATATCGGTCGACGGAGTAAACGCATATCATAGCGCGATCATAGGGCGTTTTTCTCGATATGCATGCAGTGATGCATGCTCGCGATCTGTTCCTGCTAGGGATGGGAATCGTTCAATTTTATTGATACCGATGCCATTATCGATTCTGCTTATCGATCCGATTCTTTATCGATTCCTTAAATATAATTTGCTCCTAGGCTATTAAAGGATCAACTATTAGGCTACTATTAGTATCAGGTGGTCATCTAAAATGGATTCAATGACATAATATTTATGAAATATAAAGCCTTCGTTTTTCATTCATATTTCTTAGTCATATGATATCATGGAAAATATTTATCTGCTATGCCTGCACACGTGGCAGAGCATCCAATAAAACAGTCAGAATTGTATAATTCTGTAAATTGAGATGGTATTGTAAATGTAATTTGGCTTGATCAATACGAGTGCTTAAAAATATCAGACATCAAAAAAAAAAAGAGACACCGGAAAATAATGAAAAAGCCAGGACGCGAGAAGAGGATAAATTAACGTTATGTCAAAACAGATGGCTAGTTAGTTAGTTACACTCCTAGGCATGTTTCATAAAACTGCACCGTAACGTTTGCGTTGGTTTCTGTATTATCAGAACAGTTTCAACTGTCACCATTCTCCCCCATCTCATTTAGCCTATACATTTACATGGAAGAAAGACGAGATCTTTAATGTTACCTGACCATTTTTTGGAGGCAAGCTGGCTCCTCTTATTAGCTGAAGATGACAAAGATTGAAGATTAACATTTAGCTAATTTAGGTTAATTATTCACTTTCCAAATCTACTCATCTGTGTGTGACCATGCAGAAAATCAATGTCAGATTAAGCTACCACCAATCGAAACACTGTAGTTTTACACTTGTAGTTAGCTATAGGCTCCTGAGGGAAGTCCACACACTCCACAAATCTGTTGACTAGTTGATCATTTCCGAAGAATGATTACAAAAACTTACACGAACACATTTTATATCGATTTTTAAATGATAGTAGCTTAAATTCGTTTTCAAAAAATTACGTTTACATTTAATATTTTTAGACGGAGCGCCAAACTCTGCCTGCCAGCATGTGCTGACTGAATGAAAAACGACAGCGCACATGATGTGACGCTGTTTTGCTGTTCCATCCACATCTACTCCATATCTGGCAACAGAGTGATGGTTTGGGGCTCGTTCGATAGCTCAGACCCTTGATGACTTACAGCCATTTAGCCAGCCATGTGTTCCATACTGTACCAGTGTAATTTACAGCTGAATCTAGTCTCACCCCCCAATTCCCATAGAGATCCATTCAAATGGAGAGAGCTTATAGTATCGCTTGTAACAGTAACTGTAAATAAGATATTGAGTTTCAGGAAGTAACAGCATGCAAAGGATATGCGACCAAATACTAAATATGATACTTTAAAAATATGTTAAAGCAAAGGGTATGAATACTTATGTAAATGAAAGATTTCAGTTTTCGATTTTTAATACATTTGCAAAACATTTCTAAAAACATGTTTTCACTTTGTCATTATGGGCTATTTTTTGTAGAATTTTGAGACAAAAAATGAACTCAATCTATTGTAGAATATGTCTGTAATGTAATAAAACGTGGAGAAGGTGAAAGGGGTATTCAGACTTTCCGGCTTGACTGTAGGTGGCTCAGTCATGTTTTATGTTTGATTTGCCCTGAAGCTAGAACATTTGCCAGCATTTTCCATTATTTTATTATAATCTCATCGTCCTTAGTTCTTAGTTTTATTTGAAGAGAAAATATTCTGAAAATGTTCACTTTGTCATCTCGCAGGGGTGAGTTAAATAAACATGGAGAATCTGGAACGTAGGGAAGCATGAGTTGGTGCTTCCTTGCTAATTTATTCAGTATACTTTTTTTCCACAAAAAAAGTTCTGCATGAGACACAATTTTAAAATCTCATTATCCACATTTCCACTAGGCATCAACTTGTGGGTGGATAATGTTCAAAATGTGTTTTGGTCCAAGTCTTTCATTGTATGAGCAACTGCTGGTGATCTGAATTTTTAGTCTCTAAATAGGACAATGTTTTTTAAAACTCTAAGGAGACAGCCAGCTCTAAACAATGTTTGAGCTGCATTAAAACTTCCTATTCCTTCTCATTTTTTAGAGGTCCAGTTTCCATGCCCGTTGTCACCAGTAGTTCTCTTGGATAAAAAATACTCTACGATTTACTATCTAAGACGATAAGTATATGATTTTTGTGGAGTCCTTCTAAAGGAATAAGTGTCTGATATTGTTTAGCTTATCCAGGGTAAAGAATATTTGTGAAATTAGTTTTTGAAGACACAAGGACCATTCAAATGGGACAATGCCCTGGAACAGGTCACAAAGTATGTCTGGGGAAAATGAATTCACAGGACAAACAAATAATTCCTGAAAACAAATTCTCCCAATTTATATATTTCAGGTTGACATTTTCTTTGAGCTCATCAACAAAGTTTTCAAGTAATTCTTGTTTCACCTCAGTGGTCTCAAAGTCAGTCACAGATTCTAAACAAAACATACAAAATAAAAGACTATCTTTATGATTCATAGTCTTCTGAACACTGAATGTAGAATAGTAATTGGTTTTAAAATGAAAATGTAAAAATTTACATTTAACTGTATTATTATGTCTACCCATGTGGCTAGAATATATCCTCTACTTGCAACCATCTTTGAAGTCACATGCTGCATAGCTAAAGTTGAGTACTGCTGTCTTTTATCTGGCCTTGAATGAGCTCTAGTGAGTTGGTGTTTGACTGCACTCATAGTCTGAAATGAACAAACACCATCCATATGCAAGCAGGGGAAATGGCAGCTCCACCCACGGTTTCAGTGCTCGCCTCTAATGTTTAAGAAACGTGTCTTCATTTGAATGAGGAAATTAGCAGTGCCAGCATTTTATGACAGCCCTGATGCCACAATTATTCCTGAAATAAAAAGGAAATAAATGAGGCCACTTCCATTTTGACAAGTTACAGTACATAACAATACAGTAATTATCAGACAAATACATACACATCCATTCTTGCATGCACGCGTGTGTGCGCACACACACACAGGCATGCAAACACACACACACTACATTACATTAATTACATTACATTACATTCCTTTAGCAGAGGCTCTTAGCCAAAGCAAATTACAATTTAGGAGAACACATGTGTATTCACCTGATTTATATTAACAAAAGTGTATACCAGGCTAACAACATTCACAGATATGGCTAGTAGAGATGCAGCATCACTAATCACTAAAGCACTAGTGCAAGTTAACTGTATTTACCTAGAACCAAAATACAAATGGTAAATTCATAAAAACTACATCCATAATTTTACTGGAAGAAAACCAAAACAAAACATTACTTGAATAGGAGTGGGGATGGGAGGGGAAAATAAGACACAGTCTGAATAGGTGGGTTTTCAATCTGCGTCAGAAAACTAAAGTAAATGATTCTGCCCTACTGACCACTGTGGGAAGTTGGTTCCAGCATCATCTTCGGTTCTCTAGCATGTTTTTGCATGTGTCCCCACATATATACTTACTTTAGTTGTGAACTAATAGTGTATAATGACTAAGCAGAAAGAGTGTAAGAGAAGGTACAATTAGTTTTGTTCTAATGTATTCTAATATGCATAGCATTCATTTAAAGTGAAGATAAATAATAATTTATCAAAAGTAACCCAAATTACGTATATTAGGAAGAAACACTGCTATGGTTCATACCATATGGGGCCTTACAATGCACTGCACCCCCACTTGTATGTAAGCATACTTGTTAGATTAACCCTGATGTAGAGATGAAAATTTGTGGTGTGAAACTGTTCCTCCTCGAATGCTCCATAAACAAGTCACTGAAAAGAACTGAAATTCTCCCCGCTAATGGGCGGCAATGATTAAAAATAAAAATCCTAAAATCGAGTGTCATTTAATTTTACATGACAGACAGCACATGTTCATCTTCACAAAAGTCCAATGAGCAGTAAATTAAACGTATATACTTGTTTATATTTTAAATTTGAACTACAAACTGATAAACACAGAGTTTTGTCTAATTTAAGTTTTAACAGCTAAAGCTGTCAAGCCTCACAAACTTTTATTAAGTTTCTGGAGGGGCCTGATGGCTGGGAAAACAGGCAAGGGGAGAGCTAGTCAGGACAGCATACAGGCCGGACTAATGAGCGGGCAGCAGATGTAGTAAGAAACATGTGTTTTGTGGATGTGGCTGAGAAAAAATTGGCAGCTCCAGCAAACTGTAGCAATGCTTTCCGCGAAAGACATCAGCTTGTTATCCGGCAACTAATCTGGGATTCTTGGCAGTCTAGAATGCAGAGGCCATTATACTATCAAGTGTAATGGATAGCTCCTCAAGGGGGGCAGATGTAAGTGGAAGAGAAATCAGTTTCAGTGGGAGTGAGTTTGAGATGCTGGTTGATCATTCAACTGGAAATATCATTCAGACAACATTTGATGCAGTAAACAATAAAGTGGCGATGGAGGATGTTATTTACCAAATAAATTTAGCTTATGACAAAAACAATAGCGGGCCGAAAACCAAACCCTAGAGGACTGCACTGGTTAGGCTTTGAGATTTTTAGACAGAGCCTTGCCGGGTCATCGGACAAGAGTGGTCACGAAGAAATGAAAATAATTTCCATATCCATTTCATCCCTGACATTTCCACAGGGTTGGCTAAAAAGACCTAAGGTCCAAATGCATTGCATACCACGAGGCACTGCTTTTGCAGATTCAAGTACTTCTGTTCCAGAGATAACAATAAATTCTGGTGTGTGTCTGGCCTTGAAGCCACACTGATTACGTAGTGTGTCTGTTGGTTGGATACAACCAGTTCAAAAGAGGAAGGATGCCGGTTGGGAGTTTTGAGCTGTGGATGGGTCCATGATTTTTAAGTAAGGCCGTTACTTTTTCATCATTTGCATAATTTCATTTTGCCAAAAAATATTTCATAAACAACATAACAAAAGCGGAGGGTGGAAAGAGTCAAAGCATATTCTTCATAAGGCCTAACACTGGACATTTACTACATAGTTATATTGATCAGATGTCTTGAAATAGCGCTGCAGTCTTACCAGAAATAGTTACCAGGATTCAAGGGCATAGCCTTGGTGCAAAGATGGTGGGAGTACCTTCCTGTACAGTTTCTGAGCTGTCAGCATGGACTCTATAGAGCTGTTATGTTCGGAGTTCTGTCTGTTCTGTATTTTTATTTTTTCATTAATGTATTTATTATTTTCCATATATCATTGCATCCCCCTCTGTTTGTGGGTTGTCCGAGTCTCATCTGTCTGTCTTTGTTTCATGTTCCCCGAGATTCCACTCCCTGTCTTTGTCATTGCACTATTCGGGTGATTTTGGTACATTCGGGTTTCCTCTGTATTTCGGATCTCGTTTTCTTCCTTCCAACTTAATTAATATTTATATATTATACGAACATATTAATCGTACTAACTGTTTTTTGCCTCTGTCACTATGAGTCTTTTTCTGAGTACCTGTTTCCCCCCCGAGTTGTCTGTTCCGAGTTTCTGTGAGTTTTTAATTAGTTTTTTGTTTTCGTTGCTTTTTGTTTCTCATTGTTTATTTTTCTGTTTCCTTGAGCTTCCCCGGTATTTGACTTCTGCCTGTGTTCTCGCGACCCTGATTTTGGACTCTGATTTTGTACCTCTACTGTGTCTTCCCAGTTCCAACTTCTGCCTGTCCTGTGATCACTCTTTGGACTCTGTTTTTGTACTGTTGACCTGTCATTAAACTTTGGTTTTTTGTACTCCCTGCCTGCGACTGGGTCCCTATTCCCACCCGTCCTAACAAGAGCATGTACTTTAAGGCAATAGTGACTGAAAATCTATGCCAAATAAACAACATAGCTGCTTTTTGTCCTGTGAATTCAATTAATTTAATATTTTAGTATAGTTTGCAAGCAAGATCAATATACACTAATATACACATTCACAAGAGACAAGTTAGCTATTATCTGACTTATTGTTAACCAATTGGTTTTGAAGCATGTAATGTGCTCTGGATTTTCAGTCAGTTAGCTGTTCATGGTATGAAGTGTGTCTATGCATGCATGTACTGTATGTGTGGAGTGTATGTGTGTTGTGCATGCATGCACGTGGCACTGTTAAGTGTATGTGTCTGTGTGCATGCTTGCATGCATGTGTGCCACTGTGGCGTGTATGTGTGCATTTGCGTGTGCATGCTTTTGTGTGTGGCACTGTGGATTGTATGTATGCATGCATCCAGTTTTAATTTAATTTGTGCTCATTTTAAGAATCTGAATACTTTCATTGGAATATTACTTATTTACAATTACCTTATTTTTAAATAGACTATTTGTTGCCATAGCAATTATTTAAATGAACCAATAATCTGCTTTCTGAACATAGGTTACACGTCCTTTTCAGTGACCCACTTTCTCATTTGTGAAGGGTTTGACTTTATTCTGGTCTTTCTCTATATCAGAAAGCAGTGCAGATTTATAAAACTAGAGTACCACCCAGTCTAAAGCTACACAACCTAGCATGATTACACAGTGATATGCACAAATGTGCACGACAGAGAAAAACATTCATAAATAATACCCAGATGCGTATGGACACATAAAACAGAAGAAGACGGTTGCAGTAAATTGTAACTGCAATAAGACCCATAAATGCCTTTTCTGTTCTCATAGGTGTCTTAAGCATCGGTAAAAAATTATTTGTGTTTTTTCTGTTCAGTACATTTGGGCACGTCAACTGTGTAACAGAGGTAGGTGGGAGGTGCTAATAAACATTATATTTACAAAAATAATACAGTGATAGAGTGATCATGTTTTCTTAAATACTTCTTTTTTTGTGTGTATCTTGTCATTTCACTTCAACTACAACTAGTTTGATGTCACACTTTATTTTTCCAAATTTATTTATTTCGCAATAGTACTCCTTTGTCAAATTTTTTGATTATTTAGATCTGTTGTCAATGGAAAATGATTTGTATGTGTTTATTGTCCGTCTGTTTGCATTACAGCTTGATATAACGAAGGCAGAATTGTGTTTTTTATGGGCTTGGTTGACTGCCAGTTCACGTATGGCCTTGGTGCAATAATATTAAAGGGAAAAATAGTGGCTGATCTGATTGGCCATAATTAAATCAACGCTCCATCACACCCACAGCTAATGTATTTATTTTAAACCAACCTCTTTTACAATGGCACTGTAGGTCCGCTAATGTCTAGTCACAAAATTACTGTGAAATTGTCTGCTGGCCTGGTAGTTTTCAACTTTCAAAATTGTTCTCACTATGAATGATTGCATATGCAACGTTTTGCAAGTAACCATGAACAACATGGTCCTGTGTCAGCTTACATTGGTAAGGCTTGCACTGTGTAAGATACAAATACAGTTTTTGAGGTAATGCTTGAGATAGATCATTGATTTCTACTTGATAAGGAAACTGTAATGGGTTTCTTAATTGTTCGGAGATTCAAGCGCAAAGGTGAGAGGAATCTGAACAAGTCAGCTCAGAAGACGTGAGGACCAATAATTAAGGGATAGAAAATAATAAAGAAAAAACAGGAACGTAACTCCTTAAGGCTAAACAGCCAAAATGAAAATAAACCCACAATAACGGGTGAACTAGAAAACTAGATATAAACAACGTTTAATATCAGGAGGTCGCTAGTAACCTGGCTACACCTGGCTCGAATGCAATGTCGTAAGACAATCAAGCACCGGAGAAGCGGAAGTGATAAACTTAAGTACCCTGCAGGTTGAAGCACAGGTGAAAACAATAATGAGGACAGCAAACCACGAAACGGAACGTGGAAAAAATCAGATTGATTCACAATCGGGAAAGCAGGACGAGATCCACAAAATAAAAAAAATAAAAACAGCCACAAACCAATATAGGACTGACGGGACCCCCACCCGGATCCGGGGTACGCATCAACGCCTGCTGAACCGCCATCGCAATGTCCCACAACACCGGAGCCACTATCTGTGAAATAGGCACAATGTGCTCCAGATTAGTAGGACCCTCCATACGTTCAAAAACCCATGACAGCGCATCAGGTTTAACATTCTTTGTACCAGGGCGGTACATTAAAAGAAAGTTAAAACGGGTAAAAAACAGTGCCCAACATTCCTGTCTAGGATTACGTGTCTTAGCCTGCTGGACGTACTCCAGGTTTCTATGATCGGTCCATACCGTAAACGGGTGCTCCACTACCTCAAGCCAATGACGCCACTCTTCTAGAGCAATTTTGACCGCTAACAACTCATGATCACCTACATCATAATTCCTCTCGGCCGCAGTAAGGGCACTAGAGAAATAAGCACATGGATGCATTTTTCGATCACTAGGTGAATGCTGAGACAGTATGGCGCCTACACCCAACTCGGAAGCATCAACCTCGACCACAAACAGGAGGGAGGGATTAGGCGTGATGAGAATAGGCTCAAAACTTCTTAAGTTCCTCAAATGCAGAATCGGCCCTCTGATTACACACAAATTGTGTAGCAGATGTTTTTTGCGTAAGGGCAATAGGTGCTATGAGCGCACTAAAATTACAAATAAAACGGCTATACAAATTTGCAAACCCAAGAAAAAGCTGGATCTGCTTCACAGAATTAGGAGTAGGCCAATTATGTACAGCAGAGACCTTCTCGGAATCCATGGAGACCTTGCCCTCTGACACAAAGAAACTAAACCGTGCTAGCATGAAATGAGCACTTTTTCACCTTGACAAATAATTTAGCCTCCAACACCTGTTTAACATGCCCAATATGGGTCTGTAAATCGGCAGAGAAAATGTAAATGTCATCCAAGTAAACAAAAACAAATTTTTCCAACATCTCCCATAGTACGTCATTGACTAATACCTGAAAAACAGAGGGGGGGCGCTAGTGAGACCGAACGGCATGACCCGATACTCGTAGTGTCCGTTATGGGTATTAAAAGCGGTTTACCATTCATCACCCTCACGCATGCGCATTAGATTATAAGCATTACGGAGATCTACTTTGAAAAAAATTGTAGCTCCTTGGAGATGTTCATTCATGCCGAATTCATAAGGGGAAGTGGGCATCGGTTTTTTATCGTTACGGCGTTTAACGCGCGATAATCAATACATGGTCTTAAAGTACCACCCTTCTTTTTAACGAAAAAAACCCCCGGTGACAAATCGGGGCTGTTCGAGGAGCTGAATAGGCATGTGATGCCCACTGGGCATCCATAAAACAATCCACAGCTCCAGAATCAATAAAAGCCTTGACCTGAATAGAAGGTTGTCTCCACAGGAGGCTGACAGATAGTAAAGTACGCAATGTGGTATCTTGGAGTCTCGCTATAGAACCTGGATCCTCCAGTAAAATTTTATTTTTCTTTAATTTGCCACACTGACTGATGGTGTGACCTCTCCTTTTACAATAGTGACACCACTCAGCTTGGTGATTGGAATCTTTATCAGAAACCCTAGAGACCCCATCTATCTGCATGAGTCCCTCTGTACTAGGCGATAGGGATTTTATTGTAGGAGAAACGGACTTTGTAACCGAAATAAAAGAAGACTTATTTCGGTGGTTTTCTCTGTGTTCTTTATGACTTAAACGATCCCGTAGACCAGGGGTGTCAAACTCCGGTCCTGGAGGGCCGCAGTGTCTGCTGGTTTTTGGTGTGTTTCAGCACAAGTGATTAATTTAAGTCACTGATTGGCTAAGAAGTCCAAACACCTTGTCCTCAAAGCTTTAACTGGGTGCTAATTAAAAGGAAACCACAAATACCTGTAGACACTGCGGCCCTCCAGGACTGGAGTTTGACACCCCTGCCGTAGACGATTGTCTATCCGAATAGTGGAATCAAGGAATCATCTAAGGAATCTAGTTGCTTGGGAATAGCTAGGGCATCCTGAATAGACTCATCCAATGCCTCAGAGAACAACGTCATCAGAGGAGCTTCTGACCAACCTGTCTCGCCTGCCAACAATCTAAACTTTATGGCAAATTCAGCCACAGTATTGTTACCCTGGCGAAGACGATGAAGCGCAGAACACTACCAGGAGGAAAACAAATCCTTTACCCGATTAAGTAGCTAACTAGCAAGTCCCCCCTGAACATAAACAATGTTTAATATCAGGAGGTCGCGACTAACCTGGCTCGAATGCAATGTCGTAAGCACCGGAGAAGCGGAAGAGAGAAACTTAAGTAGCCTGCAGGTAGAAGCACAGGTGAAAACAATAATGAGCACGGCAAACCACGAAACAGAACGTGGAAAAAATCTGATTGATTCACAAAAAGCAGGACGAGAGCCGCAAAAAAAAAGAAAACAAAACAGCCACGAACCACTACAGAAACATGACGAAAATAAACAGATTAGTTTTGTAACGTTTGTTTGATACATAATATACAGTGAGCATCATTCATAATATACAGTGAGCATCATACACTGTTCAGCATTCATTGAAAATGTTGGAATAGGGACCCAGTAGCAGGCAGAAGTGCACAAAAACGAAGTTTATTGTCCAGACAAAGGTATAAAATCAATATCCAAAGGGAAGTCAAAACAGGCAGGGGTCAATCACAGGAAGGCACGGCAGAGGTACAAAACAAAATCCAGAAGCAGGGTCGCGAGAACACGGACTGAGGTCAAAGCCAGGAAATCAAGGGCACGGAAAAATAAACAAAAGAACGGACAACAAAAACCAACAACTAGAAACAAGAACTAAGAAACAAACAGAAACTAAAAACCTAACTAAAACACGAAACACAGACTCGGAAAAACAGATATTAGCTCACTCGGGGGGAAAACAGGCAACAGACTAACGCTTACAAGATTTGTGATTAACTCGCAACGAGGGACTAAGATTACTGGGTTAAATTCAGGTGTAGACAGTTGCAGACACTTAGCTTGAGAGTAGCATGTGAAAAGAAATCAGGTGTGGAAGGTTGACAAGATAACAAGATAATTAGTACTCGTTAGTAATAAACCTATCCTGACCTAGCGTTAGTAAATTAGTAAATGACATGCACGAGAAACGTAAGGTAACATGAACACATGGTTAGAGAGTTAGTATTACCCAATCCTGATCTAATGTTAGTAGATTAGTAAATAGACACGGGAGAATGAAACAATAAGGGAAGCGTGAGTGACAGCAAGAGAGAAACAGCAGGAACGCAAGGCTGCGGAAAAACATGGAAATATGTATGCTTACGAAACCACAAATAATCAGAAACAATTACCTAAACGAAAATGAAAATACAACACAACACAGACAGACTCAGAACATAACAGAAAAGTGACACATTTTTTGTTATTTTGGTTCTGTACTCTAGCACTTTGAGTTTGAAAGGATACAATGACAATGAGGTTAAAGTGCAGACTGTCAGCTTTAATTTGAGGGTATTTTCATCCATATGGGATGAACTAGAAATGATAGAACCTTTTGTACATAGTCCCCCCCATTTTCTGGCATCAACAAATATTGAACATAATGTAGAATAAAGTAATAATTTTTAATATTTGGTCGCATATCCTTTGTATGCCATGACTTCCTAATGTCTGTGACCCAACAATATAAAAAAAAACTCTTGATATCTTATTTTCTGGTACTCTTACAAGCGATACTATAACTTCTTTGCATTTGAATGGATCTCTATGTGAATTGGTGGGTGGGACTAGATTTAGCCCGACATTATGCTGGAACAGTATGGTATACATGGTTGGTGAAATGGCTGTAAGTTATCAAGGCTCTGAGGTATCAAACAAGCCTCAAACCATCACTCTGCTGCCACATATGCAGTATATATGGATGGATAAATTTAAGGGATGTTTCATTTGTCTTTGTATCCATTCAAACACAAACAAAAAATGTGTCACTGAATTATGGTGCTCACTGTATGTTTATACTTTCAGGTTCACCTTCAAGGTGAAATTTGAGGTCACTTCAAAAGTACTGCCCATTTGATTTACGATGTACCTCTGGGATGGCTCTCTCCACCCATTTATGACCCCCCACTCTTTGGGAAGAGGTGCACTTTTATAAGCCTTTAACTTCTGGCTCCCAACAGACCTTTTTAATTAAGCGTTTAATTGCTTTAATAATATAATCACCTTCAACATTCTGGTACCGTGGGCAGCTCCCTCTTATCAGCGAAGCTAATAAAAGACATGTAAAACCAGCAGGAAGCTTCGGAGACCAGCGATGTTTTCTTCACCCATTGAAATTTTTTAATATAAAAATGAGACTGAGAAAAAAAACCCTGACTGGTAATAACAGTGACGCTGCAACAAGTGGCTTAATGTCATAAATGCACAGGAGACTATTTATACCAAAATGTTGTTAGTTAAAAAGTATTTCTCTGGGCTGCCTGCTCTACTTGCATTGAACACAATGACTGAGCAATGTAAACGGGGCCAAAATATGCTTAATCCCTCTCATACTTTCGATACACTTATTTGGCTGTGCTGGTGGTTAAAATTCTTTGAAATCCCTCTGTGCTGGGAGACTGGCATAAGTGACACATTGATACTTCCGTATCTATGATACAGTACTTTACATACAGAAGACATCCCCTCTGATGATGCTTATGACAATGGTAATTACGAGAAGCCTATTAGTATTAACATTAATATTGTGGATGATACAGCTATTATTTGTTTTATCACTGTTAATAAACTGCTAATGAGGATGACAAGCTTGCTCTAGTGGGTAATGAAAGCTGTCTGAGCGCCACTAATGATATGATGTTAATTAATTCTGAATGAAGGCACACAAAATAGCAGGACTGCAGAAGTGCACTGGGAATCCCATTGAATATATGCAAATTAAAGAGATATATAAGACAATGTCTGTCCCAATATTCTGAGCTCTAAGCTTTTTTCGTTCATATTAACAAAAGAAACATGAGCATGTTGTTAAGCACAAATAATTTCCCCAGAATTCTCTTGGTGTAATTATTACTTTATGCTTTATGGATGTAATTTCCCTTACATGTGACATTATTATCAGTAATTCAGGCCTTATTGTAATGCGGAAATGCGATTTTAATAGAGGGATGAGAAAGCAGGCCTTCCCACTGTGGCCAGTTCACGTGCCGCTGTTGTGGAAATTTCTGTTCGATGGGGTTATCTGTAATGCTAAAGCCCCATCTGCTCATCTGAGCGAAAAGGGTGCACACTTGAGCATCTGATAGGAGCCTCCCTGCACTTTTTTCTCTGTGACGACTCCCAACCTCCCCTTCGAGCATCGACGCACAGCCCCGCTCTGCGTGAGGGAAGAAGCGTGTGGGAATCGGTACCACTCTCCTCACTAGTGTCTCTAGTATGAGCCAGCTGCTGTTTCCCTGCTGTGGAGTGAGACCAGGCTGCATTCCTTCATTTTAAATGTGTATGGTGATATTCGCTCCGGTAAGTTTATTGAGTTAAGTTCTATGAGTGATTAGTGCTGTGTTTTTAGTTGCTTTTTTTGGTGGGGGGGGGTGATTCTATGATATTAATGGCTTGTTCATTCTCTTTAAAATTGTATCTGTTTATAACAAAGTGCTGTGACGCAGTGGTGTTGCCAGCTACAACACACATGTTGAATATCTGAGGTCCAGTTTTACTGAATTGCTCTTAAAGATGTGTAAAAATGTGCATTTTAATTTTTTATTTCAGTTGGGGACACTATTGGGGAAGTCCACGGTGTATGTTTTGTCCAAACTGTGCAAAAGAGATGTCTTTATTTGAGAGTTGTCTGAAATTATTTTATAATTGCGTTTGGCATTCAAAAAGCAATGCCTTTATTTTCTTTCTTTCTTTTACTTTTTTATTGTTTATGCTTTTGTTTCTGAGGGCTCACATGTGCTGGTCATTAACGTGGGTTAATCACAGTAACGATCATTAAAATGTACAGATGGACTGTGTGCTAGCCCCTTCTTTGTGTGAGCAGAAATCAACAGGTTAAAGCAGTCTGTCATACAGCGTTCAGCCAATCGCCAGCTGTCACCTCTCTGTTTGCGGTCTACCTGTCTAAATTATTGATTTGTTTTGGAGCTCTATTTAGAAGTGAAAAAAATCTTGATTGTTAGCCTTGACATGATTTGTCATTGACAGGTAACACATGGTGCTAGCTGCGATAAAGAGCTCGTATCAGTGCCTCTGACAGTCATTTGATAGTCAAATCTGAAGATGGCTCACCGTGCTCATCTTGAATCACATTTTGTCTCCTAGTTCTGGACATCCGATCACCACAGGAGGAAAAGTGCCCCATGCATCACGTGTTATCGCTCTCTCTTTCAGTCTGGCGTACCATTAGAGAGCAGAATAAGATAAAAATAACGATTCACTCACATAGCTCCCAGGCTCTCCTCTCATTTTTTTTCCAGTAGTGCAAAGTTTGAAAGAAGTACACCATTTCTGATCTCTGTGTCAGCTCTGCTCGAGAGCGTGGGCACGAATCACGGCTCAACAGAAGCCTGCTGCGTCTCTGCTTCAACCTTTCAAACGCTTGTACATAATTCATAGCGACTCATTCTTTCTCTACCACCGTAGTTAGGTGAAACGTTTGACACTGCCAAAGATTAAAGTGTCACAATACAGGAAACACGCTGCATTGTCTCCCAGGAACGCAGCTATGGATGTTACATTCACTAAAACCATTTAACTGGCTTAATCTGATTGATTGACTGCTTAATTAATTGTATTTGATCACCTTAAAATATCCCTGCTTACAAATAGTATAATGATTGCACTAATAATGGTAAAATAACACTTGAAAATGATAAATTTATCTCCAAAAAAGCTTATTATCATGGCAAATTGTCCACTGCAGCTGCACATTTTAGCATAATGTCTAAGTAGAATAACACACTCCTGCTTACAGTCTTCATAAATAAGCATTACTCATAGGAATCAAATTCTTTGACAATGCTCATATTTTCAACACTTGAACAGTAGAAATGCTCTTTTAATAGATCCCACATTCCAGAAGAAGTAAGCTAGAGAATAGATTCTATATTGCCTACCACTTTGATCTACTGGTTGAAATGATATAAAAAAACAGTCAATGTCTTTATCCCCCTTTAAACCCCATTGGAAATCGGCGAGGGAACCCATGGCTCAAAAATGCTAACTCACTTCCGAGTTTTACGACTACAAACTGTAGCACTCTATTCATCAATATTATAAAAACGAGCAGCAGGAGTACCCTGAAAAATGTCCAGCCTGCTTCCATGTCCCACAACAGACACACAGCGCATGAAAAAAACTAAATACAGACACAACAAAACACATTCAAATTAACAAACACGAACACGAGAGGCAACTGCGGACTACATGTCGCTATTACAGCGCCACGTGACGTTATCGCATGCGTACAGATTTTAGCTAGCTATATGGATGCTAGCTAGCTATATGACTACATTATTTGTTTTATGTACTATTATTATGTATTGGATTTGCATTACATAAAATATTTTATATATATGTTATTTGTATTATGGCATAAGTGGTGTGTCGCTTGCATTGCAGCTAATTATCTCTGGACAACCGCATCTGCTAGATAACTGAATGTAATATAATTATCTTAAGTCAGTCGGTACAAAGTTAGTCACAATTGAATAAACTGTCAATAGCCACTTCTAGCTTGCTAGCTCGTGCTATAATAATGTGAGTGGTCTAGACCAATAACACATTCACTACATTGTCAATTCATAGCTTTTAAATTTATGTCTGTAGCCAACAACATACCCAATATTCTGAGCCAGATAGGTGGAGGTGGTCTAAATGATGCATTGATAGTGATCATTACTTAGCTAACTACCATTTAGCCTAGTATAAAGTGTAACATTCAGAATCAACAGAATAAATATGACTGACAACTGAATAGCCAACTGGCTACTCAGGTAGCCAAATTGGCTTGGCCCTACAGCGGCCCGAATCCGGCATGGCTATACAACATTGTTCAAACAAAGTTCAGTATGCCTTTAAGGTAGCCTTATTTCTTTAACAACTTAATGTTACTTTAACAATGTATGCAATGAATACTAAGTAATATTTTCCTATAGGTATACATGGTCCCATAGTTATACATGTTAGTTTCTGTCTGCTGTCAACAAAAAACCTAATTGAATTGACTTTATTTATATAGCACTTTTCATGGGTTTGCAGCACATAGTGGTTCACAGACAAGCATTTGCACTTACAAAATAGAAAATAAAAGAAACAACGCAGTGATAAAAGGCAATATAACCAATATAAAATAAGAGAATTGCAAGGTATAAAAATGAATAAATAAATTAAAATTTTATACAATTGATAATATAAGCCATCCTAAATAAGGACATCGCACACAGACTGACTGTATTGTATATATTGCATAACTTCTGGGCGGGGTGTTTCTGGAGCAAACCCAGCACAGCCATTATTCATTTTCAGATACAATATTTTGGTAATACTTTGAATATGTGCTTTTTTCATTAGTATCTGTAATACCATTTATCTTTCTCTATGTGTTCGTCAAAGGGAAATAACACTAATGGCCGTGGCCATTTTATGGGCCTCTGGGATTTCCACTTGCAGCTACACAGAATTTAATGGACTAAGTGCTGAAAGAATACATACTTTAGACTCACAGATACTCAGCTCAGTGTCCTAGCATTGTATTATTTACATTATCGTATCTCCTTACCGTTGAAGCCAAAATATTCAAATTTCTTGTGTCTCATGAATAGTTGTGGAGGTGCATAATAATGTGGTAATTGTTGTTCTGTACTCAAATATAGCACCGGATACTATGGTTACCAATCAGGATCGTTTGTAGTTAAGAAGTAGAGGAGAGATGGGACATAGGAGTGATGTATCTGGTAAATATGTACAATCTATGCTGAGAGTAATATAAAAAACTAGCTAAAAAATCCACAGGGTTAGATTCAGTAGGTTTGTACAAATTGATTAGCTTTGTCTGATGTGCCCCATAAGGGGATTTAGGTCACATTACTTGGCTGACCAATCTTATTACCACACAATTTTCATAAATTAATTAGATTTAGAGCTCGTAATCCTTATACAGACATGTCCATTGTCATACCACATGTTTTTCTGTAGTTTGAGGCTATGTTCAGACCTGCAAAGCCAAATCAGATTTTTTGCATATCCGATTGGAATAAGACTGAACAGCACATGAAATCAGATTTTTTCAAATTCACATACAGTGCCCTCCACTATTATTGGCACCCCTGGTAAAGATGAGTAAAAAAGGTTATAAAAAATTCACCTTTTGGTGAACTAGCTTAATCACACACTCAAAAAATTTGAAAGATCCAACCTTTAATTGAAGTAAATGTATTATGAGGGGAAAAAAAATCCCTCATCAAAAAATAATTATTTTTAACAAAACCACATGTGCCACAATTATTGGCACTGTCAGGCCAAAATGTGTCCGTGAGCCAAAATGTGTCCGGGCCAGGCATCGGAATGCTTGGAATGTCGTTGCTATGCCAACAGACACGCGAGCATTGTGACGCGATAGCATTGCACTTGCTTTGACCTCAGAATCGCCGGGTGACAAGCTCGCGCTTGCTTTTATCCTACAAAACATGACAACAACTCACTAAATAAAAGTTAACAAATAACATTTATTGAAAACAATATTCAACGTAACAAAACATTTTTAGGAAACGTAATAATAATCGGTCATCAGAAAAACTACCAATAGGCCCACAAAAAAATAACAATTAGGCCTACTGTACGACGTGACATTAGATTAGTTTTATTGGGCTATTCAACAACGCGATTGGCCTACTTACTCTTTCCACCTCGCTGGTTTAACTTGCAGTGCGAACAGGCTAATGGGTTTTTTTTTAAATCCGGCGTTGTTAACATTATTAACGGATGCTCGTTTTTTTATAAAGCAACATTTGACCAGGAAACTACTATGTAGTATTGCTAGCTAGTTAGTTTCAGTAAAATACTATCTACTTCAAAATGAATCACTAGCTAACACAATCTAAAATCGAAAACAATTAACAATATAAAGCTTAGTAGCCTATACAAAGGGAAATTATAAAGGTTATCTGAGTGATAGTGATGGTTATTTGAGTGATGTAGTGATTTATCTCCGTCCAACGATCTCCGGCGATTCTGAGGTCAAAGCAAATGCAATGCTATCGCGTCACAATGCTCGCGTGTCTGTTGGCATAGCAACGACATTCCAAGCATTCCGATGCCTGGCCCGGACACATTTTGGCTCACGGACACATTTTGGCCTGACAGCACCTGAAGACAATGGGCCCTATCTTACACCCAGTGCTAAGCAGCGCTAACCCAAACGCAAGTGTCTTTGCTATCTTACACCCGGCGCGTGGTTCATTATAATGCCTTGCGTTCACATCGTTTAAATACCATGTATTCTTGTGCCATTACAAGCGAACTGGGCTGTTGGTCTTAAGATGAAGAGTGGCCAGGATTATGTTTGACGTATTGCTAGCTTGAGACAGCAGAAAGCGCTTGCACTAAAACCACCACAAACCTGGTCTAAAGTCATGTCAAAGTTGTTTACATGTTATTTTAACAGCGCATATAAGTGCGTCTACATAGGCGTGTGCACAACGCTCGTACACCCTCCTGTCTGTGCGCACAAGCATGACTAAAATATCAAGATTACAATGTGAAATATTATTATTATTGTGTAGGCTATTTGTGTAGGCATCAAAAAATGCATAATAATAAAAGGGTCCATAGGTCAAAGACCACAGACCTGTCCCTCAGTGAAGGGGAATGCCTCATTAAATTGTTTCGGCCCACTCCATCAACATCCAGGCGATGTGCGATTGTACGTGTAAGGTTACGTGTAAGGTTACTATTCACAATTTTCCTGGATCAAGGTATACAGTGCCCTCCACTATTATTGGCACCCTTGGTAAAGATTAGTAAAAAAGGGTTATAAACACTTTTATAAGCACTTTTCATGGTCTTCCGGGGAAAGTGGACTTGTTTTTAAAGCATAGAATATAATAGAATAAAAAATGTCCTGTTAGGGAACTTCAGTTGTAGTTTCCAGCAGTAAAAAAGACATAGACAGTGGGGCAGACCCACAAACACAAACAAACATGTTAAATAAAGACATTCAATTGAATCAGATGTTTCACATTATAGTGAAGGTATGTGTGATTAAGCTGCCAGTAAAACGCGTTGGTAACATTTCCATAAGCAGGACATTATAAAACAAGGGGAAATATGTGTGGACCTCAGCTTTATTGTATTTTTATAAGGTGAGATGGAAGCCATCGGTAGCTTATTCTCAGCGGTTGCAGGTGCTTTTAAACGAAACTTAACCGCATATATTTTGTAAAATAACAGCACTGTCGGGAATTACCGGGAACTCATAACTCATCATGTTGTGAAATGCGCTATATAAATAAATATTGATTTGATTTGATTTGATAATGGTTAGTCCAAATAATATTGATATAGCCATATAGCCTATTTTTTGATCGCACTAAACACGCACAAGCATGTCTGTTTCGCCATCATATAAGCAATCCGCCAAGGTGGAAAAGCAGGCTTTTAAAGAGAATGGGATAGGACATTTTGATTGCTTTATTGCACGTCATGCAAAATACACTCCTATAATCAATGAAGAGACCAGGTTCAGCCCATTTGTACATTGTGCCATGCTTAATGCCCAAAAAACACAGCGGTAAACTAGCAAAAATTGACTTGGACATGCCCACTTGGATCGCCAAGATAGAGCCCAATGTGTCATAAGTCACTGAGTTTTTAGTCACAGAGTATAGGTTTTGGAAAAACTGCCTACCATACACTAGAAGACTTTGAAAAGACTTTTAAAAGACTAAAGTCTGATACCCTCTCACATCTAAAGACATGTTTAAGTCACAGACTACAAGATTTTGCAAAGACTGGGGATCTTGCAGGGTCACAATTTTATTGAGGAACTAGATTTCCCATCCTGCTCCTGGTGGAAATTTACAAGAAGAAAAACTGCTGAACTATGGAGCAGAAACAGAAGCAGCTTTTGGCCACAGCTGCCCGATTCTGGCAAATGATCTAGCAACTGATAAGTCGGCGGTGGTAAATGAGAAGCCTTCTATTGATTAGTCGGTTTGCTGCTTCCTGTTTTGGTGCTGGAGAGAGCGCAACTATTGGTTGTTGACAATGTTCACGTCATTTAACTTCACTATTTGCATGAGCCAAGACTAAAGACTTCCGATAATATTTAACATGTCTGATTTTATCGGAACGTCAAGACGAGAAAAAAAAACTGACTTAAGACAGCTCGGACTGAGTTTTATGACCACCTTACACCAAACGATCAAGATGACTGGAGCCCGCCACAACTCTAGCAAAACTCTCATGATTTTATTCCGACATTAGAAATTTGTCTGCAACAGTGAAATCGCTTGAGAAGTCGTTTAGTGTAAGGCCACCATTATCTGCAAGTGATCAGATCAGTTTTGTGTTTTCAGGCAGTATATTAATTTGTTGTACACTACCGTTCAAAAGTTTGGAAACACTGAGACATTTTTATATTTTTGAAAGGAATGAATACTTTTATTCACCAAGGTAGCATTACATCGATCAAAAAATACAGTCAAAGCATTGATAATGTTACAAACTACTCCTTAACTATAATGCTTTTTAGCCTCTTTTTTCATAAATAAACATGGCTTTTGTTAGTCATAAAGAATGAGTGTTATTAAGGATTAAAGACAGTAACGGTAAAATTAGATTTGTGTAGGGGTGTACCCGCCACTTGGCAGATGTGGAGAGATGCATAATTTATATACGTCACACGTTCATTTGTGTTTCCTTGCTGAAGCATCCTCTGGGGACATCCTCATTCCTCCTCCTAGCATTTAGAAGTTTGGAATGTCCTTAAAGATATATGGCGGAACTCGATTGATTTCCAAGTCAGGTGAGGACCGAGGGTAAAATGAATAAAATAAGCGATTGGAATTAACCCATAAGAATTAACCCTAAGGGGCCTGTGTGTCACCAGATATTTGCACCCCAATGAAACAGTTGAGAATGACCATATTAGTTCCTAAAGACTCAGGTGTGCTTAAAAAAAGTAAAATATGAATGGGAATATACTTCAATTACGTTTTGTTTGTAACTATTTCTAGCATTGCCAATCATCGTGACATTTGAGAAAAATATATAAATATTTATTATTAATAAGAATTATAATTTTTCATAATGTTCAAAATATGTTTCTCATATTTTGAGTGTAAGGTCATGCTGATGCTTTTTTTATAGATGTTTTTGTTCATATTTTCCAGGGTTGCCAATAATTCTGGTGGATTACTACTAATCGTGGTGCAGAACTCATGCATCAGACAGCATCAGCAATGGGGGTTGATATGTAATATGTACATTCCATTTTATTTTATTTGTTACTTTCAGCATGTGATACGTAAAAAATATGTCAAATGTGTAAAAAAAGCCTTTGAGAGGATTGAGAACCATCTCCAGAAATAAGATTTCACACATACATACAGTGCCCTCCACTATTATTGGCCCTGGTAAAGATGAGTAAAAAGGGTTATAAAAAATTCCATTTGGTGAATTAGCTTAATGTCACACTGAAAAAATGAGAAAAATCCTACCTTTAATTGAAGTAAATTTATTATGAGAAAAAAAAAAATCCCTCAAGAAATGAAACTCTGCTGCCAGATATGCAGTAGATATGGATGGATCACTTTAAGGGTTGTTTCTCCTGAAAATCTTTCCTATTGAACTCTATGGAAAAATAAGTCAAGAGAAGAAACCCTTCAAGTTACCCATCCATATCTACTGTATTTCTGGCAGCAGAGTGATGGTTTAAGGCTTGTTTGATACGCCAGGCCCTTGATGACTTAGAGCCATTTAGCCAACCATGTGTTCCATACTGTTCCAGTGTAATATACAGCTAAATCTAGTCCCACCCCCCAATTCCCATAGAGATCCATTCAAATGCAGAGACGTTATAGTATCTTGTAAGAGTACCAGAAAATAAGATATCAAGAGTATTTTGATGTTGTTGGGTCACAGACATTAGGAAGTCATGGCATGCAAAGGATATGCAACCAAATATTAAAAATGATTACTTTATTCTATATATAAATGCAGGGGTGCCAATAACCAAACCTGGAAAGCATGAATTTGGAATTCAGTGCAACAATGTGGCTGCTGTATTATGCAAATGATTAGTCAGTCCCATTGACCAGCTGGTACCATAAACATGGGAGACCATGCCACAATTTCACTTGTAATTGTTGAGAAAAATGTGAGAAGATTTGCAACTAATTTTCTTTAAAAAAAATTAAAAACATGAAAACATTTTACCAGGCACACTGTCAATAATGGATTTTGCATGCATAAACACTGGGTTGCATGGAAGATGAGTAAACTGAATAAGAAAAGAAGACTATATTACTTGTAAATTAAATTACTTTCTTATTATGCAATAATGCTTGAGTAGCCCACCCTACCCCCTGCCTTTATGGCAACACAACAACCTTTATCATTCCAGTAATTTTAATACAGTTTGAAATATTTACATTTACCCTTACCATCAGCTGGAAAAACAAGCTCATTCTTTATCAAAACTGAAAAGTAGCCATATGCTAGAAGGTTGGCTCAAACTATAACTTGTTGATTATAGCACAAAAAGTCTGCTGGCTGTCTTTTCTTCCCGACAAATTGCAACATCGTCTGCACTAGCACATACCAGCAAGTTCACTATCTGTCAGTTCAGCCAACATTTTTACAGTTAGTTTGGCCAGAAAAGCAGAGAAACTTATATCACCACTATAGCAAGCAGGGGCAAACTAGTACTGAGCGCTAGACTCTTGGGGGAGCCGGGGAGGGGGGCTTTAACTGATGCCTACTGCAAGCAACAGTAATAACTAGCTTTCTAGTAAATGGCTATTTGCTATTTTAGCATTCAAGCATGCTGGGAGACCATAATAGAGGTGTTCAATCACATGATTAATCAAAGAGCAAATATCTTACTGTAATCACCACCCATCTTTGCTTTGCGTGTCATGCCTTGCTGTGCTAAGATCTGCATTATAATATTGTTCATCTCCACATACCGTAACTGCTTTCATCGTATTATACTGTGCATTTGTGTAAACCCCCTCAGGTGAAAGCTAAGTGGTTTGAAACTGTAGGGGCAGGAACTGTTGTATTAGTCTCAAATTCTGCAAGATTCCTCCATATATGACCAATCATGTACTATAGAAAAGGAAATGTGGACAAAGAGAAAATAGTCTCACATGTGTAATGTGTAACATAACGTTAAGTGAAGATTTACTTAAGCAGAAATAGCTTTTTTGAGGGAGACCTGGCCATGATAGCAGCAACAAAATACAACACATAAAAGTCCCTTGTTTAAACAAACACACAACAGCACAACTATACACAGAACAT
This sequence comes from Ilyophis sp. 1 JC-2022, assembly GCA_022702515.1. NCBI lineage: Eukaryota > Metazoa > Chordata > Actinopteri > Anguilliformes > Synaphobranchidae > Ilyophis > Ilyophis sp. 1 JC-2022. Next base: position 17,988,659 of record CM040402.1, read on the forward strand.
ACCTTTGCTATATCAATTACACAAGCCTACAAAACAGTATCACATGATACTAAAGTGCTGTCCAGGTACATGGGCTTCCCTTTTCAGTCTGCCTGAAAATTCTGTAAAATATGGATGTCAGCAAGCAAGCAATCAATCACAGGCCAGCTTACCCATTCACTCCAAACACTACTCAGACATCAGATGGTTGGACAGTGGTATAGGATGTCTTGTAAAAAAGAGGTAATAACAGGTGTTGACTTATGAAACTCCTGTCCAGGAATTATGGTGTGTGTGTGTGTGTGTGTGTGTGTGTGTGTGTGTGTGTGCGTGCAATGGTTGGATTATTGGGTGCATGGAGGTGATGTGCTCGGGAACAGGGTGGTCCATGTGACCCAGAATGGCTCATACCCTCTTTTATCTCCTCCTTTACTGGTTTATTTATTTACTTCTTTCTCACTTGTTTATATATCCTGTGCACTCCTTTTATCATCATTTCCTCCAACCAATGATCTGTGCCCCTCCATCTGTAGTTCCTGCTTTACTCACCTCCCTGTCCCCACACTACATATCCATGTTATCTTTCTCAAATATTTAAACTTTCTTTCCCTATAGAGATAAATAGATAGCTAGCTAGCTATATCTCTCGCGAGCTAATACATACACAGGAGTAAATAAATACATATTATGTAAATAAATACATAAAATACATAATTTGAATAAATACATAATTTTAGCTAATCAACGCTGTCTTCACTACAAATGAACACTGTACAACTAAAAATACCACAACTAAAAACAAAACTGTTCCCTGATTATACAATATACTGAAAACATTTACACTCCTCTGTAAAACATACCATCAACTAGTAAATTGATTTTCATTTGCCAAGAGGCTTGTATAAATTGCTTTGGATGCAGATTACCTTTGGTTATAATAATAATTAATTTTATTTGTAATGCACTTTTCATTTCAAGGAGAGCTCAAAGTGCTACAAAGCATATGTGGAGCATAAAAACAACAACAACAATACAACACAGTAACAGTCATAATAAAAACTGGCCATAATAAAACCTAAAAAGCACAGATAAAAGCGAAAGTACAAATTTAAGAAAAGGTTCTGTTAAAAAGGAAGGTTTTTAAACCTTTCTTAAAAATTTCGACCGTCTGTGGTGCCCTCAGGTGATCGGGCAGATTATTCCACAGGCGGGGGGCAGCCGAGCAGAAGGCGCGATCTCCCATAGTGCGGAGCCGAGTTCTGGGTGGGTGGAGAAGATAAGAGTTTGAAGATCTCAGGTTTTGGGTGGAGGTTTGTGGGGTGAGAAGGTCCTTGAGGTAAGAGGGGACATTTCCATGGATACACTGATGTGTAAGCAGATACATTTTGAAAGCAATCCTGGAGGATACAGGAAGCCAGTGAAGTGAGTGAAGGATGGGGGTTATATAGTCATACTTACGCACTCTCATCAGGATCCTAGCAGCACTGTTCTGGATGTATTGGAGCTTCTGAAGGCTCTTGCTAGGGATCCCGTTGAGAAGTCCGTTACAGTAGTCCAGCCTTGAGGATACAAAGGCGTGGACGAGTTTCTCAGCGTCTGGTAGGCTGAGTGAGGGACGGAGTTTTGAGATGTTCTTGAGGTGGTAGAAGGAGGGTTTGCACAGGTGTTTGATGTGGGCGTCAAAGGTCAGATGAGGATCGAACCTAACGCCCAGGTTAATGACTGATGAGGAGAGGGGAATGTTTTGGCCAGAGAAGGTGATGTGAGTTATGGGGGATGACTGGACCTGGTGGGGAGTGCCAACTAAGATGGTTTCGGTTTTAGAGTCGTTTAGCTGCAAGAAGTTGTTTTTCATCCACGCCCTTATCTCCTCAAGGCAGGTGGTGAGAGATGATGAGGAGGCAGAGGTACGGTGGCCCAGAGGTGCAATCCACATTTCTAAAAAGCAATCTTTGTTTCTAAATAGAAATCCTCTTTTCTAAAAAGAAATCTTTGTTTCTAAAACAAAATCCTTATTTCTAAATAGAAATCCTCTTTTCTAAAAAGAAATATTTGTTTCTAAAACAAAATCCTTGTTTCTAAAAAAAAATCCTTGTTTCTAAATGTAAATCCTCGTTTCTAAAACACAATCCTCATTTCCAAAACCAAATCCTCGTTTCTAAAACCAAATCCTCGTTTCTAAAACACAATCCTCGTTTCTAAAACCAAATCCTCGTTTCTAAAACCAAATCCTCGTTTCTAAAACACAATCCTTGTTTCTAAATCCAAATCCTCGTTTCTAAAACACAATCCTCGTTTCTAAAACACAATCCTCATTTCTAAAACACAATCCTCGTTTCTAAATCCAAATCCTTGTTTCTAAAACCAAATCCTCGTTTCTAAAACACAATCCTCGTTTCTAAAACAAAATCCTCGTTTCTAAAACCAAATCCTCGTTTCTAAAACACAATCCTCGTTTCTAAATCCAAATCCTCGTTTCTAAAACACAATCCTCGTTTCTAAAACACAATCCTCGTTTCTAAATCCAAATCCTTGTTTCTAAAACCAAATCCTTGTTTCTTAATATAAATCTTAGTTTCCAAAATAAAATCCATAATTCTAAATAGAAATCCTCATTTCTAATACAAAATACTTATTTCTAAAACAAAATCCTTATTTCTAAATGTAAATCTTCATTTCTAAATTAAATCCTTGTTTCTAAAAGTTAATCCGAGTTTCTAAATTGAAATCCTTGTTTCTAAATTTAAATCCTCGTTTCTAAATTCAAATCCAAGTTTCTAAATTCAAATCCTTGTTTCTATTAAGCCTGAAAGCTAAATGCTACAGTTAGCCTGTGCGCAAAGCATACTGTACTGGGACCAGATGACGTATGCACGAGTGAGTCTGAGAGTGCAATTTGCATAGCAAGTTTAACGAGAAGCTGGTCTTCTGGAATAACAACTATCACAAAATTGCCGAACAAATTAAAGTTGAGTTTTCTTGCAGACATATTAACATAAAGCCTGTTAACAAGTCCAATAATTTCAGGAATATAACGGAAACTCGTTCTTATACGGAACTGCAGCTTGATTACAGGAGCCTACATTAAGCCAATCGTGTGGTTCAGTTTGTCACCTACAAAAAACAGGCTTATCGTTTCCCGTTCATTGTAGGCTACGTTGCCTACAGTACGGTACACACTAATTAGCTGTTATTTTATGTAAAACGAAATTGATCTCTCGCCAAAGCAAAATGAACTCCATGTAGGCTAACTTAGCCTGCATGTGGTCCTGACAAATTGTTAACTAGGCTACTAATTGTAGTACTGTGGCGACCTGGGGATTGTCAATTGGCCAGCTAGGACCGGGTAGTGAGCCGCTACCCGGTCAATGTGTACATAATTGTAAATAAAGTGCTGTGTGTGTTTAAATTGTGTCGTTAACTTGTTAGCCGCGTCTTGTGTTAACCGTTTTGTTTTAAATGTTACTGTCAATTTTAACTGTCTGTTATGTGTGGCTGTGATTGGCTAGGAATCGGTAAGTGTGTGCGCCAATCACAGCCTATATAGTTCCTATATAAGCAGTGTCTGAAGCGATTCAGTTGTTAGTGTGAAGAAGTGTTTCCAAGCTGAGCTGAGCTGATTGTTGTGCAGAAATTCCAACGGCTCTTTTGAGAGCTGGTAAGGTAGCGCTAATAAAACGAAGCTCGGCTGAGCGATTCGGAACGGCAAGCCGCTGTCTCCCTCCCTCATTCTCCGCGCTCGCTACAGTACGTTTAGATTCTTTAAAAAATAAATAAAGTCAACACTTTTATGGACATGATAATGTCTTTACCAATTCATATTATCGTGAGTGGTAGCTTAACTGTCGGGTAGCTATATAAAAATACTGTAAATCCTTGAAAATAGCAACTGTATTATCCATGATTCACCCAGTAGAGCGGGACTGGTAGCAGCATGACGCTAACTGCACAACAAATTAGCTATTCAAGTGTATAGGGCAGGCTAATTCATAACGCTTTCATTAACCTTAATTTGTGACTTTATTTATGGAGGGGGCACACGGCTAATTGTGAGATTTAAAAAATCAGGCCGTAGCAACATAAAAGGGAAACAATGTGTGTTTCTTAATTAGTTACGTTGTCTAAATTATACGCGTGAAAGGTAGGCTATAGGCGAGCCGATGGCTCAGATCACAAACACCGCTTTTGAAAGTAGAACAGCAAAGTTTCCAGTTTGTGGAAAGTGCTCTCTGGTAAATAGAGTGATATTATTTTTAAGTTAACGTGCGTACGGATAAATGTTCTGCAAAATGACGTTAGCACAAACGCATTCCTGTGGTTTTCCCTGCCTCGATTACTTGCGATTAAAAAGTAAAACCGACATCGGCATGTCAAAATTGGAAATTAAATTCGAAGGTTATGTGAAATTTTACTGTGTAGGCAGATTTCAGATATCAAGAGGCAGCCTTCTAATGGATTTCATGATAAGAATTGCCTAATAGGTATATCAGTACAGCAAGAATATGAAATACAAGGCTGATATATAGTATGTAGATTGCTTTATTATTACAAACCAAGAGGACATGACATGTGTTGCTTTAAGGGCCTGGTTCCTTCGGTAAAAATGTTATACATTTCCCGCAGTGATTGCAGAACGACTGCAGAACTGAAAGGACCTTGCCACAAAATGGACAAAACATAATGAAAAAATACGACACGGAAAAAAATGTTTTACGCGAGTATTGGAGGCTAACTAAGTTAACTATCAAGCAATATACCTTGCTTGGCAACGTTAAGCAAGCAAGGCCAGCGAATAACTTGGCTTGTGTAAAAAATAATGTATAGTACACCATACTAACAAATTGGTAAATAGCTTTTCAAGTCCACGAAGCACGTGTGAGCAACATTACGTAGAACGGGGAGTCCTGGAGTACAACTCACAATTCATTATGATCATCATAAAATAATTAACAACTTTTCTGTCAAAGCATCGAAGTTGACCACAATTGGTAGGGTGTCTGGACCACATGCAGGCTAAATTGAGTTTGTTTGGTGAGAGATCAATTTCGTTTTACATCAAATAACTTAGCTAGTTAATGTGTACCGTACTGTAGGCAAGGTAGCCTACAGTGCAACAATGAACGGGAAACGATAAGCCTGTTTTTTGTAGGTGACAAACTGAACCACACGATTGGCTTAATGTAGGCTCCTGTAATCAAGCTGCAGTTCCGTATAAGAACGAGTTTCCGTTATATTCCTGAAATTATTGGACTTGTTAACAGGCTTTATGTTAATATGTCTGCAAGAAAACTCAACTTTAATTTGTTCGGCAATTTTGTGATAGTTGTTATTCCAGAAGACCAGCTTCTCGTTAAACTTGCTATGCAAATTGCACTCTCAGACTCACTCGTGCATACGTCATCTGGTCCCAGTATGCTTTGCGCACAGGCTAACTGTAGCATTTAGCTTTCAGGCTTAATAGAAACAAGGATTTCAATTTAGAAACTCGGATTTGAATTTAGAAACGAGGATTTCAATTTAGAAACTCGGATTAACTTTTAGAAACAAGGATTTAATTTAGAAATAACGATTTTGTTTTAGAAATGAAGATTTACATTTAGAAATAAGGATTTTGTTTTAGAAACGAGGATTTACATTTAGAAATGAGGATTTCTATTTAGAATTATGGATTTTATTTTGGAAATTAAGATTTATATTAAGAAACAAGGATTTGGTTTTAGAAACAAGGATTTGGATTTAGAAACGAGGATTGTGTTTTAGAAACGAGGATTTGGTTTTAGAAACAAGGATTTGGATTTAGAAACGAGGATTGTGTTTTAGAAACGAGGATTTGGTTTTAGAAACGAGGATTGTGTTTTAGAAACGAGGATTTGGTTTTAGAAACGAGGATTGTGTTTTAGAAACGAGGATTTGGTTTTAGAAACGAGGATTGTGTTTTAGAAACGAGGATTTGGATTTAGAAACGAGGATTGTGTTTTAGAAACGAGGATTTGGTTTTAGAAACGAGGATTTGGATTTAGAAACGAGGATTGTGTTTTAGAAACGAGGATTTGGTTTTAGAAACGAGGATTGTGTTTTAGAAACGAGGATTTGGTTTTAGAAACGAGGATTTGGTTTTAGAAACAAGGATTTGGATTTAGAAACGAGGATTGTGTTTTAGAAACGAGGATTTGGTTTTAGAAACGAGGATTTGGTTTTAGAAACGAGGATTTGGATTTAGAAACGAGGATTGTGTTTTAGAAACGAGGATTTGGATTTAGAAACGAGGATTGTGTTTTAGAAACGAGGATTTGGTTTTAGAAACAAGGATTTGGTTTTAGAAACAAGGATTTGGATTTAGAAACGAGGATTGTGTTTTAGAAACGAGGATTTGGTTTTAGAAACAAGGATTTGGATTTAGAAACGAGGATTGTGTTTTAGAAACGAGGATTTGGTTTTTAGAAACGAGGATTTACATTTAGAAACAAGGATTTACTTTTAGAAACAAGGATTCAATTTAGAAATAAGGATTTTGTTTTAGAAACAAAGATTTCTTTTTAGAAAAGAGGATTTCTATTTAGAAACAAAGATTGATTTTTAGAAATGTGGATTGCACCTCTGGGCCACCGTACAGAGGGGTTAGGGGCAGTTTTTAAATAAAGCTGTGTCATCAGCGTAGCAGTGAAATGAGATTCCATGCCGGCTAATGACACTACCTAGGGAAAGCATATAGAGAATGAATAAAATGGGTCCGAGAACTGACCCCTGGGGGACGCCACAGATGACGTTATTTTATTCCTATCACTTTATGGCAACCAGTACACCAATGGACAGATGATAATTTATCAGACCTTCAACAACATGTTATTTTATATGTTCATGCTTCATTTAATTCCATTCCACTCCATTCAGAGACCATTCAGTTGTATGTAAACATTTCTTTCTGTGCTGTAAAATGTACTAGATGTGATATATAAAGAATATAAAAGCTACTGCTAAAGTACTCATATGAAAAGCAAACTGTCCTTGCAACAACCTCAGGTGTAATTGCAGTACATTACATTACATTATAGGCATTTAGCAGACGCTCTTATCCAGAGCGACTTACACAGCATTTATTTTGCATTTATACATAGTATCCATTAATACAGCTGGATATATACTGAAGCAATGCAGGTGAAGTACCTTGCTCAAGGGTACAACGGCAGTGTCCGACCTGGGAATCGAACCTGCAACCTTTCGGTTACAAACCCAGTTCCTTAACCATTATACCACACTGCCGCCCTAGTACTGATAACCCAAGGTGTCTCATCAAGCATGAGTGCGGTGCTGATAACCGAATGTGTCTCATCAAGCAATATAAAAGTATACAAAATTTGCAGAGTACATGCAAAAACAGTTTGCATAGTCTAGTTTTGAGGGGAAAATAATATACAGTATAGTTTAATAAATCACTTAGTTTACACTGTGGCATTTAGCAGATACCCGTTTTTATACAGAGCGACTCAGATTACATACAATCCATAGTACAGCTGGATGTTTCGTGAAGCAATTCAGGTTAAGTACCTAAATCAAGGCTACAAGTAGCACCACAGCTGGCAATCAAACCGACAACCTGAGTTCCCTAACCATGATATGACACTGTTGCCACTTGTATAACAGAGATGGAATTGGACCTGCAAACAGTCCAAAGTTTCTACAGTCTCTCTCTCAAGGGAGGGCTGGTAAAACAGTACAGAAGTAAAAGCAAACAATATAAAACATATCTACTTTAGGACAGAAACTAAACGTGGGAGGTCTGCCTCTCACTTGTGGTGTTATGTTGAGTGTTGGACCTGTAAGTACTGCAAATGCACTTAACTAGTATGTTCTCCAGTGCCTTCCAACTAATGTTGCTAAGAATGCAGCAGACAGCTGTTACACTTGAATCGCGTGAATCGGTGGTTAGCAACCTAAATTTGCGCATTTCAAATGGTCCTATATTTCTACGCAAATGTCAATGACGCAATGGTGAACGGTTGCATTCCTAACCCTCAAATCGTCTAACTAACTCTATTCACAACAGCTCAAAACATGTAGTCTATAACCCTCATTGTTCTGTTTTTGATTATTATTTTTGAAAACATAGCTACCTGGTTTGTAGATGTATAGAGTAAATTATTTGAAAGTGAGTTTGAGTAAGTTTCACGTTTAGGCCTAAGAATTCTGAAATAACGGAGCCAGTCCCGGAGTAAAGTGATAGAGTATTTAACATCCAACCATTCCCAATCACAGCAGTTCTGCTATGTTATTGAGTATGTGCAACTCTTGGAGGAAACATCAAGTTTTGCCCCTTTTTATGATTACACCGTAGATTTCCAGGTGTAGCCCCATTTTGTCCAGCTGATCTGAATCAGAATATGAAATGACTGTGGTTAAGACTGATGGTGGACAAGCTCATCTTATACCTCTGGCCAAGCCCTTACGGAAATGGAATATATATGTTCAAATAATATATATCAGATAACAAAATACTTTTGTCTATATTGCAACATATTAGCAAATACTCAGATTATTGCAATATACTTGTATATATTCTGTACATGCCAGTGCTGTGAAATACATTTATTATTAAGTGTATCAAGTCCACATATTTTCAATATATTGAAGTCATCTGGAACTGAAAAAAGCCATGTCCCAGCGGCTCCTGTCTTTAAAAACTATCTGTTTCCCAGCTATTCTATTTATAAAAGCTGTTATTCATCTAAGGCAACCCCTGTGCTGCCACAATATAAATAGTATCCAAAACACAAAACCAGAAAATGTACATCCATATTATTTAGTGTCACGACTTGTTTTTAACTTTTCATCTATAAATAATTATTTGTCATCTTGGCTTTCTGACAAAACATGGGGAAGGTACCTGTTTATTATTTTAAAAAGGGGCCTATATACTGCTTCCTTCTTCTACTTCTCTTTGGTAAATTAGCAAATGGACATCACTTTCTGGTGTTGGCCCAAAAAAAGAGGCTTGTGTTGTGCTTTTGATGATCAACAGTTGATCATTTTTCAGTAATGGCAATGGGAATCTCAGTTAGTTGAAAATACATTTCTGGGGCTGCTGGATGGCTCATTGCGTTAAGGCACCACACAGTGGCGCACAGATTGAGCCTCACAGCCTCGGACTGGGAAACCAGATCTAGGTGCCCATGCATGCAGCATATGAAAGGTCTTCTTCTGACTCCACTGTGAATGTTGCTGTAGTCTACTGTGTGAAAAGAAGCAGCTGGCAGCACCACGTGTTTCGGAGGAGAATCGTGGATTGAAGATGCTCAACCCCATGTTTGGTGCCAAATTTATATTTGAAAAATTTCTAATAAAAACGTACATTTATGAAATGTATAGCTGGATGGAAATGTGAAACTGAAACACAAGCCTAAAGGTAAGATTTTTATTGCTTAGTATAATCCCTCCAGTAGAGTTCCAGAGACTTTTAGAATCTATGCAAAGGTGCATTGAAGCTACTCTGGTGGCTCGTGGTGGCCCAACACCTTACTTAAGACATTTTATGTTTGTCACCCGTCTGTATATACAGTATAGTACATAATCATATACATAAATATAGCTGAAAGTGCTTTGTCGAAAAGTGATTAAAAAATATTTAAAACTGTCTTGGATGACAAAAACATTTTCCAGTGAAAATAAAAATATATATATTATTTATTGTCTTTTATGTCACTTTTACTGTAGGTTTCAACATAATAGAATATATGGTTCTTGAGATTAAGACAAGAGACTCATGTCGTCTACAAAGGACAAGAATTAATTTAAAAGTCTCAGGAGGATATATAAGTTAAATGATTATAAATGCAAAGGCTATCTTTAAAAAAGTGTGTTTTAAATGGGAATTAAATATTACAGAACATACTGTGATAAGGACTTCGGTATTTTTGTTGCTCGAAGGTGTTTTGTGTGAGGCAATCCAAGCAGACATTTCATGGGTATTTTTGTACTGTTAGTTTTACATTTGATAGCAGAAGGTGTTTATAATGAGTATTCTGCAATAACTTAACCCCTTTGAATGACAGACTTGGCTTGCCCCAAAATATTTGGGTGGACACTATTGCCTTAAATCAATTTTTGTAGTTTATTGGACTGTCTAGAGCAGTGGTTCTCATGTTCGGTCCTGGGGCTCTCCTGTGTCTGCTGGTTTTCATTCCAACTACAATTGCAATCCCAGAATTTTAACAAGCTGTTAATGTTTCTTAATTGCGCTTTTCATATTTTGAGGGATTATTTACCCTCTTAAACCAAATTATGTCAGAAAATAGCAATGCGTGCCACGCAGAATAAATGTTCACGTTTTGCTTATTGGGCTATATTGCTAAAGTTAATTCATTAAAAGGTCACAAAACTGATCAAATTAAAGACTAAGGTGAATCAATTGGTGAAAGTGTGGGCACATGGCCACTAAAACGAACCATTTGGTCGATAATGAACAATTCAAAGACAATGCAAATGATAACGAGCCAAACCTGCATTGTGTTAATAAGTTTAAGGAAAACATTATTATAATTTAAACACACATGATGGCAACAGTGGTTGGTACGAAAGCCAGCATACACAGGGGGGCCCCATGACCGAATTTGAGAACCAGTGTTCTAGATGCACTATCCTAACCCAGCACATTGGCTATTACCATACATCCCAGCTGCAAAAAGCGCCCTATTTGTGTTTCATAACATAGATGAGCACTGTCTTGACTTGAGGATTCAGATCAAAATGAATCACCTGTTAGATTGGAAGCTGTGTCTTAATTGAAATTGTCCACAGCTGCCAAAGACATAAATATAGCAGCAGGAGATTAGTGGGATGATCTACCTAAATGACACTTGTTTCCCCACAGCTTACAATCTGAGGGGACATTTAATTGAGAGGCGATGACATAAGGCATATACCTTAACTCCCCCAGCTTCTGACCGGAATACATTGACAATTACAAGTTCTGTCTGAATGAGATGTTATTTGCATTTGAGTTCATTTTCTTTTCAACAGAAGGTTCAGAATTTTACTTGTTTTACTTGATCCATCTAGTCATGTAAATTGATGTAAAATGCAATGAATGTAAGTCATTCCAGATAAGGTGCATGGTCAGAAAACTAATTATAATAAAATGTAAAGGCTAGTTTGGAGTCAACTACATAAGGATGGTTGTAGAACATTTAATGAAAAAATGTTGTTTTGTGCAAATTACTGAGTTTTAGAACATTTGCAGATGGATGTTGTGGTCTCCACAAATATTCCACATTCCATAAATTCCAGAGTTAAAGAAAAGACTGATCTTCTCAGCCAACTCATAATCTGTTTTTATGATTCATTTAATTTAATCATTTCATTTGATCCTCATCATTTTGATATGGACTGTGTAGTGTTTACTCAGTAACCTAATGAGTCTTTTAAAATTTATTTATGAAAACTCATTCGCATTGTGGGCTGGGCCTGCTGTCGCCATTTTGATCTAAACTAGGTTTTACGGAAGGGTTCTGTTTTTCCGTTGTCAGTCTCCTTCACACCTTGATACCCAGGCCTTAAAGAGGCATCAGCGATGATCGCTGTTGCATTGTTATGGATTGGAATGAGTTTTCTGTGCAGCGTTTAGTCCAGCTGGTGTCTGGTAGATTGGAAATGGAGAAGGAGGGAGGTTTCATGTGCTCTTCAGGGTCTTTGAGCAGATTGAGAACAAGGACAGAGGCGGGAGTATTTCACTGGCTCCTTAAAGACTCTGCAGCACTGATGGATTGCTCTTAAACAAATCCAAGTGGATGGAAACTTGTAACTTGTCAGTTGCAGTATCCATCTCAAGTCTTTATGACACCATTACAGTAAGCAACAGAGACAAAGTCCTGAAATTCTCATATAGTTGGGTCTGCATTTATATTTAGGCATTTAGCAAACTGTCATATGCAAAGCTATTTGCAAAACTGCATACAAAAGGGCAGAGAAGATACCAGGTTATTAGTGTCAAAACCAGAGGTGTCGTGGGGTTGATTTTGAGTTGAGCTTGTATAATGCAGGAAAAAAGGTATTTTTGAATTAAATCAAACATGAACAATGCATAAGAGAAATAGGCTACAATACCCTGTTAACCGTTATGACTGCTCAATAGTCATAACTATTGCCTATAGTCTCTCTACTCGGCTACTGTTCTTTCAGCTGTCAGTACCAATGCTCATCGATCGCACTGAGCACCGGTGGATACAACACACAGGCTGAAAGGCTAAACAGCTGCAGCAGGGCAGGCTGATCTCCTTTCTCAGTGATTGCAGTTGAGTATTGCGGTCACTACCCGAGTTGTCTGCTCTACTCGATTTGCCTGGGGTCCATTTTGTCATCTTCCGATTCCAACGCATTCCGATTACACTATAGCTGATGTCAGCCAACTGTGCTATTTAAAACTATAGCTACCTAGCTCCTGTCAGTGCTCCAGGAGACCGTTCATCAACCCTGCTAGTCAGGCACCACCAGTTGGCTCGTGGCAATAGCCCCACGTGCTAGGTACTGGGGCTAATTCCGGGAACCTATTAGAAATCTATTGCTTGCTAACTAGCTATTTGTTCTTAGTGAGAGGTGTTCTCAAGAGTGTAGCCATGGTTTTGTACCTGGGGGGGACACTCAAGTGCCAGGGGGGTCCGGGACAAAATGTTTTGAAAAACAGCACTTAAATGCTCATTTCTGGTGCCTTATAAGCAAGTAGTTCGGCCTTCTAAAACCAATATAAATCTCCTTTTTGAGAACTGGAAACTCATTTGTCTCTTTTTATTCAAAAAAAAGTTTTGAATAACAGTAGTGCCATATCTCACGAATGTAACCAAGAGAACAGATTTGCGGAAATGCAGAATTAATTCAATAAAACCTCATATAAAGCATGGTTTGGATATATTTTTCATTTAATTCCATTTTTCGGTAGAACATATAAAGACATGCCTGAGTAATGTAAATAAAGCGATCAGTGAGGTTTTGCTATGCACGATTATAAACGATGGTAAACAACCCTTCAATAAGGTTCGGGTTGGAAAAGTGAACCTATCCTTTGAACCAGTTTACCTCGAAGTAGGCTACACACTACTGTCACCAACACTCAGATGACGGATCCCACCGGAGTTCTGGCCAGACCACTTTTTTTCTGGGCAGAACCTTAGACCGTACAAAAATGGGCAGAATTCTCCTCTACAATCTATGTGCAGAGGACCCTGACGTAGCATTCCAACCGTTGTGATTGGCGAACGTTTTACAATTAAAATTTTGGACAAGTTCAACATGATTAACATTAACTGTAACAATGTGTATTGTGACAAAATGTGTCTTGGATTGTGGAATAATGTACGAAGGACAGAGGGGGTAGGTACTGGAAGTGCAAGGGATATGTCCCTTGCATAACCTGCGTCCGCTATGCCACTGGGTGTACTAATGCTACATAGTTAGCGTGCTTGCAATCACTGGCTAAATTCAATAATATGTCATTGTTTTCAAAGTGCTAAAATGCTGTTTGTGACATCACCCCAGCACAGACTCTTGTCATCCAAACAGTTAATTCTGGACCTTGTGTATAAATTATGTTCTTAATGGACTGATACCTACTCGCTGTGTGCCTACAGAAGCACACAGCTTCTATCATTTACGCGTACACGATGGTTAAACACAGCATTAAATTAATTGAAGGATAGGGAATGTAATCCCCATACAAAACACTCTGGCTGAAATCGCTGCAGCCCAAGGCATGCTTGTAGCCTATCTGAATCGCTTACAGGCAATGCTAAAATTGATTTTTTAAATTTACAAGCCACATGTTTAATGGCTTTGCCTCAGGCCAGCATACCCAGGAGAAATTATTGAGCTACTGGACCAAGCACAATCTCTGTAGACCAAACCCTCTACCCAAAGTTTACAGGGAAACAGGCATCAGCAATCTGATGCCTCTTTGCTTTTCGTGCCCCTCCACTATCAATGCCTTTCGGGATTACATAGACTGTGGTGGAAAAACCATTCCACATGAGCTCAATTGCATCCTGGCCATTCGATGCTGCTTGGCGAATGCGAGCATGTGCTTAGCTAGAGGACTCATAACAACTTCCCTCCGATCACAAATCCACATACCGTGTGTATACAGGGCCATGTCTAAGGGGGGCAATGTCCCCCCAAATGCTCCGCCTGCCCCCCCAAAAACAAATTCAGAAAAATGTTTATCCGACAATAAATCGGTGAAGTCGGTGCCCGTAGCGCCGTCAGTAGGCTATTAGAGCTACAGATGATTCAGCCAATCATAAAAATGGCGCATCAAAATAATATATTTCTCTAATATCTGATTGGTTGTTTTGGCCATATGAAACATAGAGACGCAGCGAGAGAGAGAGAGGTCAGTTTCTTTGATCAATCTATGCTGTCTCTTCTTGATAACTAACTGTTACGCATTGCTTAGGATATAATATTCGCTAGCCTAGCTTACTCAGTGAGTTGAGGATAGTGGCGAGAGTCTCCGTCTGGGAGATTCGATTTTAAATAGATTGATTACAACTAGCCTAGTTGTTATAGCTGCGATTCTGCAGAACATCTGCAGCATTGCATTAGCTGGCTGAATGTGTGTGTTAGCTAGCCTACTGCTGCGTGTTGGCTAGTTAGCCCTACTTTCTTCAAACTTTGGAATACTTCACATATATTAAAATACACTATCATATATCTGTCTTTCTCTCTCTCTTACATTCTCTGTCACTCTCACTGCGAAACGGCAGTCGTCAACAGAGGCAAGCCCCCCCCGGCGTCTCAGACATAAATACTGTTGTGGCGAAGTGAGCCGTACCGCTCGTGTGAATAATCAGACTCCAGCCCAAGCTTGGGTAAGGAGAACGGGGTTTTTAATTCTCCGTCTTTTAGTGTTACATTCAAACACCATTACACACACAAGACTTCCAGACATCAGTCATTTTCTCGCTCTCAACTCCCAGAAGGCTTCTTTTTATAGGTTCTCAGGCTCACTGTTGAACAATCAAGGCAATTGGTTAATTGATACAAACAATACCACAATCAATCGTCACCAATTGCCTGATTGCCGACAGCTGTGCCGGTTCCATAAACCACCTGAGTTCACTCTCTCTCTTGCCGGCCTCGCCTAAAACCACGCCCCCCTACCACAACTGTATATATAAAAAAATTATATTATATATAGGCATAGATTTAGGGGGTGGCGGGGGGGTCCTGTCCCCGCCAACCATAACTCATCCCTTTCCCATGTAAAGCTTACATTCAATAAAGGCTGTAACAAGGGTAAAAAAGAACTTTAAATTATGCGGAAATATATATAACGCCCGTAAACATAGTATGAATTATTGACGCACCCCCTCGCTACTTCAAACAGTAGCAATGGTTTATCTCATGGCCACGACAAATTTGAGTTTACAAAAGCACAAATGGGATATGTCGTGAACAATTGGAAATGATTGCTCAGGCCGATAATACTATGGACTTCAATTCCCATAACACAGTGTTTTAGCCAGTGTTTTGTGTAACGTTATGGATATGTTGTAATTAGGTTGGTTGTAATGGAGAAGTCAGGCTGCAAAAAAAGACGAGAAACTTCACGGAGTATGAAATCGAGCAGACGGTTTGTTTGACGCATAGGCGGCCTTTGCTACGTTTCATTCGTTTCACCTGAAGCGGTCCTCTCAAAATAATCTAATCAAAATCCCCCCAGTGAATAAAACTTTTACTCAAAGAAACGACAGACCCAGTAGTTTTCTCATCCATCTAGGCTATGTAGGCGCTGTTCCTAACTTAAGCTATTTCAGTGATGACACTATCTGTAACCCCTTTGTTCAGATGGTCTCGCCGGCAAAACCTTTTTGCTCAACTGAGACATTCGTTGCTCCTGCAGCCAAACTATTAGTGGAAAACACAAGCACTGTGTTTTAACTTTATTGGTAGACGAATCGCGACGATTTCTGGCCAATGCATAGTTTCTAAGTGTCACTATTTTTCCGTAGCAAGTCCATTTAACAAGCACCCCCCCACTCAGTCTATACAAGAGAACCCCCAGACCCCCTGGTACTTTGTTCCTGCCTTGTGCCCCACCATTCCTTCTATTAGAGCTCCAAGTGTAATAAACAATGTTGGAAATGTAGGAGACACAATGCACTAGGCTACAATGTGCATTGCTTTGCTCATGGGAATGGTTGAGGGCCTGGGTCTAATAGTTATGGTTTGCTACTGTTGGATGGTATATTATTAGTGTCCCCCTCTATTATCATCACAAATAAAATGTACTGCTTGTGGTCCCCTCCCAATGTTCAAATGAAACCTACACCCCTGTGTGTGTGTGTATATATATATATTATTTTTCAATAATATCAGTCAAAGAAAGTTTGTCAGTATTCATAATGTAAGAGAACTAGCAGTAGCGACATTAATGGTTAGAACGGCAGATTTGTTTAATTAATATAAGTTTTAGTTGTTAATAGTCCAGATATTTGCATTGAGCTTTAGGAATGCACATTTGTTATTCCAATGGAACAAAGGGTGTTAAAATCAATAGAGAAACGCTTACCTTATCTTGGACGAAAAAGATATTCGCATAACTTCCCATTTCATATGAGAGTTTTGGGGATGTGTTAAAATGTTGGTTTGTAACTGTTCTCAATAATGTATTATTGAATAAGAAGTGTAATTGGAGTATAGTAATTGCATTGTTCCTTGATAAATAATGAAAACAACCAGGACTTGTTAGTGTCCTCAGACTTTTGGTCCCCACTGTATGTCAAGCCTGGATCAGAGCACCCTGCTCTGTAGAGAACTAAAAACCGTCGAGCCAGACCCGCTCTGGCAGTTTCTTTAGTATTTGTCACTAAAAGTCGGGACATGGACTGCACTTGTCTGTTTGTTTTATGCTATCCACTTGTGGTGCTGAAATTCCTCTCATGTAAATGATAGGCCTGTCTCCACAAACATTAAATGTGGCCTATGAACTATCCTAGTCTCCCTAATGATGCATCCTATGCACTGTCAAAAATAACATAGGCCTAGTAGGTTAGACTAAGTAGAAATGATCTGTTTTCCTTTATTTAATTTGTCATACCGAAATCATATCTCCAAAAATAGGTATCCTGTTTTTGCAATTTGTTTGATTACTAATTGGTAGCCTTACAGTCCGTGCATAGCATACTATGGACTGTCGAAATGACAGCTTTCCGTGTTTTAGTAAGCCTATGCACGATTCATGAGTTTGCGTTTTTTTAAATGAGAATAGGAGGGGTTGAGCAGTTCGTATTTCTGAAAGTTGAAAGTAAGCTTTTCTGTGGAGAAGACATTTACTTTTGCAAGTACTTTTATTTTGAAATTAAGAAATGATTGTCTTGATATTTGTACATGATTACTGATTACTCGTATAACAAGTATTATCATATTTGTTAGTATCAGACATTTATGAGATAAAAAGGTGGATTTTCTGAGCTACTAGTCACTACTCATGGTACTTAGTTTAGCACTTATATCTTACAATTGTCCCGACTACTCACGGTGATTTTCTGTCTACTTCAAAAAGATCAGATAGTGCAGAGAGGTTTCAAGTTGTTCTCTCTTGACACGCCTCTGGCAATTCATATCCAATAAGAAATGCATTTCTGTTTCTTGTCTTTTGTGTTTACTATTAGTGAAATGTATGCTACTATAATCAAAATAGTTACCATACCATTTATTTCAATACATTCTTATCAACTGGGCTTAATAGGAGCATGGTGTGCTTAACTTGAACAACAATTTTTTTCAGGATAGGTTTTACCCGAGGAGGTCCTGTAATGTAATTTTTACTCATTATGTGGGTAATTGCAGCAGTGTATTCGTTTGGAAAAAAATAATCCCTGATTTTTCACCCCAGTCGCTGCCCGCGTCCTGGATATGAATGGGAAAGATCGTCATTAAAGAGAAATTAGCACCGAAATTAAAGTGAACAAACTGCATTCATGGAGATGTCTTTTCATGCGGGATTAGTATGATCTAAGGACATCTGAGTTTGACTGAAACCAGTAGGGCTGGAGTTTCGCCTCTACCGATCTGTAAAAATTCTGGACGTGGATGATTTGAATGTGATTAACATCACAGAAGTAATAGGTAATAATTATAATTACAGGATGTCTTGGGGTACAACTAGTCCTGTGTGAACAGGACTTTTGTTTTATGCTGTTTCATGCTTAAAAAGTAGGAATAAGAAATTCTAATTAAAAGATATTTATAGGCCGCCATGGTAGTACAGCGGTAAAAGCGCCGACTTTCAGTCAGTGCAGTTGTACTCCGAGGATCGGGTTTGCGCCCTGGTCCTGCCAGATCCGAGTACCCTGTGGGAGCAGTGCTAATAAGTTATGACCCTAGAGTTTTTACTGTGACATGAGATGTGACAATATTTGTTAAAAGTGTAATCAGACTTCATATACAATTATCAAAACATAAATCTTTTTTCCAGAGCAAAGTTGTTGTGCATGTCTTAAAATGCCTCCAGGAGGTATGTGCATATCATTCAATAATGTTGAATCTGATTGGCTTAGAATAAAAACTTTATATAAACATAACAAATCGATGAATTGGTTGAGCCGTTAAGCATTACATATACATATTACATATTTTTCATCTTAATTGAAATCTAAGAATTGAAGCGGGCTGAATATGTATACTTACCCTAATATCTCTTTCTTTGTTGATTCTTAAATGGATTTAGAGTGGTATTTTAGGAAGATACATGTTTATTTGTTCCTTTATCCCCCTAGTCAGTGTCAGAAGGTGTCTGCAGGTGTGTCTAGACGTGTGCAGGGAGGGTAAATGTCTCTTAAGTTAATGCTAATATAAAGTCAGAAATGGATGTAAATATTAATCAACGTGGTAATCTGGATAAGTGCAGTCATGGGTGACCGATAATGTGTTAAGTGTCTGCATATGACTCTGAAAACCTCAATGTATCTCATGAATAATAGAGGGTTTCTCATGAAAAGGGTTAGCTGGGGATGACGGGGAGCAGGTAGGTAATGATCCCTTTTCCATTATTAACAGCATTTTTACCATTACGACTTCCACAAAAGCTTAATTGTGGACCGGGGTAAGAAATTAGCCTGAAACATTACGTTTCAATTTATGTGCAAAATTGTTTTTATACAATGCAGCAATGTCTAAATCAGGGGTGTCCAATCTTATCTGAAAAATATACCCTTTTTGGATAAAATTGGACACCTCAGCTCTACATGCTTTACCCCAACAAATAAATAAATAAGTTATATGTTAATTTAAAGGAATATTTTGTTTAACTTTTTGGTGAAACACTTTTTTTGTGAACATAAAGGATTTTTAGTAACCTATAGGTACTTGTGCTATACCACTAGCACTGTGTATCTTCAGATCATATTGCTAATAATTCATTAAAAATCCATTTCAGAGCGGCACGCTTTGCAGAATGTGCGTTGTCTATGACTGATTGCACAGGCAGAAATATTGCTGCCTCACTCCCGCTTGCCCTGGAAGCACAACGTAATAAAATGAACTAAAACGATTACCACCTGATGGCAATCACTGGTCTCTGAAGAGGCTCACTGCTTCTGACTGGAATTAAACCTGCTTCCTTTTCACGGGAACACTGGCTCGGCTGTTAGGCTCTCACAGATAATACATCTTCAGTTAAAGTAGATGTCTCACCGCAAGCTCAAATTATGTTTCACTAGAACACAGCCAGAGTGAGTGGATGATAATCAGAGAGGAGCAGCACCTACAGATCCGTTTAGCAGCAGATCTTAGAATCAGGCCAGTGCCGTGCCTCTGAGCCCATTTATGGAGCATTGATAACTTTGTTTTCACATTTATATAGCAGACGCTCTTTTCTAGGGCAACATATGGAGGAGGAGTACATTAGTGCATACAAAAGGTAAGATAATTAGCACACATGAAGGAAGTGATAGTATACTCAGATCCAGGTAGATCACTGTCCCTGTTCATTAGATTCAGGTAGATACGACAATGCTGTACGTATTCAGTAGTGCTTAGTTTCAGCCCAAGGAATAACCATATGAGAAATATCTACAAGTAATTTAATATTCTCAACAGATTAACTCGGTTAATATATTCAAATTTAAAAATGGAAATTATTGAAACAAAAACACTGAATTAGTGAATCATTAAAATTCTCTTGCTGGAGAATTTCATGAAAAGACATTTTATGCAGCCCAGAAGAACTGCTGAGCAGCTGTTGAGGGACCTAATCATATGACAGATTTTCAAAATGTGTTCTCAACCCAGCCATGTGAAAACGTCCCAGGACGTGTGCTGAAACGCAGCCAGATTAAACATTTTCCAAACAACTCAGTCAACTGGGGGGGAGGGAGTTCAGAGTGAGCACTCAACCCAGCCCTGCAGGAAAGCAAAATAATGGACTCAACCCAGCCCTGCAGGAAAGCAGGAGAATGTACTCAACCCAGCCCTGCGGGAAAGCAGGAGAATGTACTCAACCCAGCCCTGTGGGAAAGCAGGAAACGTACTCAACCCAGCCCTGCAGGAAAGCAGGAGAATGTACTCAACCCAGCCCTGCGGGAAAGCAGGAGAATGTACTCAACCCAGCCCTGTGGGAAAGCAGGAAAACATACTCAACCCAGCCTTGTGGGGATACTAGGAGAATGTACATATCCCAGCCCTGCAGGAAAGCGGGAACATGTACTCAACCCAGCTCTGCAGGAAAGCAGGATAATGTACTCAACCCAGCCCTAAAGGGAAGTAGGAGAATGTACTCAACCCAGCCATGTGGGAAAGCAGGAGAATGTACTCATCCCAGCCCTGCTGGAAAGAAGGGAAATGTATTCATCCCAGCCCTGTGGGATAGTAGGAGAATATACTCAACCCAGCCCTTACAGGAAAGCAGAAGAATGTACTCAACCCAGCCACGTGGGAACTCATCCCAGCCCTGTGGGAAAACAGGAGAATGCAATCAACCCAGCCCTGTGGGACAGTAGGAGAATGTACTCCACCCAGCCCTACAGGAAAGCAGGAGAATGTACTCAGTCCAGCCATGTGGGAAAGCAGGAGAATGTACTCAACCCAGCCCTGTGGGGAAACAGGAGAATGTACTCAACCCAGCCCTACAGAAAAGCAGAATAATGTACTCAATATCCTGCTTTCATTTAATAATTTTTTTTGTTAGTGACATGTGTCTTGTTTTCTAAATTTACCAGCATTCAAAGTATTTAAATACATGTTTGATACAGGTCTGATGAACGCAACTTTGTGAATAGGTTTTGAGATGTGTTATTAGCTGTAATGTAGGTTTTTTTTAATGGGTTCAGGGATGTGCTGTGAGCTGTAATGTTGGTTTTGTGAATAGGTTCTGCAATGTGCTGTGAGCTGTAATGTTGGTTTTGTGAATAGGTTCTGCAATGTGCTGTTAGCAGTAATACAGGTTTGTGGGCAGGGTTAACACTGTTTCTTTTTTTTTCACAGATTTTTGCCATTTTTGCTTTTGCAACATGTGGAGGGTACTCTGGTCAGCTGCAGGTTAGCATGGACTGCCTCAACAAGACTGACAGCAACTTCAGTATCTCCATCGACTTTGCATATCCATTCAGGTCAGAAGAAGCGCTACACGTGTTCAAACGGAAAGTGTTACATCACTCATGTTATAACAGTATTGTCATGAACATGAAACAAAGCTGGTCATACAGAGGGTTCTGTTTTACACATATGAACATCTTCTTAATCAGCCATGGTTTTGTGCAGATGCACAAACCTCAGGGTTTAACAGCTCATTCTTATTGCTGACAGGTGTTGTTAGCTCTATTATCAGGACCTGAGAGCTGTTAGCTCTATTATCAGGACTTGAGAGCTGTTAGCTCTATTATCAGGACTTGAGAGCTGTTAGCTCTATTATCAGGACTTGAGAGCTGTTAGCTCTATTATCAGGACTTGAGAGCTGTTAGCTCTATTATCAGGACCTCAGAGCTGTTAGCTCTATTATCAGGACTTGAGAGCTGTTAGCTCTATTATCAGGACCTGAGAGCTGTTAGCTCTATTATCAGGACTTGAGAGCTGTTAGCTCTATTATCAGGACCTGAGAGCTGTTAGCTCTATTATCAGGACTTGAGAGCTGTTAGCTCTATTATCAGGACCTGAGAGCTGTTAGCTCTATTATCAGGACCTGAGAGCTGTTAGCTCTATTATCAGGACTTGAGAGCTGTTAGCTCTATCAGGACTTGAGAGCTGTTAGCTCTATTATCAGGACTTGAGAGCTGTTAGCTCTATTATCAGGACTTGAGAGCTGTTAGCTCTATTATCAGGACTTGAGAGCTGTTAGCTCTATTTTCAGGACTTGAGAGCTGTTAGCTCTATTATCAGGACTTGAGAGCTGTTAGCTCTATTATCAGGATCTGAGCAGAATAAATAAAGTAAATTTACGTGTAGATTCTGTCAGTGTAGCCCCACCAAGGTTGAGTTCAATTCCATTTCTACTCCATCCATTTAGGAAATTAGGCGAAATTAGAATTAATTGCATTTCAGTTAATTTTCTGAACTGACTGAACAGAAATGGAATTGATCCCAACCCTGAGCCCCACATACGCAAGCAAAACAGCAAGACATTTTCTATTACATCATTGTCTATAGAAATGTCCGTAAAACTAAACTTGATTGAGCCATAAGCCAGAGGCAATAATATGGAGCATGGAGATGTTCTGTGTGCAACAGAAATGAAAGGTTTTTTTTCCCCCACCCTTTCTGTTTTTTTAAAATCTCTTCCAACATCAACAGTATTGCCTAACAGGGGATCCCATAGGTTGCATTTTTTCCAGGCATCCCCGCTAAGCATGATACCCGACTATAGTGTGTAATCTCTGATGCACCAATATCTTCCAGCTACAAACACAGCAGTCCTTCCATTGCTCATATGTCTGACACAAAGGCAGCACACGCTGTTCAGCACTACAGCTCAGAAGCAAGCTGTGTCTTCTCAAAGTCTGAATGATACGATAAAAAGAAGAGTTTCTCTTAGATTTGCACTGTTATAAATAAATTATAAAGTCATACATATGTATAAAAATGTGATACATCTATACATCTGAACAGCAATGTCTTATATACAGTATATATATTTTTGTGCCTATTAAATATAAAGTATCCTTCTTTACATTTTAGTTACACCATATCAAATTATTCAGGGTGTTCTGATGG
Source organism: Ilyophis sp. 1 JC-2022 (assembly GCA_022702515.1). Taxonomy (NCBI): domain Eukaryota; kingdom Metazoa; phylum Chordata; class Actinopteri; order Anguilliformes; family Synaphobranchidae; genus Ilyophis; species Ilyophis sp. 1 JC-2022. The sequence continues at coordinate 18,011,825 of CM040402.1, forward strand.
TAAAACCAGTACAGTGAACCTGAGAAAGAAAGTTTAATTAAATATGAGTGACAATTTATAGAATACTGTGTATTACAGCAGAGTTGTTTTTTATGGATAACCAATCACATGTTTGAACTGTGCTACAGAACAAGCTAAATAAATTGTAGGATTAGTCCATCACAAAGGATTTTTAGTTCATAATTTCAAGTCAAATGCTGCCTAATGTAAGTGGCTGATGAGGGGACACAGTCTCCTGTCTCTATCCAAAAGGTCTTTGGGACAGGCACATCCTAAGTTCCATACTCTGACACACAAATGTAATCATACGCTCACTTGTGTTCTTCTACACTGCATGAGTTCATAGCCCAAATCTACTTGGAGAATGCATATCGTCCCCATTTGATCATATTGAGAGCTTTCCAGTTATTGGGGGAAGTGTGTATAGTTCTGTACTAAATGGTGACTGCAGGTGCTAAAGCTGACTGTGACATGCCAACTACAGAAGCTTCCATGCACTGAAAAGAACCCAAGAGCCCAAAAAAAACGTGTTGGTGCTGCAGGGATTGTGAGGCTACTTCTGGTTTGTGGTTCCAAGTCATCTTTGCTTTCCTTCAGCAATCCAAGGATAATGTGGCCTGGTAACTAATATGCTCAGACAATGTTGTCTAGTGATATTCGAAAGAAATGAACATGCATTGAAAAAACTGTCTTTTCTAATACGCCGTTGCTGTGGCTGCTGATGCCCCCTCTGTGAGCTATGGCCCCCTCCCCCGTTACGGTAATTAGAGGTCAACACAATCATTCAGGCTGTGGTACATCAACCTGATGTACAAGCTCGGCCAGCAGCGCCTCTTTTTCTTAAGGAAGCTGATTTTATTTTACGTGGACTGTACCATCCCTGCACAGTCATTCATTGAAAGCATTTTAACCTACTGTTTTCTTTGTTGGCTTGAAAATACAAGCCAACCTGAACAGAATGGGAAGAATTCTTAAAATCAGTAGCAAAATCACTGTGCAGCCACAAACCAGCCTGACTGCACTATCAAAAAATAGGGCACTTAAGAAAGCAGATATTATTTTAAAAGATTCAACCCATGCCGTCAACAGAGCTTAATCTCCTACCCTCAAGTCTTCTGTCTGTTCCCCTTGGCAAGGATAATAGGTACAGGCCGTCATTTATTCCTGCCGTCATATCCTTTTTAAAATAGCGAATAACCTTTTAGGTCCACTTAATGTAATGTCTCGGTTTTTTGGGTTGTATGCACTGTTGTTTTTATTATTGATTTTTGTGTGTTGTTGTTTTTATTATTGATTTTTGTGTGTTGATTTTGTTTGGCTGCGAAACTAATTTCCCCATGAGGGGAACAATTATGTTTTATACTATGTCCAGGCTGGCTCAAAGGAGGTAAGACATGCGTTTCACATGTGCTAAACAGTAGGCAGAGTCACCAAAAACTGGACTACCACCAGCCTTAATTTACAGTATATCAACCACATAATATGATATAAATATCATAAAATAAATATTTCCATAATCTCATCTCTATCCATGCCTATGCAAGCACCCATCCTTTTCTACTTGTCACACATGCTTAAAAGCTCATTTGTCCTTTAGAGTACATTGGTTTAGGGTCGCGCAAAATGTTGATAGATCTGCCCCCATGTCGGTAAATTCATCAATATATAGCTTTATTAACTTTTCTTTAAAAATGTAGCTCTTTGCTAATTTTTCATAGTAAAAACTATGAGACAAGTGGCCTCATTCCATTGTATAAAATCCCAGTTGGCCCTGAGGCATACAGAAGCTCCCTCCCACTACCACACAGGCACTCCAGTGCTCGTCATTAGCCATATTCAGGGTGATATTTCTAAAGGGCTTTGGCTGAGAGCCCTGCCACCAGGCACTGGCTTTGTGACATATTTCCAATTCATTCTCTCCACTTGGCAAAGGATCAGACTCACAAAGAGGACACAGCAGTCATTTTAATGATTTTGATCTTCTGCACAGCTAGGATGGGCATTAGCAAAGGACAGGGATGTTAGGTGCTCCCTGACACATGAGTATGATGTAACTATGTGTTTCATAGCATCACGGGCATGCTCTTTTCCTCATGAATACAGCGGTGTTGTGAGAACGTTACATTTTTTTCCGTCTGATATGGTCCTGTTCACACTTCTTTGTATGCCACATATAATTTTCAGAAATTTCAAATTTGTGTTGACAATTGCGGTCTGCACACAACAAATCACATATACAGTATAGTGGATTTGTTTAAATCTTAGGTGAGCCACCTAAGGTAGTCTGGGTTAGGTTCCTTCAGTATTGGATTTGAATGTTGATTTGAAACATTCCAACATGCATCCTCTCCTGACATCCTACTGGCAAATACCATCATGTGAAGAAATGAGCTGTGTGAGTTAGTTTTGAGACAACATGGCAGTCAGGCCAGACAGAGCGTTGAGTGCCATGACCACAAGAAATGCGATCTTAGTCTAAACAAAATCGGGTATACAGCACATTGTGAATGGTATAGGAACAGACAACCGCATACAGTATACAAGACTTACAGAAACTCAATTTGTCAGCATTATGGTTTGAGTGTAAGCAAGGTCAAAGTCCTCAGAGAACCTGGCTTCTTGTGCTGATAGCTGGCCCTGATTGGTTGGAAATGAGAAGGGGATTCAGTTTGGCGCAGACAGTGTGGATTGAATGTATTTTTGTTCACATGTAAGCAGTGTCTCCAAAACCTGGCATTCGTTCAAGCAGTTCCACCCCCCCGTCACACCGTTATTGACAGCGGTAATTATAATGCTCCACTCTGGCCCAGCATGCTGGCTCCCTGTTCAGGTCAAAATCTACACAGGGTTCACCTCCAGCTGGCTGGCATTTTGCAGGAAAACCTGCCATTTTATGTTCTTACTGAGAGCAGAACACCCAGTTCATTTATCTGTTTTTTTATTTTATTTTGATGATAGTAAAGGGTTGTATGTTTCTGTATCTGTTATCTGTTTCTGTAACTGTGAGAGGGTTAATTGATGATTCGGAGACTCACACGCAAAGGTGAGGGGGTCAGAACAAGTCAGCTCACAAGCTGTGAGGACCAATAATTTAGGGAGAGAAAATAATAAAGGAAGAAAGAAAAAACAGGGACGCAATTCCTTAAGGCTAACAGCCACAACGAAAATCAACCAACAAAACGGGCGAACTAGAAAACTAGTAAATAACAACTAAATCTCCAAACACAAATTCTGACATAAGAACGGGAAATTTAGCAAACAAAAGAACACTCTCGGCAACCTTAGCTTAGAGCCAGAGAAGTGTAAAATCAAAACGAAAGTACAAAGAAAAACTGTCTCCGAGAGAACATAAAAGTACTAAATAGGTAGCAGAACGCTACCAGGAAGAAAACAAATCCTATACCCGATTAAGTAGCTAAATAGCAAGTCCCCCCTGAACATAAACAATGTTTAATCAGGAGGTCGCTAGTACCTGGCTATACCTGGCTCGAATGCAATTTCGTAAGACAGACAAGCACCGGAGAAGCGGAAGTGAGGAACTTAAATACCCTGCAGGTAGAAGCACAGGTGAAAACAATAATGAGGACTGCAAACCACGAAATGGAACGTGGAAAAAATCTGATTGATTCACAATCATAGAGACAGGACGAGAGCCGCAAAAGAAAAGAAAAGAAATAGCCACAAACTACTACACTAACAGATAAAAAGTTTATTTTTTTTCATGCACAGCTGTTATTATCATTAACTATCACTTATAAAAATGAAGACTATAGTATTCTTTTTAAAATTTAATTGTTAATATGTTATATTATGAACATCCCTTAAAAAAAACATCTCAGCAAGATTTCATTCTTGCCGAGGTCATGACTGTTTATAAATGACTCACAGAACAACCATCTTTCATTTTACATTTCATTACATTCTTGTAATTTTATGCTCCCTTTGTTTCTTTTTAAATTATGCATATGCAATAAGTTCACTTTAATGTATCTTATTACTACTTTTGCCTAATCCCAAAGGGGAACTGGATCTATGTCTCTTGTGTCATTAAATTGCAAATGCTTGTTTATGCTTTATGTAATTTTCTCCTTAAAATCTTTATCTTGCAGCAATTAATTATTTAACCGCCATAATCTTGTCCTTTTCTCCTGGTTTAAATATATTGTTTAATTAGTTGGTGCATGGTCTGAGAGACAGATGGAGCCTCACTCCTTGATTCTATATAGATAAAAAAATTATCCAGTCTTGAGTATTGACCATGGAATGCTTAGAAGAATGTGTAATCTCTCAATTTTGGTTGCAATGTTCTCAATTAAATTGAGTTCTTGTTAGGTACCTCGAAGACTCAGAGACGGCTCAAGGGAAAACTCCACCAGGGAGGACATTTAATGGGAAGACAGGCAGGGGCAAGACAGGAACTGGAACTGGAGGGTCAGGAACTAGGAGGGTCAGAAACTAGGAGGGTCAGGAACTTAGAGGTTCAGGAACCAGGCGGGACAGGAACTTGAACGGGCGCAGAGGCCCACGGTCGGGAACAGGAGCGGAGGACTGAAGATGGCGCGAGGGCGTACGGTCAGGGCCAGGTGCTCAGCCTGGGGTTCAGGCGTCAGCCTGGGGGTCAGGAACAGATGCAGGGTTCCTGCGGTCAGGGACAGGCACACAGCCTGGGGGTCGGACAGGCACACAGCCTAGGGGTCGGACAGGCATGCAGCCTGGGCACGGACAGGGGAGCCGGGGAGAACTGGGGAGCCTGGGTAGGAAGAGGGGACCAGGGCAGGAACTGGAAGCCAGGGCAGGAACAGAAGGCCGGGGCTGGAACAGACACAAAACTGACAGGACAAGACATGACAAGAACACACGAGATACACAAGGTACAGCACAAGACGGTCTGGCCCCGAACAGAGAAACGGGACAGACTAAATACAAACTTAACGAGGACAGAACGAGGAACAGGTGAGGCGACAACTAACGAGGAAATGAGAGTGGAACACAATGCAGGTGCGAAGAAGCGGAGAACACAAGTGGAGGGAGAGAGGGAAAACACGGGGTGGACTGACAGACAAACGGAAGAGCAGGAACGGATCACAGGACATCACAGTTCTATTGCTTCAATTTTTTTGCCCTATTCCTGCACTTTTTCCTGCCACATGCATTTGTTCAATCTGATCCTCCAATTCATCATTCATTATCAAGTTGAAGTCTCCTATTATTGTAACCCCTTTAGTTTCAGTTATTATCAAGTTTCCTATCTCTGTTATACGTTCAGGGCAAGGGATATGCGAGGAAAGTAAAAGAAAAGAAGAAGAAAATAGCTGAATTAAAAAAGTAAATGCATAAATAAAGAGACAGGGAATTGAAGAGTTCTGCTATTTCCCAGTTAAATGCTATGGACATGTAAATTTAGTGTTATGAGAGTCTGAAATTCCTGATGCATAGCCTGCAGCTAGCCCTGTTCTTTGCACTTCCTGTCCATCTTCCCATCTGGCCACCCTTACGTCTACCTCTCAGTTTACCATTCCATTCTTTCTTCATTTTTTTGACTAGATTAAACGGTAACTCTACAGGCTGTTTCAGAGCGACCACGCCTCTGTTTGCAGTTCAAAAAATGCCAAAATCGAGGGTGGGAAAGATACTCATGAAAGGGTTGGGCTCGCCCTTTTTTTTTACGTGTATGCTCATTCACAGCCATGTGTTTTGTTCGAGGCACTCGCTCCGGCTGCTGAGCCTGGAGCTCAGAGGCAGAGAACTAATTTAGCGCTCATCTTAATTTGGATAATTTTCTAGTAACAGTTAATGTTATTAAAGACTGCTAAGTTAGCCATGAATTAATATACGATGAAACTCATAGTAACTTCGCTAAATTGAGTTATATATTAAATTAAAACCTCAAGAAACATCTCATTTAGGTCATAACTGCATAAACATGAACATCAGTAGTGGATTAAGGGGGGGGGGGGGCTGACTGGGCTGAAGCCAGGGGCCCCCAATATTTAGGAGGCCCCCAAAATTAGTTAACAGAAAAAACTATTGTTTGAGTGTAAAATAAATTTCATACCTAGATAGACCAGATGAGGATGGAGGGATGGTGACTGTTAGCAATGCGGTGTGTGTGGGATAACTAGACCTTGTACTGAGATCTTATTTGATGCTACAGTGGGCAAAATTTTCCCTGAATGCTTGAAAATTGACCGAGAACCAGGACGAAAGAAACACTTTTTACATTCATCCGATTTACTCGAAAGTCAGTAGAGTAGAGAGGCCATATTTTCTGACAAACAAAGTGTCTGTGTCCCTTGCTAATAGCCACTGGAATTTTGTTTCCATTATAAACGAGTCGGATATAAATTGGCCGCAAACCGGATGAGTGCAATGTATCTTTCGTCCCTGCCATGTGGGACAAAAGATACACGAAATAAGTGCTTTAGCGGTCTTATCTATGTCTTGTTTTTATGCTCATTCCTTTCAACAAATGTACTGTCAGCCATAACATAGCGACGAGTCAATGAATAATGCTATAAGTTTAAAATCCATGAAAATCAACCATGCGTCAAGAGCATAATGTTGCATAATTAATAGAATTTTGCCTCACAACGTTAAACGGTCTATATATCTGTAGACATCGATGTATTGTGATGTATATATCATATCTATTGTGTATATGTATTCCTTATTTTAATGAATTGTTAAACACTGCCATAAATTACTTTTTAATTGTGGGTTCAAATGAATAACTGGTTGAAATAGGCTTATAATGGGACATTATTTAGGCTAAATCACTTAAAATAAGAACTGTGTTCCAAATTAAAAAAACTGACCCTGGTATTTTGTTAGGCAGGTGTCTATCTACCATTTATGATACTCGTTGCTATCTATTTATGATAAGCCTATGGCAAACATGAATGGAGAAAATATTTAGAACCATTGGGTGTGCTTTTTGACGTCAGGGTACTTTAGGACTTAGTCCAAAAAATGTCAGCTGCTTTCAGCATGCTAGTGACGGAGACCGCTCTACAAATTACACCAAAAGAATACATTGTAAGCTGCTGCGGGGCAAAATAAATACTGAGCGGGGCAAAAGAAACAAAGTGCTTGGTTGCATTCAACTTGGCTAGCAGCTAAGCCTCGCAAGCATGACACTCAAAACCTATGCTGTCCTTTAGTCAACAGTTGTGTTGAAAAAATTATGCATGTTTGGAAAATTCAAAACATAAACACACTTATACAACCGAAAAACACTTCCGGGTTTCAATATGTTTCTTAAAGCGGTCAAAAATGTTCTAGCACTCAAAATGAGACTTCCTTCCCTTATCTACGCGTTTATTATTTAGTTTTTCTATTCAGCTTCAATCTATCGGATTTTTCTGCATTCCGCTACAGGTTTTGCTTCCGCCTCTGTGATTAGTGAGTTCACCTGTCCTGCATTTCCGCTCACTATTTATACCCCGCTTCCTCCTTTTCTCGTCGCTTCCATGTTATTTTATGTAGCATTCTAGCCGGTCAAGGTATAGGAGTTGTGAGTGCTATCGACCGCTTTGCTTCTCAATGCGGGACTTGTTAGCCGTACAATTTAGTAAAAGTGCACTATTTTGCTCTCGTCAGTCAGAGCAGAGGTTTTTGAGTTTTCGTTTCTCACTCAAACCTACGAGTGCTCTCGCCCTATGGTTTAGGGTTCTTTTATTTTTCTCCTTTCTTTCTTTTTTCACTCCACAACTGGAGTTAGATAAGTGTAACTGCTTATTTAATTTGTTTGCTCGGATATCGAGCTCCTCGCTTATTTGTATCGCGAGGTTATTTGTGTTCTCCTTATTTCCCCCTTTCCACTACGGATTATTGTCTGACTTAGTGTTGGTCATTTAAAACACTTATTGATTCCTCTTCTGTCGCACCTGTACCTCCAATATTTCTTCCGTGTCTCTGGGCATAAGAGATTCCCTACAGAACATGGAAGCCTAATTGGATAGCCGATAGTGAACCCAATGTTTGAAATTATCCTTATATTGATGTTAAATAGATCAATTCAAGTCCACAGATGAGCTAACTAAACTTGACACACCGCATAACACAATAAAGGAACAGGTTGATGTAGCCAACGTTAGCCAGTACGTTAGTGATGATCCCTTCCCCATCAAATGACATGCTACAGCATTAGCCTATGTAGGCCCGCTTCATAAAAACAACCCAAGCTAAAGTCTGCAGGCTTCTTTGTTCAACCCAGCCGTCTTGTTTTTGGTTCCACTCCCAATCCAAATACAAGGGTCTTGACTCTTTCTCCTGCCCGCTCAGAATGTGAGTTAGAATTTGCACCCATAGGCCTACACCGCACAAGCGCTGTTGTTATTCGGTGCAGTAGCCTAGCTAACGCCACCACAGCCAGTTTAGCTAATGTTACATCATTATTGGCCATCCCAGCAGAATCGATTCCATTTGTTACCATAGTGGAGCAAATTTTTAACGGTCTTAAAAGCATTTCATATTAAATATAAAGTGATCTTAAATGCGTTTATTTCAAACAAAATCAAACGGTCTAACAAAAACGTAACAACAATAGAAAACGACAGAAGAATATCCTCTCGCAGAAACAAGTCTCGCAGAGGTCCAGAGGGTTGGGGAAAGAGCAAGTCCTCTCTTAAGGCACAGAGGCTCTACAACAGGTCTAATGAAGGCAATGGGCAACATCTGAGCTGACTACTGATTAGCCTCAGATGAGCATACCCGTGTGTGAGACCGCCGGATTCCAAGGTCCTGTAGGCTTTACCGGCTGTCGGGGGGAACAGCAGCAATCCCTGCTCCTCCTCCAACCCCTCCCAGCATCACAATAATACAGAGACTGTTTTCTAAAACCGGTTCATGGACTGCGCCATTCCTTATCATCTGTCCAGATCTGTCATAAAACAGAGGGCATGTCCCAATACTCAAATCATACATCCTGCTTTCCTCCACTACCACTTCATCTCCTCCGTGCCCCAGAAACCAATATACAGTATGTGTCCTCCCTCCCTCTAATGTCCAAATATTACTTCAGTATGTGAATATGCATGAATGCATTTATTCAACCAATCCTTTCCAAAGGACATATTTAAATTGGATTTCAGATGTTACAGTGGGAAATAATTGTTTTTCAGTGTGAACACTGCCATAGTATGAACTTTGGGAAACAATAGCTCAGATAATTGCATTACATTACAGTCATTTAGCAGACGCTTTTATCCAAAGCGACATACAGTAAGTGCATACAGAAACGTCATCAAAGTAACTACAGAACAGATAAGACAAAGCACATCCTTCCCATAAAGTAGCAGCTATCCCTAGTAATGAACATTCAATGCAGTTCACAGTAAACTGGGTAAACAATTCTATTCTAAATACTATTATAATCTTAAATACACAGTTAAACAAAAAGCAAGTACCAGGAGAGATCCTAGATAGGTGTATCAGTCCAGGTGGAGTCTGAAGAGGTGTGTCTTCAAGCCACGACGGAACGCAGGCAGGGTTGGAGTAGAACATAGGGGAATGGGTAGTTTGTTCCACCACTGGGGAGCTAGGATGGAGAAGCTCTGCAGTCGGGACAGGCGAGCGCCATTGACACGGAGGGGGGGAAGTGCGAGGCACCCTGCTATAGAAGAGCGAATTGGTTGAGCAGGAACATAGTTCTGGATCAAGTCCAGCAGGTAGGCGGGGCCTGTCCTATTGGCTGCAGTGTAGGCCAGGGTCAGAACTTTGAACCTAATCCTGGCTGAAACTGGCAGCCAGTGGAGTGACCTCAGCAGGAGGGTGAAATGCGAAAACTTCGGGAGGTTGAACACAAGCCGGGCAGCTGCGTTCTGGATCAGTTGAAGAGGCAAGATGGCGCAGGCTGGTAGGCTTGCGAGCAGGGAGTTGCAGTAGTCCAGGCATGAGGTGTCTATAGTCTGGACAAGAAGCTGGGTGGAGTAGGTGGTCAGGTACGGTTGAATCCTCCTGATGTTGTACAGGAGGAACCTGCAGGACCGTGCCGTCGCCCTGATGCGGTTTTTGAAGTCCAGCTGGTTGTCCACCCCCAGGTTTCTTTCAGAGCGGGAGGCAGCCACCATGGTCCTGTCAACGGTGATGGAGAGGTCATGTAGTGGGGAGGTCTTGTATGGCATGAAGAGGAGCTCTGTCTTTTTAAGGCTGAGCTTCAGGTGATGTGTAGTCATCCATTCAGAGATGTCGGCCAGACAAGCAGATATCCTCTCGTTGACCTGTTGGGTAGAGGGAGGGAAAGAGAGGAAGAGTTGAGTATCATCAGCATAACTGGTATGAAAAGCCATGTGAATTAATTACTGAACCAAGAGACTTCGTATAAATGGCAGAGGACCCAGTACAGATCCCTGCGGGACTCCTGTAGACAGGGGATGGGGTGCAGAGACAGAACTCTTCCAAGAGACTTGGTAAGATCTATCAGTGAGATACGATACAAACCAAGAGAGGGCAGTCCCAGAAATGCTAATCTTAGCGAGTGTGGAGATCAGGAGTTTGTGGTTGACCGTGTCGAACGCCGCAGACGGGTCAAGTAGAATCAGGACAGAGGAGAGGGATGACGCTCTAGCAGTGGCGAGTGCCTCCGCCACAGCCAGGAGAGCAGTTTCCGTGGAATGTCCGGTTCTGAAGCCGGACTGATGCGGGTCAAGCAGATTGTTCTGGTGGAGAAAAACAGACAGTTGGTTATGGACAGCTTGTTCAAGAGTTTTGGACAGGAAGGGCAAGAGAGATACAGGACGGTAGTTTCTGACATCAGAGGGATCTAAGCTAGGTTTTTTAAGGAGTGGGGTTACACGGGCAGTCTTAAAAACAGCAGGAACATGGCCACAGGTTAGGGAGGTGTTGATAATAGAGGACAGATAATAAGTGACAAATTTGTTTCACTAATCTACAGAAATGTTTCTCAATTAGCCTATGTGAGCCAATGATCTGGAAATAGAACGTAAGCTGTAGTCACAGTATAGCTACAGTATATGAGGTGAATTTGTGCTCGGTATATAAAGACATTGGGCACATCAGGATTCTGGAATTACAGCAAATTGTTATGTTTGTGTATACTATGAGATTTCTACTTTGATCTAGTGTTGCTGATTACATATTAATGAGTATCTTGATGCGAACCGCAATTTCAGATACATGTTTATACTGTACATGCAGTTTTACTTGAAACTTAAAAGCTATTTTGCAGCTTTAAATGAGCTGACCATGTGTAAGATCTGTGAATATAGGACTATTTGTCTGCTCGGCGTCAGTCAGTTATGATGGGGCAACTGTCCCAATAAGCTGTCCCAATTTTCTTCACACCTCCTCATTCTCTTCTTTCCTCCACTCCGTCTCTCCTCCTTTTCCACATACTTCCAGGTAAGAGATGAGTGGTAGTGGGGGAGCGGGGAAAGGAGTTGAGGAGTGAAGAGAATTGGGACGCAACCAAAACTAGTCAAACTTAAGATGCAGAGAAGTGACCTTTGCATGTGTCAAGGCAGACCAGCCAACTATAGTATTAATTGTAGGACTACCCTACACTAACCATAGCATTAGCTAGAGCAGACATTTTAATACTAACTACCGCGCAAACTATGGCGCTACCTATAAGCACTAACCATATCGTATATTGCAGCTTTGTAACTATACTACAATATTAATGACGATAGCCATAGCTATAGCAACTAACTATATCACTGTGGTGTGTTGTGCGGACGTTCAAATGGGTCTGATTAATTTATCTGCTGTTTTTTTTGCCCCACTGGGCCGTGGAAGGTTGTACCAGGTGTACTTTGATGCGCCCTTGTGCGAAGGGAAGAGGCGGGAGCGGCTGTTCCTGGATGGGGATTTCTCCGCCTCAGCCGAACTGTTCGTCACCACCGCCGTCTTCGCCTTCCTGTACTCCCTGCTGGCCACAGTGGTTTACTTCTTCTACCAGAACAAGTACCGCGAAAACAACCGGGGCCCTATGGTCGTAAGTCATGACTGCGGGTGTGCACCTCTTTTTCACCAAGCCTCTCTCTTTCCGACAAGATTGCAAGGCTGTTTGACTGAGCGCTAAACATCTGTAAATATGGGATTTTCTAATCAATTGCTTGTTTTTGGGATTATTGGGTGAAGGATTATTTATTCATTTATTAATTGTGGACTGTGGCAGGTAACAGTATCGAATGTAGTTACTGAATTCTTCAATCAAATCTACAAACCCACATTCCAAAAAAGTTGGGACCATATGTAAAATGCACACACAAGCAGAAAGCAGTGATATTAAAATTTTCTTTTACATATATTTAATTAAAAACAGTAGAAATGAGGCTCGATTGATACCGCAGGCCCTTGATGACTTACAGCCATTTAGCCAACCATAGGTTCCATGCTATTTCTTTTTACAGCTTAATCTAGTTCCCATAGAGATCCATTCAAATGCAGAGAGGTTATGGTATCGCCTGTAAGAGTACCTGAAAATAAGATATCAAGATTCTTTTGATATACTTTTATACCCAGCCATGATAGTATCACCTGTTTACCTGTGGAATGTTCCAAATAAGTGTTTTTTGAACTTCCCAGTCTTTTGTTTTGCTCCTGTCCCAACGTTTTTGGAATGTGTTGCAGGCATCAAATTAGGAATTAGCATATATTTACAAAAAAAAACAACAGTAAAACATTAAATATCTTTTCTTTATACTGTTTTCAATTAAATATATGTAAAAGAGAATTTACAAATCACTGCTTTCTGCTTTTATGTGCATTTTACATACTGTCCCTACTTTTTTGGAATTGTGGGTTGTATTTCTACTTAACATGTATATCACTTTTGGATTTTTTGCCATGAGTTAAGAAATCACTAATGGCCTAATAGAAAACAGACTGTCAGTAGTAGTTCTCAAATTAGCTTGTACATCTGTGGTGACCCTATTCAGACTGATGAAGGCAATATCCTCAAACATATCAATATTTCAGTCTCATCTGGACTCAAACATGTTTTTAGAAATTGATCCTTTGCATAAGAATGCAGTGATGTGTTTGTATTAAGCGAGCTGTCAGGAACATTTTCGTACTTTTGTGACCGCAACAGGACTTCATTGTGACCATGGTCTTCGCCTTCACTTGGCTGGTGAGCTCCTCTGCCTGGGCCAAGGGTTTAGCTGATCTCAAGGAGGAGACAGACCCTGAAAAGGTGCTGCAGCTGATCTCCGCCTGTAGAATGAAGGCCGACTGCAGGCCTGTTCAAGTGCCCGGCTGGTCAGGCCTTAACATCTCTGTGGTGAGTCATCATGAAACTGGCAGATGTTTTAACACCACAGTCTTAAAATGCATTGGGTCCTATTGTACATAGCACACACCAGAGTTTGCAATAGCCAGCAGTTGCTGGTTTTTAAAAAGAAAAAAATATCTGGGAAAGTTTGGGAAATTGAAAGCCTTCTGGACAAACTGGCTGGCAAAATATATAAATAAATAGGTAAAACTTTACTTGAACCCTTCGACATAAGGCTGACATAACACTTGTCATACACATGACATAATAGCGAATATCAGTTCATGTCAAATGGCATAACACTGTCCTCACTTTTATCATAAATGTTATAACAGATGTTATGCTGCATGTTGACATGACAGCTTATGTCACTTTACAAATTTAGGTACTTGTGAAGCCAAGATTGTATCACAGCTGTCATGATAGGGACTTATTATGTGTTATGAATTTCCTGTTATGACAGCTATCATAACACTTTTACTTGAGCTAGCACAGGTAGATACATTTGGGAAGTGATATAAGCTGTCATGTCAACATGTGACATAACATCTGTGGGGCCAAGAGTGGCCCTCAGAGACACTCCCAGAAAGAGTGGCCCTTAGACACAGTCCCAGAGATAGTGGCCCTTAGAGACAGTCCCAGAGAGAGTGGCCCTTGGAGACAGTCCCAGAGAGAGTGGCCCTTAGAGACAGTCCCAGAGAGAGTGGCCCTTAGAGACAGTCCCAGAGAGAGTGGCCCTTAGAGACAGTCCCAGAGAGAGTGGCCCTTAGAGACAGTCCCAGAGAGAGTGGCCCTTAGAGACAGTCCCAGAGAGAGTGGCCCTTAGATACAGTCCCAGAGAGAGTGGCTTTTAGATACAGTCCCAGAGAGAGTGGCTTTTAGATACAGTCCCAGAGAGAGTGGCCCTTAGAGACAGTCCCAGAGAGAGTGGCCCTTAGAGACAATCCCAGAGGGAGTGGCCCTTAGAGACAGTCCCAGAGGGAGTGGCCTTTAGAGGCAGTCCCAGAGAGAGTGGCCCTTAGATACAGTCCCAGAGAGAGTGGCTCTTAGATACAGTCTCAGAGAGAGTGGCGTTTAGAGGCAGTCGCAGAGAGAGTGGCCCTTAGATACAGTCCCAGAGAGAGTGGTTCTTAGATACCGTCCCAGAAAGAGTGGCCCTTAGAGACAGTCCCAGAGAGAGTGGTCTTTAGAGGCAGTCCCAGAGAGAGTGGCCCTTAGATACAGTCCCAGAGAGAGTGGCTCTTAGATACAGTCTCAGAGAGAGTGGCGTTTAGAGGCAGTCGCAGAGAGAGTGGTCCTTAGATACCGTCCCAGAGAGAGTGGCCCTTAGAGACAGTCCCACTGATGCCTCCTCCCTCTCCTTCTAGGTCTTTGGATTTTTCAACTTCATCCTGTGGGGAGGAAACATCTGGTTCGCTCGCAAAGAGACTGGGTGGCACCATTCAGGCCATCACAGGTACCCCTTAAGGAGCGCCTCGGAGAAACAGAGCAGCCGGCTCAGCCGGCAGCCCTACAGCCAGGGCAGTTTTGAGGAGCACCCCAGTTTTGACCAACCAATGGGAGGCTTCATTACACAGCATGCTGTTCTGGGGCAGCAGTCCAGCTACAGCCAGGTGGGCAGCTGTGTGTCCAGTGGGCCCATCACCTTTGCTGGGCAGATATAGCCTCCAAATACTGCCCCCCTGCTGGGCTGTAATGGGAGGCTGTCTTGGGTCATGGGGGACTGAGTGGTGTGTGGGAGGGTGGACAGGCACACCACTCGGTCAAGCCCATTTGCTTGTGGTTTACTGGCCATCAGCACAGGGCTACTCACTCGCCATCCTGGGGGGCCAAATGCGACCTGTCATAGATGCACTCTTGGCTCTTTGATTATTGAGAAGAAAAAAATAAAAAGTATTATACAGAATAATAAGTACACATCCACTATATCGTACAGGATATTTAAAAAAGGCATCTACTTTGTTTACACATATGTACAATGTGTCTTATTTCATACATTTTTTATAAATATTGTGTGGAAATTTGGCCCATGTGCACCATTTAAAAAAATATTCTAGCCCCCAGGAAGAGGTTATTGAATAACTAATGCTTTCCCTGGGTACAACAGGAAGTAACAATACACCTGAGCCCAGATTCAAAGGCCAATGTGCAATACACTGGGTGTTTCACTCCAATAAGCAATTTAATTTGGAAAGTATTCTACTTCTATTAGTTTCCTGCACAATATTATTAGTTCAGTTCAGACAGGAACACATGCATGAATGTAAAACAAAGAGAAAACGAACATTTGGTACATTACACGTTACTGTAACTTGTTTGATTCATTACTCAGAGAGTTGGACTTAAAACAACCCGCAGTTAGATTGAGACCAGGATTCAATCAAGATTCAGTTCTCCTTTGATATATTCCAGTGTTTTTTCTTTTCTTCACAGTTAATATTGCTAATTGCTGAATGTGCTTGTGAAGATAAAACTAACACTTGAATGTACCTGCATGTAAAAGTTCAGGACGATTATTGATTTATTCCATGGCCTGAGACTGAAATAAATACATGATTTTCCAGTTTTAGATTTTTATCTTTTCAGCTTCAGCATGTTTTTTTCTGAGGAAAGTTATACACCACACAGACCTTTATTTATTTCACATGGATAGAACAATGGTGAGGTAAAATGTGATCTTTTGTATTTGTTCAAAATTGTATTGTTATTGTTGACAAAGTGCATGAAATTGTGCAGTTAATAGTTGTTACCTCTTCGAATTTTCCCAATTCAGCCATTTAAAGAAAGCACTTCACTAAAATATAGATTTTTTTAAATAAAACCGTGAAACAAGTGTGTGTGTAGTACGTTTATGGCACATGCTTCCTTTCTATATCAAGATGTAACATCTGTTGTTGATATTTTGTGAATTTAATATGCTGGTGTTTATATTGTATACATATTCAATTGTTTTGTGCACTACTTTTATGTATTGTTATTAAATAGGATATAAAAAAGTAATACTGCACTTTGTCTGCTATATAAAGGCAAATAATCTTAAAAAGGCACATGAAATCTATTAGTACTTAACCATGCTTAATGAAAGATGAGTATCTCAAACAACAAAGCCTGTCGCAAGATGAACTGCCATGTGTAATTATAATCAGTTTTCATGTATTTTCATATCTCCTAAATCACATTTTCAAATATAAAAACTCATAATTTTCAGTTTTCTATTTGAGTGAAATTTAAAAAAATGTATCTGTATTCATTCATTATTGATTTAGACTATTCAAATCACAAGGCTGGACTTATTACAGCAACTTGAATTAAAACTTTGGATCGATTTTTATTGCTGTAGCCTACTGAGCTTGCTCAATGATGTTATGTGAACAAGTTAGATATTTCTAACCTGTGATCGATTACTAAATGTGGATGCTTAATGAAAATGCATTAAAATTAATATGAATTAATATGGACAAACCCATAATTGAGACTGTGTTCTTTTGAGATTGTTTGTGCGTGTGTACGTGCTCGCGTGCATAAGTTAAGGAACCATACACTTCCACATACGTATAGCCTACTCTTTTAAAGTAACATACAGTGTTACTTCTAACAGTTCCCTTTGAATTCTAATAGGGCGAAAGACATTTACATGTTGAACACTTCGTAGGTGTATTCCATTTTGCAATTGGGTGGATTTAGTATTTTGGTAGTTTGAAAGTCATTTTCATAAATACGCACAGAACTGTTGCGGTTGTGTGGTTGTGTCTTACACTTAACGTTTTCAATACATTGAAAAAGAGTCTATGCCTGCTCCTTTCCCTCTTTCCACTGGAGACTGGCCCTGTTCCTCCATCAGCGTCTCAGTTGCGGTTGTGTGGTTTGTGCATGAAACCGGAATACACTTAAGGTTTTCAATACATTACCACACATAACCTAATTGGCCTTCCTCGCATTGACATTTTTCCTAAACGTCCGCGTAATTAGGCTAATTTCAACGTGACCAAGACCAGTTATGTAGTAGGCCTAATTTACTGAAAACGTTAAGTATTCTGTTTTCAAAAGTGGCAAATAGATTGATGCTTTTTTTATGATGCGGTTGCACAATTTATGAAATTGTCCACGGCTCAATACAAACTAGTGAATTACCATTTCTTGCCCACAGACCTGAAAAGTTGATCAGTGCTGTGAGATGAAAACTGGAATATACTATTATGTTTAACAAGCAATTGATTTTATGCAATACACCTGCGGACTGAGAAAGCACTGCTTCACTCTGATATATCTATTGCTTCCATTTGACATAATTTATTGAGTGCAATGTGTTTGGCGTTCTGTGTATTTTCACTTTGTGCATTTCATTATAAAGATGTGCTACTGTTATTTTCTGTAAATAAATGAGGTTGGACTTTGGCTGATAGATGTCACCTGAATTGTGTGTGTGGATGTCAAGGGAATAGGATGACAATGAAAATATCATGCTGCTGATATTGAGCAAAGTTCATTATAATTGCATATATTGTAATATGTATTTTATAATGTTACATGCGGATTAACATTTGGTGAATGTAGGCCCATGCTAAATTAGTAAGCATATTAATTCAAACACATTCCCAAAGTGTGAGACATTTCGTCATGGTAAATATTTTTCCATAACTTCTTGGTAAAAGGCTTGTGTTGCAGGGAATCTATTTTGAGAAAGATGGAGAGATATGCTTGTTTAATTTATACGGGGGAAAGCAGTGTGAAGCCTTTGAAGGACTCGTTCCTTAGGTGCACTGTCTCACTGTCGTTTTCTTTATTAATAAGCTACTCGGAGTGCAGAAGAAGGCCTGTTACAGTCTGGTGAAGAGGGGCTTCAGGGAAGCCTCTGGCTAAACAATCAATATAACACCTACCCCAAACACTCTACTCATTATAAACAAAACATATCTGCCAGAATGGAAATAAAAGATACCCTGTTATATAAAAGATAGCCTGGAAAAAAAACACTTTTGTGTTTTGACTGGCAAACTACGTCTGTAGCGTAAACAAAAACAAATGCTTTGGGGAGTTTCAACTGCTTTAGCTAACCATAGTGAATTGGAATAAGAATAAGAATTGGCCAATATTTTAAAACCAGACAATGTTCTAATTATACATTTTCACGTATGTGAAATAAAAAAATAAAAGAATGCTCAGCAAGTAGGCACCTTTCCAATCTGAGGAGGTTTAGCCACTTAATCTCTTGCGTGGCTTCTTGCGGCGTGTATAAAGAACGGTTCCAGTGAAGGAGGCAGGTGCTCAGTGTAGACTTCGCATTGTGTCCCGTTCATAGGCGAGTAATGGAAATGGAATGTGCTTGTAACCTTTGCGTAATTGAATTCTGCTACTGCTAATGGACCTAATGTACTACAGAGAAAATACATTGCGTGGAGAAACTGCTCTATAGAGCTCATGTAGAATGGACTTTGAAATATCAAGGGCAATTTTACATGTATCGTTCTTCACTTAAAGGGGCAGTTCTCCCAAAAATGTAATTTTGATATGTTTATACGTACCCGGAGTGCTACCTATCCATCAGTGGCGGCTGCTGAGCTGAAAATTGAGGAGGCAGAAAACTTCCCTTTAAACTGATTATTGGTCTCAATCGATTTTCAATCATTTTCCTTGATTAATAAGTGTGCCAACGATCTGAATTTGCAGGTGAATCATGTCAGGGAGAAAAGCACTACCTTCAATAAAAAGAATCTAACAAAAGCTGAGCATTATAATTATTTAATTTCCATGAATATTCTCGGAATTTGAGTGCAGAGAACGAAGAGCACATGTATCCACAATTATAATGTTGATTAAAATGAGCACAATTTTGCAATGTAAATTAAAATAATTTCATTACTTGCCTAATAGTCTAATTGAGGAGAACTGGCTACATTTGATGGCAGTGAGTAGTTTGTGAATTAAACGCTGTAGTCTATTGTTAATCAAGGGAAATGATTGAAAAATTATTGAGACCAATAATCAGTTTAAGGGGAAGTGTGCTGCCTCCTCAGTTTTCAGCTCAGCAGCCACCACTGCTATCCATCCAGGTAGTTTCGCTGACAACTCTGTAGTTTTGCAGATATCCACTGCAACTCACCTTGACATCAACCCGATATAACGGACCTCAATGGGTCCAAAGTTTGTGGCGGTCAAAGTGCCAAAAATTTACAGTAACTGTAAATGGTTACTCACGAACATCCGCAGATTTTGTTGTGCATTGTTTTTTAGAAAACTACTTTCTACTGAAGTGTGGCAATTGTGTTCATACGCGCAAATAATACTGTTGATACTTTGCGTGGATATACAAAATTGCCGTACTTTGGTAGAAAGTAGTTTTCGAAAAAACTATGCACAAGGTCTGTGGATGTTCGCGAGTAATCGTGTCATTATATTTGGAAAGAGACATTTGTATATTTTGTGTACAATGTACGTTTTTTTGGCGCTTTGAGCGCCACAAACTTTGGACCCGTTGAGGTCCGTTTTATCAGGGTGATATCACGGTGAGCTGCAGTGGATATCTACAAAACTAGTGAGTTCTCAGCAAAACTACCTGGATGGATAGATAGCACTCAGGGTATGTAGAAACATAACAAAATCACATTTTTGGGTGAACTGCCCCTTTAACCTGTGAGACTCAAGCATTGATCCAAATGAGAAAAAAATACATCTTTAGTACTATAACATTGACAGAATAGTAAAGTAGAAAACAACAATAATAATAATAATAATAAAATACATCTTTAGAACTATAACATGGACAGAATAGTAAAGTAGA
The DNA here is from genome assembly GCA_022702515.1 of Ilyophis sp. 1 JC-2022. Lineage (NCBI taxonomy): Eukaryota > Metazoa > Chordata > Actinopteri > Anguilliformes > Synaphobranchidae > Ilyophis > Ilyophis sp. 1 JC-2022. The sequence continues at coordinate 18,031,840 of CM040402.1, forward strand.
AAACAACAACAATAATAATAATAATAAAATACCTTGCATCTATACAGTGCTTTTTCTCACACTCAAAACACTTACAGTGGTGAGGGGGAAACTCTCCTCAACATCCACCAATGTGTAGCACCCACCTAGGTGATGTCTGGCAACCAAAACGCTCACCACACATCAGCTGAGGTGGAGAGGGAGAGGGAGAGGGAGAGAATAAAAAAAGAGAGAGCCTCTTCCCTGAAAGGCGCTTACCCACTCCTGTAATACTCTTTGGACTGTAGGGTGTGAAATAGTCACTTTACAGGTGATATAATACAGAAGGTGTATAATACATAAAAAACAATAGCACTTTTGCAGCCAAGATTTAAGGATAAAATAACTACTCTCAACATAAACTGTATAACCTACATAACTACACAAAAACTCACAAAACCTACAAGTACAACCAATATTGGTGACATGAAGGGTTATGAGAGAGGTTAAAGTTAAGTTTGTAGAAAATGTTATGTTCTGCAGTATTTTTGTAAAAGAAATTTGTTCTATGTCATTAGTTAAGGAAGGCTAACTTTTTCTCACTTTTTACTTTGCAATGATATGCTTAATGGTGCATTTTTATTATGATACAATTGCCTAGTCTGCCTGGCCAAAAATAAAAGGGGACACACATTTTCCCCCTGCAATTAGACAGCTTTAACATATTTGGTTATCATTAACAAAATTAGTCTTTAGTGAGTAATTATCACTGGGCAGGATGGCCAGCAAGTCCCAATGGTGTATTTTTGCTACAAACACACTACTTATAAATATTTAATATGTTTTATTATATCTAAAACTATAATGATTACATTTTAACCTATTTTATACTTAACAGAGATTATGAAAAATGTTTGGATCATCTCGTGATCTGTACAGAAAAGAGTGAGTGAAGGTTTAATTGTAGCGAAACTATGTTTTCCAGATTCATGTTGTAGTAATGAAACACTGCTACTAATTCCCCTCCAAAGTGCTTTCTAATATGTCGTTTTTGGTTGAAGGAGCTGCAATATATAATTTATTAAAATGCTGTTTGAGAAGAAGTTTTAAAGTCATGTTGCATTTTTGCCATGCAGGGTATCAAAATGCATTGCGAAGAGGGAAATATAGTTTATAATAATCCAGACATCCACACATGGGTTTGACAGTAAAGTAAAGGGGGTTACATATGTAAAACGTACTTTTGAAACGAAAGAATGGTTTTACGTGTGTCATTCCGCACTTCTCCTTTCCTCTCAGCGAGTGACTCAAATATATTGGCTTTATGAACCGTCGGCTTTTATCAACGTGTTTCTGGGGAATGAGGTCGGTAGCCCCGTACACAGTGAGCTCAAGAATAATGAGTGGGCAATGAAAAGTCGTTACCCTCGGAAACCTCACTAATGACAGGGTTCGGTAGATTGTAATTAAGACCTCTCTGCTGAAGAGATAAAGGCAGTGTTTGTCCAGCCTTTTGTAGAGATGCTAAACGCCAGCAGGTGTTCAGGACACAGAGATGCTGAAGGCCCCAAATTGTAGCGTAGGTGCCCATGTATGTAGCAATTAGTGTTAGGTTATGTGAAGGAAATTAGAGGTTACATGCGCATTTGTGCATGGCTTTCTGTAAGCAGCAATTTTGCATGAACATTCTTGCTGCATACAGACATTGCTGATCGTGTTAATGCCAGTTCTGGAGGCTGGCTACTGGACACAGAAACAGTTGTACTCAAACCGACTCAAACCTCGGCGCTTTTAACCCATAATGCTCTTCTCCTAGGCTCCCACCTCTGAAACAGCTTACTGTTGAACGTACACAGTGTTAAATCAACTGCTAAAGTATATTTTAGAGTACATGTAAGCTCTACTGGACAATGAACATTTCATTGTGTATATTGAAGGTTTAAATGTTATTGGAATTGAGAATCATCAGAAAAGCTTGGATGGTGAAACATTCTCTGTAAAATTAAAATGGGAACCCTGGATGGGTAGATCATCTTTTGTGAAATGCACATGAATTTTTCTCCCCAAACTTTCTTCATAAATTGCTGCTGGAGGTTTTTTAACAATCAATGTTTGATGTACAGTCTCGTTAAGTGAGATAGTGACATCATGTTAGCACACTTAACAGAGTGTGTAAGGGCCAGAATGTTATTGGACAACCTAGAGGCTGGACACATGCGTATGTGTGAGTTAGAATCCAGTCTGCACTAGTTAGCATGGATGTGAGCATAGCTTATATTAGCCTGTCCCCCATTCTGCTGCCCCTCTAACAGCTTCATCTCTGAGCGTTACACCTGCTAGTGGAAGAGTGTGTCCCATTACAAAGAAATTGGAAGGGTGAGAAGTAGCATTTGAGCCCCCGGAAAGCATGCAATGACCACTCATCACTAGGTACCCTTTAGTGGTAGGAAAATGGCAAGCATTGTTGGGCTGAATTCATTAACTTATGTTAGGTTATTACTTTTTACATGGTGCACTCCGATCTGCTGATGGAGCCACTGTGCACCAACCCGCAGATCAAAGACACCTAATAAAACACTGGAGGGGCTACTGAGCGATGAGGGGTCCATCTGGGATAGAGGAACGAGTAGCTGAGTAAAGCAAGGGGAGGGGTGGGTGGTGTCATGGAGACTCATTTGGTTCTAAAATATAACATTCTCACCTAACTGCAGTTTGGATTTGCCTAATGCATCAGGGATGGCAGTATCACATAAGGGTTAGAGAACTGGGCTTTTAGCCCAGAGGCTGCCAGTTTCATTTTCAAGCTCTGCACTGTAAAAAATATTAGGTGACTTCTGGACACAAAGGTTCTGGACACAAAAGTCAAAATTTAGTCAAATGTATTAAAGTGTGTTAGAACTGATGTTTTAACTCCTTAATTTGTACTTGAAAACTTAGTACAGAAGGGTAGTTTTGATTAAGGCAACATGCCTCTAGCATGCATGGACATCAACGGTAGTTCTTACCTTAGTTATTAACTGTAAAAACTTGTATATTAATACAATTATAAACATTTAAATGCTAGACTATTTATTATGATGTTGCACCACACCAAGTTATGTCACTAGTGTTTTTACTATGACTTTACTATGTGACTGCAAACTCAGAAAATGCAATTTTTTTTATCAGCTAAAGACAATATTTGTTATATATTGTATGTAATCTGATATCCTATACAGATATCTAATTTCACATTAAAAACCAGCTATTGCAAAAAATCTTCAGAAGGTCCCCTTCAGAGCAATGTTTTTGCGCAACTCTCAAAATGGCTGACAGGAGGTATTTGCACATGACCATCCATAATTAAATAAAGATAAATATGATTTGCTAAGCAGCATTTTGTTTTCATCTTACTTGAAATTAAAACATTTAAATGGGGTTTGTGTTATGACCGGTGGAAAAAGGGACCCAGTAGCAGGCAGGAGTACAAAAAAAAAAAAAAAAAGTTTAGTCACAGGTAGCAGTACAAAAATCACAATCCAAAGAAGAGTCCAAAAACACGAAAACGGGAAGGCACGGCAGAGGTACAAAATCACAGTCCAGAATCAGGGTCGCGAGAACACGGGCAGAAGTCAAAAACAGGGAAATCAATAAGGCACGAAAACTAAACAAAAACGAACAGACAACAAAGCTAACAAACTAGAAACAAGAACTTGGGGAAAAAACTCTAAACCTAACTTTAAACCTAACTAAAACACAAAACAAAAACTCGGAAAAATAGATACTTCAACACTCAAAAACTTACAGGCAACAGACAAATGCTATAAAGTATGAAGAACTCACGAAGAGGGACTAGGACGACTGGGTTAAATACACAAGGAAGTGGGAGGGGTTACAAACAACGTAAGGTGAACACATTAGGAGACAATAACTGGATAACAAGGAAATCACGAAAACATGGAAGCGACTCGGAAACAAGCATTACAAACAACGGGCTCAAGTAGGAGCGGAACGTGACTAGAATTAAGGAGGCGTGGTCTCAAAGGAGAGACAGCTGAAACTAGTAAACCAGTATCTCAAGAACAGCTTAGTATCGCAGATAGAAAAGATACAGCGAGGAAAATTGTTAATTGTTAGTTCGAACTAAATACTGACAATTAGTATGTTAGTAAACATTTAAGTTAATGGTTTTAGTAATGTGCATCTAACTAATAAACACCCGAGTGATTGTTAGCACGAGTAATATAAACAATATAAACACGG
>CM040402.1:18036539-18256267 GCA_022702515.1 Ilyophis sp. 1 JC-2022
TCCCTCTAGGGCATCAGTAGCCAGTGTGGACTTGTGACAAAAAGAAACAAGTTTTTGGACTTTGCCCAGTAAGTTCTTTATGGAGCCAGCATCATCCATGGCATCACGAACTACAAGTTGAAGAGTGTGGATAAAGCATGAGCTTCTTTCTGGTGGGAAGTATACCATCTCCTCTTCAACATCCACCACTTCAAAATCAGATGTGTCATCCTGCTCTTCCTCTTCACTTTCAACATGTATTGGAGGGAAGAGGGTGAAAGCCTTTATCATATTGGAAGCATTATCCGTCACAATGAAAGAGATTTTGTTTTGAATATTATAATTTTGTAGAACATCCTCATAAATGCTACAAATGTTCTCAGCTGTATGCCTCCCCTTAAAACGCTGACAGCTCAGCAATACACTCTGCAACATGAAATCCACAATGAAATGGCCAGTCATTCCAAAAAATGACTTCATTGAACGGTTTGACCAAAGATCTACTGTCAGGCAAATATGCTCAGTTTTTGCCATCTGATTAATCAGGTGGGATTTTACTGTATTTGAGCGCTGAGGTATAAGGTCCTGACTAAGAGCTCTTCGGGAGGGCATTGTGAAAGAGGGTTGGGCCAAATGCAAAATATTAATGAAGTCCTTATTTCCAACGGTATACAGAGGGAGGAGACCATTTGCAATGAATGTAACAACACTGTCAGTCAGAGCAACTTGTTGTCTGTTAGTTGGTGACCACTTAGCACTAGAACTTGCTGTTTCAGGAGGATTACGATGACCTTCATTCTGATTTGGCTGGGTTGTGTAACTGCTGAGTTCACAGTCTATCAAGATGTCCTGATGTTTATTCTGTAGAAAAAAAAGTCCCTCAATGTAAATCAGTCTTTAAGAGAACAAATAATTATATTAATTCCACAATTGACAAGAATTGTTTTGTTGATTTACAATAGGTAATAAGTAAAAAGTGTGCTTGCATGCTTTTAAACTCATATGATATCCAGCGTTGGGGGTAACTCCTTTCGAAGTAATGGCATAATATAATCACATTTGGCTGTAACTGACTACTGTGACACATTAATGTTACTGTTGTGTGAGTTGAAGGTGTGTTTAAGCCCTTCATGAGCTATGCCAGGCTCTAATGCCATTGCTGTGCTAATGAGTAGAGTAATGAGTTACTGTCCATACAGAATAACAAGTAAGGCAATGCATTATGTTTTTAAAGTGAATAATGTGTACACATTCTTGAGTAGTGACTCCAAAACTGATGATATCAAACATCAGTAGCATAATACGATCCAGACATGGTTGTCAAAAAAAAGACTTACTTGTAGATGCCTTTTGAAATTTGAAGTAGCCTTGATGGAGCCACAGACTGGAGCACTGCAGTGCTTGCATATGGCTTTGTGGTTTCCAGGTGTTCTTGTTGGAACTGGTTCCTCAAAATGATCTAGTACAGATGATCTTTTAGGTCTGCTATTATTTTCCATGTTGCCGTTACAGGTGTCAAATCTATAAATGTTTGTAACCTGAAGTTGTAAGGGACTTCTGAAACTGGTACAGTGTTGACCATCAAATTGTGAGACAAGAAGCTTTCAAACAAATGTCCCCTCAAATTGTTTGGCAACCATTTTAAATACTTGGTAAAAGTAAAGCATTCTGGGAAATGGAGTCGTGTTCCATCATGTTCCACAAAATTACAATTACAATAAGTACAATAAATCAAATTTAATTATGTGTTCTGTGACTAGAGCTTTTAACAATAATTGCTGGGGGAAAACATTTCTTGTTAATGTTATCTGTACAAGTAGTTCAAACTAATACCATTTATAGAATATGTAATGCAGTCATATCTGACATATATTGTAAAGCTTCATTGTTAAACACTTCACTTATGTAAATTAATTTCTTTGAATTTTTATTGAATTGCAATTCTGTTTCCTTTAATTCAAATTCGAATTGTAATTCTAGATCCTGTTTTTGACATCAATTCAAATTCAATTCAAATTCAAGAATTGAATTGGAATTTAGGAGTCATTCTCAATTCAATTCTGAATTGTGCACAAGCCTGCTGCGGAGAGAGAAGAGTTGCGGATGAGCATAAAAGTTTTAAGGATGAAGGAGCATTATTATTAACTAAAAATAAAAATTGCTGTCTTTTTAAAAATCCACTCAGCACTTATAATCAATAGATTGGGGGCGGGAGTGTGACGGGAGCAAAATAAAAATGTATTTCTTACCCATAATTAAGGCTGGCAAAGTGCTGCCTAAACACAGTGGCATCAGAGGCAAATGGGATGCTAGGAGGATCGTCATCATCATCGTCATCATCATTATTATGATCTCCCTCATCAGGGGAGAGGAATGTTGCGCATTTTGCATATATTATGCAAGACTGCACATTCCATTATAATATTGCTGGTCTTCTGTGGTGTTTGGCGGTTTCCCCATGAAGGACATGAAACCGGTGTTTCCATTGGCCGATGCCCCTCTCCACAACGCTTCGGGGGCATTGGTGAGCCCTGAAAAGTCCAATTATGTTTAGATGACCCTCAAAAATAACTCTATAATGGTGAGATGATTCATTATTTTAATTCATAGCCTTAGTTAATTTGTACCTGTAATTTTGTTTGGCCCCGGTTGTGGTCTTGGGAATGATGTGAGAAGCCAGTGTCGTTGTGGGTAGCCTTTATCTCCAAGGAGATGGCACCTGGGTGGAACAATGTTCATGACAAACAGCTGTTGCAATCCACTTTCATTCAGGATGCGTGCATCATGGGTAGATCCTGGCCACTTGGACACAACATCTAAAATGTTGTAATCCGCAGTCAAAGACTATCTTGTGTGTTGATGCTGTGGTACCTCTTCCTGTTTACAAAAGCCTCTTCATCTACGCTTGGAGAAATTATACGGATGTGGGTGATATCAATTACTCCAACCACCCCCGGGAAGCCCGCTAGATGCATAAATGCAGCTTGCTTCTGGCGGATTAACTGAGGAGAGTTTGGAAATTCTATAAACCTCCTAACTATGTGAGGTGCTGCAAGGGCTGACACAGTTTTTGCCACTACCCTGCTGATGGGGGATTGTGATGGTCCCAAATCATCAGCACTGCATAACTGCATTTTCCCCGTGGCTAAGAAGCGCAGCGTTAAAATGACTTGTATCTCTGCCGTAATTGCGCTACTCCTCAAAGTTGATGGTGATATTACATCCTGCACAAGATCGGCGACAACGATGGTTCCCTGATGATCTAAGTGATAACGTTTGATTAATTGGGCATCACTTTTATTTTTAAATGTGAGTATAGGAGTAAAAGTCACCAATTCATACACTTATGTTATACTTGTGACAAATGTTTTACTTTGAACGGCTTGATGCATACGGCCCCTGGTCCTTATTGCTTGCACACCCTAATATCCAGAATGACTTTAAGTATAAGTTTTTGATTAATTGTAGGATATCAACGGTAACACTTTACAATAAGGGAACACACCTCATGCCTGAATTAATGCATGACTCATCATGATTTCATAATGATTTAATGCATGAATTAATGCATGATGTATCATGAACTCTGTGCGGTTCAATATTAATAAATGATCAAGGCATTATTAGTTCATGTGATTACTGTACACTTAATGTATCATCAGTTAATGAACATTAACTCACAGTTAAGTCATACATTAAGTAACATGTCATCAAAGTAGCTGCAAACCAGTTAGGTAGACAAAAGCTTCTCAGACCATCAGTGGTGGATTTATCCATTTTGGGGCCCCCAAAACTCTTCCTGACAGTGTGCTGACAAAGCTGTTCGCTTTTAAAACAACAGAAATTCAGATTTTTATAAATCACCCATTTTTATAACAACCCCCCCCCATTGCTTGTGCATATAAGGAGACAGGATCTGTGTGGCTTACAATATCACATGTTTTATGTTATTTTAATTTAATTTATCTTAGGAAATGTATGATTTGTCATTTATTTATAATATTAGCCTATTTGCAATATTCAATCATTCAGACTAATAAGCTGCTGGGTGAACCCTACGCCTACTTCTAATATGTTTCTACTAAAACTATGATTCTTTAGTCATATTTTCAACCAAGTTATACCATAATACAGAATAATCAATCTGTGATTTTACTTGACACAATAACAAACATATAGTATTGATGTTTTACTTATTGTACAGCCAACAAAAGACTCTGGTTGGTCAACATATGACTTACTCAACATATGACTCTGATTAGGGAACGGGTACAATAATGATTAATCTAGCCTACAATTACACGCATGCTAGGACCGTGAAAATAGGAAAAATAAAAATAGGAAGTGAATCTACTATCTACTGATTGGAGGCTAAGGAAATTATTAAAAGCGTTTTTATTTTTTACAATCCAGATAACCTGTTTGTGACTTTTGTCGCCTTTAGCTTTCCGTATACAAAAACCACAACCGTAATTAGACAGACAACAGGGTGGTGACATGAACCAATGCACGGGACTGGAATGATGGCGGCGAGTAGTAGTGGAGAGATTTCAGAGGACATTGAGGATGACATGGATGTTGAGGAACGGAGTAGAGTAGCTAGCAGGAGAGGACGGGGTAGAGGGAAAGTGAGGATAGAAGAGCAGGTGAGGAAACCAGGCGATAAAAGAAAAAAACGGAGTTTGGAGGAAAGTAGCTCTGATAGTGAAGGATCAAGATCAGTTTGTAAGAAATTGGTGGGAGAAGAATTTAAAATAATACTGAAATTTAGGCGGGAAGATGAAAATGAAAATACCAACTTAAGTCTAATGACTTTGACCAGGGAGTTGAAAAAGAAAGTAGGCGATATTGAAATGGCTAAAATACTTCGAGATGGAAGTTTGTTTTTAAAATGCAAAAACGAAGAACAGAAAAATAGGGCGTTGCAGATTGAAAATATCGGCAGGAAAACGGTGATTGAAAAAAAAGTATTGGGCGAGGATAGAGTTAAATGGGGAGTGATAACAGGCATACCGATAGAAGAAGATATGAATAAGATTGGAGAGGTTATCGAAGGAGGAGAAGTGAGTAGAATAAAAAGACTGTTTAGAACAGTGAATGGAAGGAAGGAAAAGAGCCTATCAGTACTATTGGTGTTTCAGGGTTCAATTTTACCTGAAAGAGTAAAAATTGGATATATGAGCTTTAGGGTAAGGGCTTATGTACCAACACCGCTACGTTGCTACAAATGCCAGAGATACGGGCATATTGCCGCAGTATGTAGGGGGAAACAACGATGTCCTAAATGTGGAGGGGATCATAAGTATGGAGAGTGTGGGGATAATGTGCAAGCTAAATGCTGCAACTGTGGAGGTGGTCATAGCGTGGCATATGGCGGATGTGAAGTTAAAAAAAGAGCAATAAAAATTCAGCTAATCAAAACACAAAATAACATAACATATGCAGAGGCAGTAAAGAAAGTGCAAGGAGAAAGCAGAGTAGAAAAATCGGAGAGAAATTACCAACCATCTAGATTTGAAGTGCAAGGAGAAAGAAGAGTAGAGGATTCTGAGATAACAATTGTTAACCAAACTTCTAGAGTTGGGATCGAACAGTGTTGTCAAACTGAAGGGTTAAGCACTGAAAAATTGGTTTTATTCATTGCCTATGTCCTCAATTGTTCAGATCAAGCTAAAAGCAAAACCGAGAAAATAAGAATCATAGTTAAGGGAGCGGAAAAGTTCTTGGAGGTGAAGGGTCTTTGTTGGGAACAAATTCATAAAGAATTGAGTCCGAATCAAAGTCAGGAAACATGTTCTAAAGGACCTATGTAGGCATTCAAATCGAGATGAAGAGATTCAAATATGATTTAAGAGACGTATAATAGTTTGGTATAATTTTAGGTTTTATTTAGTTTCTTTTTTTTTATTTTTTTTATTTTTTTATTTTATATACAGACCTAAGATAAATTAAATTTAATGAATCCAGATCTACACTCCAATCCCGTTGGTGGCGGTAATGTACAATTTAATTGTCTACAAACCGCCATAAAACACCAAAGAAGAAGAAGAAGAAGAAGAAGACAGACAACAGGCGCTCTTTGAATGAATGGAAGTCAGTGGAGTTTTTACACTGAAACGGGTCATTATCAGACAGACGAAATGAAGTTTCCCTTTTCTTTTTAGATTATGGCTATGTTGTCATGGCCCAGTACTACTACTTACAACCCGTTATGATTGCGACTATCCAACGAAAACCAACTTTAAAACCGGCTAGCGCCGGGCAGATGCGCGTCATTCTAAGCATACGTTATGTAACTTTAGTTGCTAAGCTAAGTGAAAAAACTAAATGAATGTTACTTAAATTCCGGTAAGTAGTTTATGTAGCTAGTTAGCTCATTGTAAATGCGTTCAATGTTGGCTATGTTTGCAAAAAAGATCGACGTAGCAGCGAATCAATCTCAGACACAAATAGCTAGCAAGCTAGCTGCTATGAGGCCTACTATCACTTGTAATTTTGCTTGCTGGCTTGCCAATGTCAAATTTATTTAGGCTTGTTCAGTGGCATTAGTATTAGAACACACAGGGATTTGCATATTGCTGCTAACTGTTACAGTAGCTAGTTAGGCAAATGTTAAATTGCATAATTCCCTTAGAAATGTCCTTTTCGGAGTAAAATTTGTATATCTAACGTTACCCTGTCATGTGAGCTCAGGACTGGACTTATTTAAATAATTTGATTTTGCGAGGAGCATGTACAGTAGCCTAACTTAGTTATCCTTCAGTTGCCACCAGACATATATATATATATATATATATTTTTTTAAAAAAATTATATATATATATATAGAAATATTGAACTGAATTAGATTCAACTACTTTACGTGATGTCGTAATAAACCTACATGTAGTTCAACCTTTTCATACTGATTTCTGTCAGCTAGTCATCATCACGTGTTCAAGAAGACCAACCAGAGTAATCTCCGATGAGTAAAACAACAACTATCTTTGTATCGCGTCAACTATAATCACGCATTGATTATTATTCTTATATGTATTGCGGATATAACTAGTTTTAATATATGACTGTTAACCTTTTAGTTTTGGTAGAAAAAGGCAGGGGTTTCTAAATTATAGCCCAAGCGGAAATTGAGAGGTGCAGTGCACTGGAAGCCATATTGGTTGCTGTAACTTCGGCAATAGAAGCAAGCAGTTGAGTCCGTTCAATATCATAGAGTTCAGTGTATTGCCCACTTTTTTTGGTGTCTATCTGAGTGCCATTCTAGTTTTAATTTGTAAATGATCTTCTTTTAACAGTAGGGTCGTGGGAGATATGGCAGAACATGGAGGAGGCGGAAATGGGTTTTTGGGATTTTGAGGTATCAGAGGAAATGGCCAGTTCTGAGACTGGTGAAGACTGCTCCCAAATTTTGAAGACACGTTCGTCGGGGGACCACAACAATAAGTGATCAGTGGCGTTGCCACTGCTGGATACACACATTTCATTATTAACCACAGCAGGAGCTTTATTGATCCTAACAGTGGGACATACACAAAATATAGAGAGGGCTAAGGGGATTTATAAAAATCAGATATGGCGACTGAGAGGAAATGGGATTGAGGTCCTTTTGAATGTCTTAATAAATTGTGTTCCACGTGTATAATTAATAAAACATTGATGTTCTATTTGGATGACTTTTGACTGGTTTATTTTAATATTATGTTTTCAAGGGTGCAGAAATCATTGAGCTATTTATTAAGTAATAGTGATGTGATGATGGGGTAATCATTACTATATGAAGAATTGTGTGTGACTTTACTTGAAGGGTCACAATTCATTGAACTCATAATTAAGTAATGATGAACTCATGGTTAACAAATGCTTGCCTCCTATCAATCTACATTAAGTAATCATTTACAAATTAGTATCATGCCATGACTTTACTTAGAGGGACACAAGTCAGTCAAGTACTTAGGAAGTAATGGTGATTGCATGTGTGAAATAATGATGAAATTTAATGATAAATGGTGAACTTACAATTTACACTCAGTATCCACTGTATTAGGAATACCAACCTAGTACTATCTAATGTTCTGTTGCTGCAGCCCATCCCTTTCAGGGTTCAACATGTGCATTCAGTGATGCCCTTCTGCTCACCATTGTTGTTTTTTTGGCCTTTCTGTTAGCTTGAATGTGTCTGGCCATTCTTCTCTGACCTCTCTCATTAACACGGTTGTTTGTGCTCTCAGAACTGCCACTTGATATTTTTGGGGTATCACACTCAACCCCGACCCAATTTTTCCAACAAATAGCGTATATTAGGGTGCATCAAAATACGCATTTCCAGCATATTGATTTGTCTGGGTGCTAAAAGTGTTACCATCCATGCAAAAACAATACATGCAAAATATTTTTGCAATACGAGGTGATTTAGAGGTGGAACGGCACATCAGCTTTTATGGCAAAAGGGGGTACTGTGTCCCTTCACTCTGTCCTCCTCCAACATGGCCTGCTGTTAGAGTGTGTATGTGTGTGTGTGTGCGTGAGTTATTCACGCACAAGGTTGCAACATTGTTACATTTCAAGCACGGAGACCTGTCTGCTCCCATATTCCCGCACATTTTACCCTCTGTTTTGCGGGAACCATTCTATATTTCCTCGCACCTGCAATTTTTTATTTTTTTTGGGGGGTGGGCTTTGCCTATAAATAGCTTTGCCTGTGTGGCTCTGCATCGCAGTTGACTCAATTCCCTCAATGCCACCATCACCCACCAGAGGATTCAGCTCTCACAAGATGGCGCCGCCGCCCTTAGGCTCCCGCCAGAGCAGCCGCAGCCTAGTCTTTGGTCTGGGCGCCAGCATCACTGATGCAGATGCCATCATCACTGGCGCCAAGCTGCCAAGTGGTCGCCAGATCTTGCGGTGCATGATGTACAACTGCGACACGCAACTGCATGCCAAGCGGCCAGGTTTGACCGGAGCCTTGTCACGGTTCCAGGTGGCTAAGGACGTTTTGGAGCAGGTGCGGCCATTTTATGGAAAGGCCAATATCCCAATGGTGAGTGATCGTCGAGCATGCGACAAGATGGTAGCGCTTCTCGACGCTAGCAACAAGCTGCGGCACATTCCGAAGGCCAGGCGTTCCAGTGAGGCTACAGCTCGACTGGTGGACGCAATGGAGCACAAGCTGGATGCCACATTCCCGCTGTGGTCTCCAAATGCAGAGGAGCTGATCCGCGATCCAGAGGACATTGCTTTCCTGGCCAGCATGAAGGGCGACAGAGTGGCCACATTTGGAGCATTCGATGCCAAGCTGCAATCCAAGCTGAAGCGGCGACAGGAGCGTGAAGCAGCGCAGCAGGCATACCTTACCAAGGAGCAGCAGGAGATGACTGCGACGTCCAGCATGGCGGTGTTGGAAAGCGAAAGTGATGAGGATAGCAATGCAGATGAAACAGCTGCTCCACCGGCTGAGAACACACCCACCCGTGAGCGTAAGAAGACTGGCACCACAGCCTTCATTCCATCCGACATTCTCAGCCGGCCGAGTCTTGTGTCACTGGCTACACGGTTGAAGATCACACCAATGCAGCAGGCTGCCTTCATGCGCGGCCTGATCGAGGAATCAGGTGGCAATTCGGCAAAGGTCTCCACATCCTACGCAACAGCAGACCGATCGCGCCGCCACGTGCTGGAGGCCATCAGTGAGGAACAGCACGAACAGTGGACACCACCTCCCATGTGCACCTTGCACTGGGACAGCAAGTTGACGCCAATGCTCAACAATGTGCGCCAGTTGGAGGAGCGTCTGACAGTGGTGGTCGGAGATGCGGAGCGGCTCAAACTGCTCGGTGTGCCAGCATATATGAAGGGGACTGACGAGGCATGCGGAACGATCATCGCCCGGCTGACATGCAAGCTGCTGCAGGACTGGTGTTGCACCGATCAGGTTGTCAACATGGCATTTGACACCACCGCGTCAAACACTGGCCATCTCACGGCAGCCTGCATTGCCATCCAGCTCTCACTGGGTCGACCACTGCTCTGGTCCGGGTGCCGGCACCACATCGGCGAGGTGCTCCTCAGCCACATCTTCACTGACCTCAAGGTGGAGACGTCACGCTCGCCAGAGGTTACATTGTTTACACGTCTGCGGGAGAACTGGAACCTGTTGCCACACAAGGACAGCGGCCCATTGTCCCGCTACATTCCTGGCGATGGCGAACCACTGTTCCTGGGCAAGTTGCGTGCTGAACTCATTGTGTGTGCTGCAGGAGTGCTCGACTACAAGCGAGGCGACTATCGCGAGTTCGTGCAGCTATGTCTTGTGTATCTGAGTGCAGACAGTGCAGAGCACACTCCAGTTATCTTCCAACGACCGGGAGCACTGCACAAGGCGCGGTGGATGGCCAAGCTGCTCTACACTCTCAAGCTGGCCTTGATGGAGCAGCACATTGCGTTGCTTCCTCAGGGGACCATCACTACGCAGCAGCAGGTGCTGAAGATTCGGGCGTTTGCCAACTTCATCACGCACATCTACGCAACGTGGTGGCTGACCTGCGACACGGCCGTAGATGCCGCATGGAATGACCTCACACTCTACCACCACCTGTACGCATACAAGTCTGTTGACGAGGGCATCGCAGCATCAGCGATTAAGGCGCTGGAGCGGCACCTATGGTACCTGTCAGGCGAGATGCTGCCCCTGGCACTCTTCAGCACCAAGGTGCCAGTTGGCGAGCGGCGCGCACTTGCAGATGCTATCTTGGAGCACAAGCCGGCTGATATATCCATGCGAGCCCCACAGCTCCGCTTTGGCACTGGCTTCGGCAAGCCGAAGTTTCCAACCCTCTCGCCGACCACCAGCTTGGCTGACCTCGCCAACCCAGACTGCTGGTTCGGCATGCACCTGCTGCACATCGATCCCGCGTTTCTTTCACTTGATGTAGAGGATTGGGCTACCAGTGCAGCATTTCAGATGGGTGCGGTGAATGTACGTGCCATCAATGTTGTGAATGACTGTGCCGAGCGTGGCGTCAAACTGACGTCAGACTTTGCGGCAGCAGCCAGGAGCGAGGAGCACCTGCAGAATGTGCTACAGGCAGTTGAGCATGACCGCTCAAAACAGCCAAATCTTCGCTGCTGCAAGCGCAAGCTGGACCAGGACTAGGACTCTAGGATGCTTGAGACATGTTCGAAAAACAATTTCAATGTTATCAAACATTTTGTTCTTAAATAAATGAATGTTGTTCTATTCAAAATAAATGTTGTTCTCAAAAACAATTTCTTGCCGTTTTTGAAATTGCCTTGTCATGTTATCTAGAAAAACACCCCAAAAGGCCCATTTTCATATTTTTCACATGCTGTGTTCCACCTCTAAATCTCAATGAATTTTTCCCAAACTTTGCACAAATCATTTTTATGTGTGTCCGAACAAAATGCAACCCCAGACAGATTGATATGTTGAGATTTAATTTTTGCATTGCAATTTGATGCACCCTAGCGTATATATTAACCTTGAGTATTGGTAACTATATAATTGAAAAATAAGTACAAAGTGTTCTCTAAAACATGAATGGCTGTCATAATCCACACACATTGACTCCATATTATTTACAAAGATCACCATCAAGTCTATTAAACGTGATTTTTTTATGACACATTAGAGATGGGCCTACTATAGGGTTTGCCCAGAAGCATAGTCTGAATGACTGAATATTGGCAAATATAGACTATAAATACTAATTATGCACTTTCTAAGATAAATTAAAATAACATAAAGCATTTGATATTACTGTCACCATTTTCACAGGTAAATGATAGATGGGGCTTAGAAGCCACACTGGCAGAATTTTTTTTTAAGCGAACAGCTTTGTCAGCGTTTTTTCTGAGTTTTAGCGGCCCCGATATAGATAAATCCACCACTGATGGTCTGAGAAGCTTTTGTCTACCTAACTGGTTTGCAGCTACTTTGATGACATGTTACTTAATGTATGACTTAACTATGAGTTAATGTTCATTAATTGATGATACATTAAGTGTACAGTAATCACATGAACTAATAATGCCTTGATCATTTATTAATATTGAACCGCACAGAGTTCATGATACATCATGCATTAATTCATGCATTAAATCATGATGAAATCATGATGAGTCATGCATTAATTCAGGCATGAGGTGTGTTCCCTTATTGTAAAGTGTTACCATATCAACACTATCTTACAGCCAGACAGACATGCTTGCAGCATGCAGTTTGTACACAAGAAGTTGCCTGACACCTACAGATTGCTAGTGGTAACAGTGAGGCCTGGCCTGAACCACAATTGTGTGCTGTGGAGTTAAAGGCTGAGTCTGAGTCAGAGACCTATCTACTGTGTCCTGTCTCCTGTGTACTGTTTGCTGTGTACTGTTTAGTACGTGATGTGCGGTATGCTAAAAAATATCCTCCATACTATTTTCCCTACCTTACTGTGGAAGTGTCGTAAGCCATCACACCTTTACGCGGCCAAGTCAAGTCTTATTTTTGTTCTTATTGAAAGAAAACGTCAGCAAAGCTGCGCCTCATTTTTAAAATGAAGCTTGCGTACAAATTGTTTTCATACTTCTTGAAAAAGTATGCTCCCGAATATACTCAGTGAAACCTCAGAAGTAAGTATATCATCCAGGAGTTTTACATATACTACATTAACATCTAAAAATTATTTTGTCTTGTCCTGTCTACACAACAAGCCTACTCAATAGTATGGAAGGGTGCTGATTCGGACAAAGCCAAAGGCCGTGTCCGAATCAGCACTCTTCCACAATATTGAGTAGCCCCAGTGAGTAGAAAGTCCTTGAGTACATGAAAATCTTTCAAATTGCAGTATACTTGAAACGCCCGGATGACACACTTCCATGGTTTCGCTGTGTATATTTTTAACCAAAACCAACGTATTTTAAATAGAAATAATTATATTTTAACTTTTTTAAATAAGTGCATGCTTTGCGACTTTTCATTTTTACCTGTGACAGGAGGCCAATTTAGCTGTAAAACCACAGACATGGCAACACTGGTGGGACATCTTATGACCTGCTTACGACACTTCCACAGTGCGGTTGGAAAATAGTATGGCCGATATTTTTCGCGGACTGCTAAACAGTGCACATTAAACAGCACACTTCGGCCAGCACACTTCAGCCAGTGCACAAATTAGGAGACAGGGGGCAGTAGATAGAGCTCTCTCTCTCACAGCCAAAGAGTTTCTGTTGATGGGTCACAGTTGACATTAATATTCTGTCCACTGGATGGCAGTAGATTAACAGGGATGTATGGAAGCTCCTTTGGGGAGATTACGGTTTCATTTTAATGGACTCAACATCACAGTCAGCTTCTTTCCTACAACAGCAGGGCACCCACACCACTGACCACCTACAGCAACGGCATGTATACAATATTTGAATTAGCATTAGAGAAATTACCTCAAGTCCTCAAATACAAGATTGTAAGCCACTTTTATTCAAATGTATGGCCCTCTTATAAACACCTGATTACTAAGGTTACTGGAAGTACTGAAAAAGTATTTAAAACGTCCTTGCTAAATAAAGAAAATTATGTTCATATATTAAAATACAAATAATTTTATTTTAATTATATTTTGTAATTGATGCAACCACACTTTACATATAACTTTACTTAAATAAAATTAATTATTTAAATATATTATTTAAAATATATATATAGCATTCACCAGCAGCATCATATTTACAACTACAAATGTGTGTGTGTGTACGCGCGTGTGTGTGTGTGTCAGGGTTGGGATCAATTCAGAATTTCTGAATTTTCTGAAATTCAATTAAAAGAATTAGAATTAGAATCGAAAGACAGTATAGGAAGCAGAATTTGAATTTAAATGTGAATTGAATTGCAGAAAGTAGAATTATGTCTAAGAAATTGACTGACTCCAATGATGTAGCAAAAAAAGTTTTGTATTATAGGTATATTATATATTACATTGGTTTGATTATTACTTATTATGTCAATTAGAAGTTTAGGTTAACAATGAAAGCATATGAAAACATTAACATGTGAAAAACTAAGAAATAGATTTGTAACAAAATTTTGTTCATTGCAATCACAAATTAATCCAGGCTTCCCACACATTTTCACTCATAAAATGAAATAACTTTTCAATGACATGTCCATAACATTTTACAGAATCTCCATGACTCAATTTTAGCATGATAATAAGATAGTAAGATAGAAATCAGAGGGGGCAAATTCATTCTCTGTTAGCATTTGCATACATAGTTACATACACTACCGTTCAAAAGTTTGGGATCACTTGTCCTTGTTTTTGAAAAAAAATTATACTTTTATTCACCAAGGTAGCATTTCATTGATCTATGGATGGATCACTTTAAGGGTTCATTTTTCTATTGAACTCTATGGAAAAATAAGTCAGGAAAAATAACCCTTAAATTGATCCATCCATATCTACTGCATATTTGGCAGCAGAGTGATGGTTTTGGGCTCGTTTGATACCTCACACCCTTGATGACTTACAGCCATTTAGCCAACCATGTGTTCCATACTATTCCCACCCTCCAATTCCCATAGAGATCCATTCAAATGCAGAGACTTTAATGTATTGCTTGTAAGAGAAAATAAAGATATCAAAAGTCTTTTGATGTTGTTAGGTCACAGATATCAGGAAGTCATGGCATGCAAAGGATATGCGAGCAAATATTAAATATAATGACTTTATTTAAATTTATGTTAACTACTTTTGGTGCCCTAAAATGGGGGGACTATGTGTAAAAAGGGCTACAATTGCTGAAGTAGAAATAGAATGAAATAGAAATAGTAGTTTATAACATTATCAATGTCTGGACTGTATTTTTTAAAAATCAATTTAATGCTACCTTGGTGAATAAAAGTATCAGTTTCTTTCAAAAACAAGGACATTTCTATGTGACCCCAAACTTTTGAATGGTAGTGTAAATTTACATCAAGTTTAGAGTCAGCTTCTTCCCTACAACAGCAGGGCACCCACACCACTGACCACCTACAGCAACGGCATGTATACAATATTTTAATTAGCATTAGAGAAATTACCTCAAGTCCTCAAATGGTAGTGTAAATTTACACCAAGTTTAGAGACACAATACAGTATGATTATTAATGCACAATTTTTTGCAAAACCTTCAGCGTATTCTTTTAATACATTTCCTACAGTTGTCCAGGTCTGGAAAACATAATACCAAATAACGTTCTCAGCATTTGAATGACCCTGTCATTCATTCAGATTGATTGCATCTGATCATAATGAGTTCCTCAAATCGATCTGGCCTGAATATCTTCCCTGCCACACTAAAGATCCGCTCAACCAGGTATGCAAGGTATGGCAAGGTACTTACATGCCAGTTGGGTCAAGTGAGGGAAGCGGCTTTGCTTTTCTTTCCTGTACCCTAGTGGTATATCATAATCACACCGGCACGGCAAACTCAAATATGTTGGGACTTCTTCTGAGATTTCATCCATGGATGGGGTCTGGGTTCACTGTTCACGAATGAGAAAAGCTTGGTGCACTTCTTGAATGGTGCTGCAGAACTGCTTGGCGTCATCTACAAGACTGAGAAGGTTATTATCTTTTCGGATAACAGTTCCCTCATTCTTTTCCTTTCATCATGATTGAAGCACCAGTCCAACTTGAACCGGGGATCAAGTGTGGCAGCCATTTGGAAACGCTCCATGTCTTCAAACTTAGCTAAGCGTTTCTCAATCGATGTTCTCATCGTTTGGACAAGCTTGCTGTTACCTGTCACCCTCATGTCTGCCACAGCATAACGGAGACCTCTGACGCATGCAATGTCCAAGCTTGAAGTTACTACTTTTTCGGCCGTGAAGCAAGGACTTGTGTATTCCTCTCAGGAAGAAAGTATGTAATTTCCTCTACAACATCTGTTGATGGTAGCAGTGCGTTCCGGGATAAGACTCTGCCTCAAGCATTTTCTATTGGCCATGTTGTATGAGGGTTGAGCCAAGCTCAGTATTCTGCGCTTTTCCACTGTAGAAAGTGGCATAAGTCCATTAGCTATGAAACTAACAATTGTTTGTCAACGGCCATTTCACTGGTTCAGGCCTCTGGACAGGGCATCTTGGTCTGCCACTACTACTCTTTTGCCACCTGGACTTGGTGGACTAAAATGGTCGAGGGCTAAAGCCTTTATAGGTCTCTCAGGCCTTTCTTGTCTATCAGAACTACTCCCCATTATTTTCACAATTTCTGACTATTTTCCTTTATTTGAATTCTTTATAGACCAAGAAAGGGTTAACATTTAGGACTCCATTTTCTCCATGCAGGAGTTTTTTGTTGTTGTCTGACATGCCGTGATATACAACACATAGCAAAATAGCACCAATACTACAATATATGAAACGTTTGAATTTCATGAATTGCAATTCTACTTCCTGAAATTCTAATTATTTTCCTGTGGGCAGAGGCAATTCAGATTTTGAATTTAAAATGAAATTCACAATTCAATTCAGAATTTGTCCCAACAATGGTGTGTGTGTGCATGGGGTATTCAACTCAATGTAAATGCTCAGTTTAGACCTAGGAATCGTCAGTTTAGGTCAGGTAGATTTTCAGTCTTCAGCTGGAGATGGACAGTGAATTGGCTGTCCAGACTACTGTGGGGAGCTCATTCAAGAAACAGCTGGTTTTGAATGCATTAAACACACATCAATAGGTAACTGGTATGCTGGAGTTTAAGTCTGGCAGAGATGGAGAGGTCACCCAGTAATAACTGTATTTCATCCCCATGAAATTGACACACTTTGCAATACTTGGAGTGCATGCAAAATAATGGCAGTCACTCAGAATAAGAGCTTCTGTTTAATCCCTCAGTGTAGTTTTATACATTGCATGTCCTGTCTGTGTTTACTAGTCAGTTCTTTAGGTTGTGTAACAGCTAGGAATAAGTCTGTTATTTTCACACCAGGGGGCGCTAAAGAGCAAGACTAAAAGCTGACGTGTGTGGAAGGAGATTTCTAGATTCAGCTGTAATTGCACAATACAGTGTCAAAGTCATAAATAATAAAAAGAGAGCAGAGCAGATATACTGTATCCTCACTGCAGATGTCTCCTGTGTTTTTGTTTCAGCACATTTTAATGGATGGCCGCTTCTGCCCGTTTTAGCTAATTCCATGTGAATGTTCTGGTTTCCAAGGAAATGGCATTCTGAGAGGTATGCTGGTATCTTGGCAGTTGTGCAAACCAGTGGTTTGAAACCAAGTGAAGCGGATGAACTGTTGGGGGAAGGAATGCAGTAATAAAACTGTACTCTTTGATAAACAAGATCTTTTTACTAATTTAGTTTTTTATTCTTGTGCCTTTTAGATTTGCTATTATTTGCTAGCGCACACATTTGATTTAATTCTTTATTGTTGTGTCAAAACTGCATTGACAGACATTTATCAACCATTTATTCCTGAAGTAGTTGATATAAACGTCTGTTTCGGGAAGAGAAATAGCTTTTTGGAAACATATTCAGAGAGTTTATCAGTCAGTAGCTGTGTGTAGTTTACTTGAAAAACAATGGCAAACTTTGTATTGTGCACTGTGTGTATGTCATAATAGAGCTGAGAGCAAATGGATTATATGAGAGAACGATGTCTGGAAAAGAGAAGGGAGGTAGAGGAGACGGGAAAGAAGGAAGATAATGGAGATGAAGGGAGGGCAGAGGAGAGAATGGGTGAGAGAACAAGAGACAGGGAATACAGGAGGGGTTGATAGCAACAGAGAAAATTGGAATGAAAGAGAGCTGTGATGTAATTTTGCAACTGATTCAGTAAAACAAGAGGAGATAAATATAAGGGACAGAGAGAGAGACAGAGGGGGAGAGGGACAGACAGAGAGAGAGACAGAGGGGGAGAGGGACAGACAGAGAGAGAGAGATGAGGGGGGGGGTGGGGGGTTGTACCTCTATTTACAAGGCTTTTGCCTTAGCTAACCATTCAGGTTTGAAAAAGTCATCCGTTTTCTGCACACTGTACAAACACATGATATTCCCAATGGTTGACATTCTGTCACTACATTTAAAAATAATTTATCGTGTTTCTATAGGCTGACCCTTTTCTCATGTGACATGACACCAATCTCACTGACAATCTTCTGCCTCCAAATAAGTTCTGGTTTTATCTCTTTACAAGACACCATTTTACCGTCTTCGCCTTTTATTGTGGTGTGGTGGTGTTACCATGGTGTTACAATCCATCAGATATTCCCCGATCCAGAGTGACTTAAAATGCAAATACAAGTGCAAAGATCAGGGAAGTGCAGTAAATCCCAATGGTGGAAAGTATAGTCCCAAGAGAGACAGCAATAAGTGCAGACTGACACCTTACCTACTACCCTATTGAATATTAAACTAGTTGTCCCCCTGACAACTAAGTATATATTCAGTAAGCTTGTAGTCCTGTCTGCCCTGGCATCATTTGTAATGTAGAAAATGGTAACTGGTAGCCAAGAACCATTGTGGCTCTACAGAGACCACCACATTGATTGCTGGTTAGTTTCAGCAAAGCAAGAACATGCTGCATTAGGGACATGTCTTAACATATCTTTTGGTGGATTCTTACAGGGCCAACTTTTCCAATAAGGATGACCAGGGACGAGTGAAATAAGGTGTTAGTCTCATCCCTCCTTTCCTGGTGTAGGAGTCTTCAAGAATCAAATTGGAATGATGACATGTATGAAAACCATGGTTTTACAGCTTAGTTCTGAATTTCCACTGTGGACTCTGGACTTGATGCTGTGACACCTGGACCTACACAAGAGGCACCTGAAGCCTGTGCACTCCCACAAGGCACTCGCTCTTGACTGAGCCAATGACTATTTTACGCCCTACAGGTCACACAGCACTACAGAAGAAGCAGTCTCCTATACCGTTCTTCTTCATGTCATATTCACACAGATCAAGATTCCTTTGATTCGGGAGTTGATTGTAGGGCTATGTGGATCTGTTGATCCGTGTCTTGGGAGAATGGCTGTTAATTGAGAGTACTTGGAATTCTTCTTTTGTCCAATCAGGGTGCGGTGACACACTTCCTGTTGGGATTAAGAGGCAGGAAATTGCATAGCTACGGTCACTTCTGATCCTATTATCTCTTGCTACACTCATCGTGTCAGCAGCCTATTTTTCTATTTTTATCAATTTTAAAATAAATAAAAATGGCATTCAATGTGGGGATGTACATGTTCAATTTACAACCTAATTTGGAATGTCCAATTATCTGCAACTGAAGCCGCATTCATGTGCGAACCCCACTGGCGATTTGGGAGAGCGTAGACATCCACGGTTCTCCTCCGAAACACTAGGTGTCACCAGCTACTTCTTTTCACACTGCAGATTACAGCTAAACTTGCACAGAGTGGAGTCGGAGGAAGAACTTTCATATCGTCACCTTCTTAAAATAATCGCCTAAGTCATTTTTTGAGGAACATGAGATTTTTGCTTAAATCAGCTCTTCATGATGCTGGCCACCTCTGGTAAAGTTGCCTAGATCCTTAATTGAAAGGATCATGCTGTTTTACCCCGGTAATGTAATCGCCTAAGTCAAGAGTGCTCTTAGGCTGTTTGTATGTTTGCCTAAGTCACAATAAATTTTGACTTAGGCATTTTTACAAGTTATTAAAATGGCGGCTGCTTCAAGATGCACAAAGAAAATCAACATAAATGAAGTCATTTCCATGATTCTGGACTCGTCCCCGAATGGTAAGTGATAATGTTTACTACAATATTTGGCTAGGCTATAAATGTTGTGTAGTTATTTAGTCTTTAATCCTCTTATGTTACATAATTGACAGACAGCGTTATTTGTAAGTCAATAGTCATCTATTGATATACCCTTTTTGTGTGAAATGATTAACAAATATCATATATTCTGTATTTGGTTCAGTTTATTCTGTTTTCTGAAAAACTTGAAAATATGACTTAGGTGATTATTTTAAGAAGGTGACGATATGTAGCTTTGACTCTGAACCCATCCATAACCTCAATTTGATCCATATGGGGGGAGGGGGGGGGGGTTAGGATGATTCCGAGGGCCCTGACTGACAGGGGCCCTCAAATATGGTCTTGTTACAGTAATTGTGCAGGGATGGGGTTTCCCGGGGTAGTGGGGCCCAACCTAAAATCATTTCATGGGTCCCAAAATCCCTGGCAGCACCACTGACTGTGAGGATCATCTTTGCACCACAGCGTGGTGCCTTAACCGAATGAGCCACCCCCTACAGCAGCCTTTTTTTTTAGCTAGACCCTCTACTAGTCAATATGGACTTTCATTTGAGATTTTCTTTCTTTACTTTAGTTGTCAGACAAATGGAGAAGTAGTACTAGAGGAGAGTATTGGGAAGGTTAGCTATTTTAAGGATGTTGTATTTAAATATGGCTATCCATTGAAAGTCCATACAGGTGTCTACAAATGTATGCAAAGGTTTGGGTACACCTTTTTAATTATTTGAATTATTTTGAAGTACTTACATTTATTATGAGAGGGCACCCAATAGTAGTCTTTGTGGTAATCTACTGACCTCCAAAACCAAATAATATTTTCCTTTTCAAATTTGAGTTTTTGTCACTTGAACTTAAAATTGTGATTCTTGGTGACTTTAATATTTACAGGTGCAGCTCAAAAAATTTGAATATCGTGAAAAAGTTCAATAGTTTTTGTCACTCATTTCAGAAAGTGAAACTCATATATTATATAGATTCATTACACATAGAGTGAAATATTTCAAGCCTTTATTTATTGTCATTTTGATGATTATGGCTTACAGCTAATGAAAACCCAAATTCAGTGTCTCAGAAAATTATAATATTGTGAAAAAGTTAAATATTGGAAACTCATGGTGTCACACTCTAATCAGCTAATTAACTCAAAACACTTGCAAAGGTTTTCTGAGCCTTTAAATGGTCTCTCAGTCTGGTTCAGTAGGCTACACAATCATGGGGAAGACTGTTGACTTGACAGATGTCCAGAAGACAGTCATTGACACCCTCCACAAGGAGGGTAAGCCACAAAAGGTCATTGCTAAAGAAGCTGGTTGTTCACAGAGTGCTGTATCCAAGCATATTCATAGAAAGTTGAGTGGAAGGAAAACGTGTGGTAGAAAAAGGTGCACAAGCAACAGGGATAACCGCAGCCTTGAGAGGATTGTCAAGCAAAATCCATTCAAGAATTTGGGGGAGCTTCACAAGGAGTGGACTGAGGCTGGAGTCAGTGCATCAAGAGCCACCACGCACAGACGAATCCAGGACATGGGCTACAAATGTCGCATTCCTCGTGTCAAGCCACTCCTGAACCAGAGACAACGTCAGAAGCGTCTTACCTGGGCTAAGGAGAAAAAGAACTGGACTGTTGCTCAGTGGTCCAAAATCCTCTTTTCAGATGAAAGTAATTTTATTTGGAAATCAAGGTCCCAGAGTCTGGAGGAAGAGTGGAGAGGCACAGAATCCATGTTGCTTGAAGTCCAGTGTGAAGTTTCCACAGTCAGTGATGATTTGGGGTGCCATGTCATCTGCTGGTGTTGGTCCACTGTGTTTTCTGAAGTCCGCAGTCAACGCAGCCATCTACCAGGAAATTTTTGAGCACTTCATGCTTCCTTCTGCTGACAAGCTTTATGGAGATGCTGATTTCATTTTTCAGCAGGACTTGGCACCTGCCCACACTGCCAAAAGTACCAAAAGCTGGTTCAATGACCATGGTATTACTGTGCTTGATTGGCTAGCAAACTCGCCTGACCTGAACCCCATAGAGAATCTATGGGGTATTGTCAAGAGAAAGATGAGACACCAGACCCAACAATGCAGACGACCTGAAGGCCGCTATCAAAGCAACCTGGGCTTCCATTACACCTCAGCAGTGCCACAGGCTGATCGCCTCCATGCCATGCCGCATTGATGCAGTATTTCATGCAAAAGGAGCCCCAACCAAGTATTGAAAGCATATAAATGAACATACTTTTCAGAAGGCTGACATTTCTGTTTAAAATATCCTTTTTTATTGATCTTATGTGATATTCTAATTTTCTGAGACACTGAATTTGGGTTTTCACTAGCTGTAAGCCATAATCATCAAAATTACAAGAAATAAAGGCTTGAAATATTTCACTCTATGTGTAATGAATCTATATAATATATGAGTTTCACTTTCTGAC
Organism: Ilyophis sp. 1 JC-2022; assembly: GCA_022702515.1. Classification (NCBI taxonomy): domain Eukaryota; kingdom Metazoa; phylum Chordata; class Actinopteri; order Anguilliformes; family Synaphobranchidae; genus Ilyophis; species Ilyophis sp. 1 JC-2022. The sequence goes on from CM040402.1 coordinate 18,058,703, forward strand.
ATGAGTGACAAAAAATATTGAACTTTTTCATGATATTAAAATTTTTTGAGCTGCACCTGTATGTCGATGTCCCATCATATGAATTTTCCACTGGATTCATAAAGTTTATTGAAATTCAGCTGTGTACCATGTGTCTCAGGACCTACACACTGTCACTATCATATATTAGGCCAGATCTTTGGACTTGGTCCAGTCAGTACAGTTACGGACATCTGTGTCTGTTTATTACAGAATAATTTTTGATGTCCATCTGCCTACCCCTATCACGAGTCATGGGTGCTCTGTTCATTCATAGATTATTAACTCCTCAACTGCAAATTCTCTGTAGCTTTTATAACTTCAAATACACTGCCCACTTAGTTACACCATACTGAAGAGTTAGTTAACAACTCCAATGCTTGTCTATTTTAGATGTAGTTTAGTTAAGTTTACTTAAAGTACTGTTTTTCATCGTACTTAGTTATTTGATTGACTGTCTATTTTATCTAGCCATACTATAAAACATAACCTTTGGATCAATGGCCATATTCCTTCTATAGAGAGGGAGTGCAGAAGGGCTGAACGCAGGGCCGTGTCTGGGGGGGGGGGGGGGGACACAGGGGGGGAATGGGATAGGTTTTAGGGTGATTGCGGGGCAAGGTTTTGTGTTTCAATAAAGGAACATCAAAAAAAAAGTCTCTCTCTCTCTCTCTTACGTTCTCTATCACTCACGCGGCGAAACAGCAATAGAGTCAATAGAGGCAAGCCCCCCGGCGTTTCAGGCATAAAAAAGAGGGGGAGTATGGCTAAAATATAAATGAAAATGATAGTTACAGTAACTTAGTTTCACATGTAAATACAAAATAGCACAAAGAGACTGAAATGATGAAGGAATATAACTCATCTTTAATATACTTGTTTCCATATAAGATTAGATAATGATTTGGTATTATTGGGCATAAATAAAGTTTTACTCATGTAAGATGAGGGGGTGGAGGTGGGTTTAAAATGTAATAAAATTATCTTATCTCCTAATATACTGATTCGCCTATGCTTTAGCTTTATATGAAAGCATCTCAAATCTCATCTAGGGCTTTGAAAAAAAAAAAAAAACTTCTAAATGTTAATAAGCCTGTGTGAGGTTGTGTAGAAATGCAGGAAATTAGTTTTAAAAGGCTCACATTTTTCTGGGGGAGGACCCACAGACCTCCTGCTAATTTGTCCCCCCCTTGTGCCCCACCAACATCTCTTCATACCCCCCCCCGATCAAAGCAATCCCTGGCTGAACGTACATGGAAAGCATCCCATTAACAAGTTCACTACAGCCTTATGAACAAGCATTTTAACAATGCAGTTAAATATTATAGCGCTAATTACTTCTCTACTATTATATCTGGAAACAGTCACAACACAAGGGTCCTATTTAGTACATGTAATCACGCTGTAAATCCTCATCCCAATTGTAGTGTGGAATAAAGTTGTCAATATCCAATCTCAAATCTCTCCTCCTGTACAAGACTTTAATGATGTCCACCAGAGCACTTCTGAGTTAAGCTATTTCCAGCCTGTATCTGATAAGGCTCTTTTAGAAACCATTGCAGACATTAAATCTTCCACTTGTTACTTGGAAATTGTACCTACTTGACTTGACTTCGACGTTGGCCTACACTGCAGCCAAAAGGTCAGGCCCCGCCTACCTACAGGACTTAATCCAGCACTACTCTCCTGCTCGACTACTTCGCTCTGCTGCTGCAGGGCGAGTTGCACTTCCCTCCTTCAGTGTTAACGACTCTCGCTCATCTCGACTGCGGAGCTTTTCCGCCCTAGCTCCCCAGTGGTGGAACGAACTCCCCACTCGGCTGCGCTCAGCTCAAACACTGTCTGTTTTTCATCGTGGTCTGAAAACGCACTTTTTCAGAATCCACCTTGACTAAACTACCTATCTAGGGCCAATTCTATAGTACTTGCTTTCTGTTTTATTTTTTTTGCTTGTTTTCTATTTAACTAATGGCTCACTGTTTATTTGCTCAAAACCATCACATTTTAATAATGCAATTGTTCAGCCTCTTTTAAAAAAAAAAAACCTGGATCCAGGCATGGTTCTAGCCTTTGTGCTGCCCAAGAAGAGACTACGGACCGGGGCTGTGTACTGGAGATAGCGATTGGCTATGGTATTTGTGTGTCGTGGATTAAAAGCGACTAACACCAAATGCATGTTTATATAATGGTTGGCATATTAGATAATTTGCTTTCAGACTGACATTTTAATATAGGTGATGCTTAGATTATGTAAGTCAACTTGAATTATTCTGTATTCAAAAGGTGCAGAAAACAATGGTGATTAAGGTACAGATGCTTTTTAAAGTGCGTTAGTTGTCTTCCTCCACATCCATGGAAACAGTCAAGCTGCCGTCTTCTCCCTGTTCAGATTGATGAGGGAGGAGACAAGAGGCTGTGGAAGACAAAGGAACATTTACACAATTTCAAATTAAGCGTCACGTTCCTATAATGGGTTTTTAAATCGTGGCTCAACTGACAAGTGTGCATTGTGCCTCCGCTGTTGATTAATGACCTCTGCTCTTTTTTCCACGGTCAGTGAGCAGGTTGTGGGCCAGCTCTCAGAGCACAGGGTGAACAGTTTCAGCTGGAGCGCATAGCAGGGATAGAGCCTCATCCAATTCACTTCAGGATATGAATGCCTTGATTTGCTAGGAGAAACGTGAACGTCAGCCATGATTAATGAAGGATGGAAAACTGACCATAGGGCAAAGAAGCATCTGGAGCAAAGAGCTATCGAACATTTCCATATGGTCACGGCATACAGGCAAAAAAGATTAGAGAACATCACACCTGCAACTGTGTGGATTTTACCAGGACACACCATTTTCTTCAGACCTTGAAAACCCTTTGCCTGTGAAATATATTCTAGATAAAATAATGTTCTGCAGTGTGAGTTTCAGTCCTGGAAATGCCAGTATTTGCAAGAATGGATAGCAAGTCATGCTGTAGCAAGAGGGATTTGTGCTATATCAATAGTATAATAAGAACATAAGAATACATAATGATGAGAGAAGGGGATTGAGCCCAATAATTCACATCATTATATAGTCTTGTTTAAACACATGTTTAACGCCACAGAATAATTTAGCAACATGTTAACTCACATAGGATATGTACAATAATTGCATGTTTTATGTGAACATGTACCGTAATAATCCTTTTTTGTAAACATTTGTATATATATTTTTCACGCTTACTTCAAATATTTTGGTAGATACTGCTCTGGGCCCATGTTTTCAACCTGAGCTACAGCTATTAATCTGATAGCTTCAATGCTAAAGCTGCTGTAAGCCTTACCTTGTGTATGTGTGTTGTATATAGCAAACAAAACAAAATATGGTCCAGACTGATAAGTGGCTCATCCTGTTAGAGAAAGACCCAGTGTGTGTGTTGGCCCTGTGGTCTGGTATCAGATCTGGACTGTGACTGTGCGGGGTGTGGCTGGCAGGCCTGCAGGGCAGCACATGATTGGCTGTAGCATCGACAAGGAGAGGGGAGAGAATTCAGCATGGAACAAGCGTGCCTCATCACACACCAGCAGGATCCCCACAGCCAAACAGAAAAGGTATGTGTGCGCGTCTGTGACACGCATGACCTTAATGTAACATTGGGCCTCATTCATGAAGTGTTCATAAATATGTGCGTACATTCATCAAACGTATTCATCAATCCGTGCGGGAATGGCAGATTTGTTCGTATTTAGAGTGCATATGTTCATACATTCCGATTCATCGTAAATGACAGGCACGTGCACGTTGCAATTAGCATAAATCCACTCCCATTAATTGCCTATAACTACTGTAGTTACAAATTCCATTTACAGGTGCATACAAGTTAAAGAAAAGAAAAAGAAAAATTATTATTCCAACACTAAAAGTTTTATTAGCAGATGTTCAGTCAAGGGAAAACGACTACAGGAGGTGGCCAAGGTTCTTTGCATTTGCGTTGGACGAGCGCATTACCTCCATCTCCCCGGCACTATGGTATTTCTCACAGCCTGGAAATGAATAAAATGTTAGTCATTTTCTAATTTTTGGGGTGTTTTGTGGTGTTCTTCTGACTCCTGCAGTGTCAGTGAGTTGGTTAATGGAGTAAGCCATAATAGAGTATGATCATAATACTATTAATAATAGTCATTTTAATCATAATCATATTTTACTCCACTCATGCTTTCATTTTAATGTGAGGCATCTGATTCAATTGAATGTCTTTATTTAACATGTTGGTTTGTGTTTTGTGGGTTTGCCCCAATGTCTTTTTTGTTGCTGGCAACTACAACTGAAAGTGATGGAAAGAGGTAGTTATAAATCTACAGTGCCCTCCACTATTATTGGCAACCCTGGTAAAGATGAGTAAAAAGGGTTATAAAACAATTCAACGTTTGGTGAATTAGCGTAATCTCACACTGAAAAAATTACAAAAATCCAACCTTTAATTTAAATGTATTACGAGAAAAACAAATCCCTCATCAATAAATAATTATTTTTAACAAAACCACAATTATTGGCACCCCTGCATTTATATATAAAATAAAGTAATAATTTTAAATATTTGGTCGCATATCCTTTGCATGCCATGACTTCCTGATGTCTGTGACCCAACAATATCAAAAGACTCTTGATATCTTATTTTCTGGTACTCTTACAAGCGATATTATAACGTCTCTGCATTTCAATGGATCAGCCAGCGTCTGACGTATCAAACAAGCCTTAAACCATCACTCTGCTGCCAGAAATACAGTAGATATGGATGGATAACTTGAAGGGTTTCTTCTCTTGACTTACATTTCCATAGAGTTCAATAGGAAAATTTCTCAGGAGAAACAACTCTTAAAGTGATCCATGACGTATACCTCTACCACTTCCTGGTCTCTGAAAGACTATAGTGTTTTCAAGAGATCGGATATTGGGGTGATAAACGCGTTGTTTCTATGTTTTTACTGACACCAGTGCATTTGTGTTGCACTGGGAAAGTTTTGGCTTTGCTAGCAAACATAGCTAAAATGGCTAACAAGTAGCCTACAACAATGATGTTTTAACTTTTAATTGTATATGTATAATATTCTGTATCGGCATGTTGGTCGATACAAAAGCATTTCATACTGAAAAACGGGAGGTCGGGTTGATTTTCCGACATGGAACAGGGGTGAGAAATGCGTAGCCTAGCTAAGTGTTACAGACTTCTGGCTAGGCTGGCTAATGTTTTCACGATACCAAACGTAGATAAATGAAGGGCCATATTTAACCCGTTTTTCTGGAGAGTGAGCTAATGATGGTGGTATTTTCTCAGTATAACTGTTACATTAGTGGCTAACTTGCCAGCGAGTTATGTGGCCTCTCGTCTCAAAGAAACGCTGCATACAGGCAATACACTAGCAGTAAAATGCCCAGCCCAGGGTTGCCAGGTCTTTGTGACAAAACCAGCCCAATTGCCAATCAAAACTAGCCCAAAACTAGCCCAATGGCAAATAAAACTAGCCCAAAAACCAGCCCAATACCAGAACTCTAAATACGGCCCTGCCAAACACTATACACTGTTTTTAAAGTCCAACAGCATTACTACCATTGCCAAATATATTGCAACACTGGAAATTAGTAGAGTAATATCAAACACGTACACTATATGCCCACGAGGCCGTTTTCACTTTCCCACTCCTTACTATATCTTTTTCCATATTTTGCCCACTTACCGGGTGTCATCTCTTTCTTCCCGGATTGATAGCTAGGTAGCTTCCGTTAGCAACAAGTCAGTGTGAGCGGCTGCAGCGGGGGTCATGCAGCTGCGGACAGGACAGCGCAGGGCCAGGCTCACTCTGTGTGCCAACCAGTTAGGGGCGTGTCCCATGGCCATGTGTGTAAGTGCTGATCTGGAGTCAGTTTGGCTTGTTTCTGACTAATGGTTAAGATTAGGATTTGAGTATAATTAGCTGATCTTATATCAGTGTTTAGGACTGAGTCAACGCTGAATAACGAACAATAGATGTGTAAATTACTGAATTTGAAATGTTTAATTAAAAATATATATTTTTATAATTTTATTTAAATATATATAATTTATGTAATCTGCATGCAAAACCACAACCCGCGGACAAAAAATTCAACCCGCGGCAACGGGAAAACCGCGGACCTGGCAACACAGCCCCTCGGCCTCCGCTTCGGTAACGTCATTCAGTGGGCGTGGCAACCTGTTGTCTGAACTGGAAGCGCCTTGGATATTGTAGTTTTTCTTAAACCATGTACCTGGTACATGCACAGTAGTTTAGGGCTATATCTCTGCTCTCACTACAGGTAGAAAGTTGGCTAAGAGCTCCTTTTAATCAGGAGGAAAGCTACCTTTCTACAAACTAAACATCATTTTAAATTAAAGTTGACTTCTTGTAATTCAAAATTAAATTCTGCATCCTGAACATTAAAACAAATCCAATTTCCAATTCCAATCCATTTATTTAATCGAAACCAAGTCTAAAATTCATAATTGACCCCAACACTGAACCAGACCATGTTGTATCTCTCACTGGCTGCCCAAATTTTGTAGATAAATGCATTGTTTAAATCACCCTGTTACAAAGCTCCCACATAGTTCAGTCAGGCCTCTCAGGACAAAAATATTTCCCCCCCCCATATGTTAATGATACTAAAAACTACAAGTAAACCCAATGTCTCTGTTGCTAGGCTATTGTCTTAAGTTTTTTTCATCTTACCGTAGCAAGATAATGTTGCTACGTCAAAGTATCAAATGCCAAGAAGTCTGAAGGAAAATGTACATTAAAAATGTACATATTTTAATATGTTATAATGTACTTTTGTAAAAAAAAAAAAAAAACACAGACACACATACCACAACCATTCCTAAACCAATAAATGCAAACAATAAATGTAATGTTTTACTAAGGGTGGCACAGTAGTGCTGTGGATAGCACTCTCACCTCACAACAAGAAGGTTCTGGGTCTGATGACCAGGGGCCTTTTTGTGTGAAGTTTGAATGTTCTCCTCATGTCTGAGTGGGTTTTCTCCGGGTACTCCGGTTTCCTCCCACAGTCTAAAGACATGCAGCTTAGGCTAATTGGCGATTCTAAATTGCCTATACATATGAATGTGTCAGTCAATGGCGTGTGTGTCCTGTGATGGATTGGCGACCTATCCCAGGGGTATTCTTGATTCTTTCCCAATGCATGTTGGGATAGGCTCCAGCCCCTACACCCTGATGAAGGTATATTGCCGAAACATGTTGGTAATTTAAAATTTAAATTATTTTTGCATGGAGATAAGTGTGCGATTCTCATATATTCTCTCTGATTCAATGGACCAATAATCAGCACCTTTCTTTCTTTTGGGTGTGCTTTCTTATATATATTTTTTCCGATAGGCTCCAGCCCCCTCATGACCCTGACCAGGAATAAGCGTGTTAGATAACTGATGAATGGATATTTTTCTATGCTTTGAGTATGACACATTGAAACTATTTAATCTTTGATGCAACAGACATATATCTACTGTATATGTAGGGGATGAAAAAAGCTGCCTGTAAAGGATCTTATAGTGTATAAATTTAAAACATTTAAATAAATAATCTCCAATAATCAACTTTTCAGCACACTTTCCAGCATTTTACACTTCATCAGACTTACAGTGCTTGTCTGTTGTTCTCTTGGGAGGATAAGATGACACGGGTCCAAACACAGAGCCAAGTTAAATTGTCAAATGTATGAACCATGGGACATGGGGTTGAACTGGAGTATTGCTTGTTTAGTCTGCATAAGGCTTAAATTGTTATTGTAATCAATGAGAGTATATGAGTTGTGTACATGAGTAATTGGGACTTATGTTGAAAACATGTTTTTATTGAAATGTCTAAATGCCATCTCCATGGTTATCCTAAATAATCAAATACTTCCTGCTCTACATGTGTTCCTTGTGTACACGGGGATGAGCAACTTTGTTTCCCTTTCAGAAACTGGAAAGTGCTGGCTTTGGGATTATTCACTCAAATATGTGACATGTTTATTCTGACAGGGGGGCAGATCAACGGAAGTTTGTAACATATAAGAATGAGGCCATGGTGTAGACAAAGTTAATCAAGCTAACCCCTTTCTCTGGTGTTCAAATAGCTTCTCCAGAAGATTGTCATTAATATGCCAAGCACTAGTTTGAGACGCATAGCCCAATGAACTAAAATATGCCACATCTTTCTTATGGTGTGCCAGCTCAAACTCAATTTAACTAGTCATTGTGCATACTTCAACATTTAAAACATTTTCTTTCTAAAGCTATAAGAAATGATTTGTGATTAGAAATACTATTGGTCTAATGGTTTGTGTTTCCATTTTGTTTGTTTCCCTGCAACCATGTCCTCTGGATCCCTCCTGCCAATCTGAGATGGCTCGCTGCTTACAGGATTGCTGCACTTACTTTCCCAGTAGTTTTACACATGGCCTAATTAGACCTACACCAATTCAAGTCCACGACATGTGCTTACTGACATATTTTAAGTTGAAAAATTGCATCCACATGTACATTTTGAAATCAATTGCTGAGTATGCTGAAAGGACATGAAAGAATGAATCTGAAGAATTTCTCCCTGTTATAAACATCAGTCTATTGTACTCCCCCCCCCCCAAATCAGTGGGACGTATCTGCTTTGTTCTCGAAATGAGCCTTTGCAAATTGTGCTGATTTCGGGGTAATTTATACTGCAAACTGCAGCATGAGCAGCTGTGAGCAAAATTCAGTAAAAACTGCCCACTGCAAAAAAATTATAAAAAATCATTACTCCCTTAAAAGGTCATTGACTTTGGAGTCTTTTTATATTTCATTATAGTGATTTTCATCTGGTTGTTTTCTGCCATTTGTGCTGAAGAATCAGAACAGGCTGCTTCAGTTCAATCAGCTTTTATTATTAGCAGGTGAAACATGTTAGGACTGCAGACAATTTTGAAGCAAGCTTTACCAAGTCAAGATGTTGTTCTTTTCTTTTTATTTGAAAGCATAATTTCACTGATTTCAGTGCGACACTGCTGCTCCATTCCGTTTTGATCTCCAGTATAAAGTATTTATTGGTCCCTTACATAAGGTTCGATTTACTAAAGGTTTGTGTGCACAAAAACACGTGTAAAAAACACCCGCAAAAAATCGTCCGAGGTGATCAACTAACGAGGTGTAAAGCGGATTGCGTGTGATAAAATAGAAAGATACGTTGATTTCTCATTTTTGCTGGTTAGCCTGAATGAATATGCAAAATTGGGAGTCCATACATTATTTCTCAAAATAGTGGGAGGGGGTCATGCAAATAGATTACTTTAGCATGTGTAAAGTGATTTACTAAGCCCAAAAGGAAGTTTGGGAAAGGTATTTGTGGGTGCATTTTAGTACAAATGGAAAGCAGGTATTAAAAGACACGGAATCAATATGATGACGGCTGTCATTGTAGCAGGACATGTACGAGTGGGTTTGGAATATCCATAACTGAATGTTCTGAATGATTGCGAAACAATGGCTGATTAACTGGCACATTCTAGCTAACACTTAAAATACACAAGAAGATAATTTGTGGATAGCCTACATAGACTACATCATGAACAGTAAGTAATTTTAAATTATTAAAAATGTAATAATAATTATTTAAATCAAGGAAATCTTGTTACAGAATACAAGAGTAACTACTATTTGAATCAAACAAGCAATACAACGTCAAGTATAACAAACAGTGAATAACAAGCAAACCAAAACTTTATAAAAAATAAAACCCATGATCAAATGGAAATGTGATTTTATGTCACACTTACAGCGTGAGTAAGCTTATTGTTACACTGTAAAATCTAATGGCTGTCATGGCTTACATAAATTAATTAACTTTACTTGGTTATCAACCATATGTACTTCTTACTAGGTTTTATAAAGTAACAGTTAATTGCAGGGTGAAAACTATTTACTTATTGTTTTTGAGTGAAGATAACTTTGTTTCAAGTTATCTTCACTCACTCGGAGCGACTATTTACGAACGCAGCAACCAAGGCTGGGTGTGAGGATGCGCAGTAGTAGCCAACGTTCAGTAGCCAACGTATTATCAAACAAGCAATAATTGTGTGTAAATTTGTGTTTCTGACTGCTGCCATAGCGTTAGCTAACATTTGCTAAATGTTAACTTAGTTCGCCAGCTAACAGGTACAGCACAATAACGTTAAAGGTATTCGACTGGCAGAACTTGTTCAGGCATGTTTTGGCGGCTTCCCACCACCGTACCGGGATAGTCTGAAAACCTATTTTAACTGTTCCAAAACGAAAGTGGAAAGTCTCACATTTGAAATGTTGTAGCTACGTTAGATTTCTGTTTCCCCCGAGTTGACAGTGAACGCATTTTGGTCGCAGGTTGGAAATTAACAACACGTAAATTACAAGTTACAAGCGAATGCAACATGAACATGTTTGCTGCATCGACTGTGCAGTCTGTCAGGATTCCTTCCACAGGAGTGGACCCAATAGCAGGACTCGGAGACAGCCTCGATTCAAGCTGTGTGGAGCACTTTTATTATGCAGAGAATAGGGGAAGTGATACTCAGGATGAGGGTCAGGAACGGGTTGGGACTAGCAGGGCTGGCTGCGTGCAGAGGGAGCTGGAGCGGGGCTGGAGAATGGCTGACAAACCGGAGGACAAGGCTGCGGGAACAGGGAAGGCGATGCAGGCTTGAGAGCTCAGCAGGCTGGCGGGTACAAGGAGACAAAACTGGACACAGGATCAAACAACACACAGGCTAGACTGACCGAGTTATCAAGATTATGGAAACAAACACAACTAGTAAAACTAGAGTACGAACTCGCGACGAGACAACAAACAAAAAGGGAATATATAGTAAAGCCAATGAATATAATGAGTGTGTGCAGCGTGAGAATGTATGCGAGAGTGATTAACAGGTAATTAACAGCATGCGGAATGTAAGTGGGAAATGCGGGTGATAGGATGAAGGATAATGAGGGTAACAAGAGGGAAGACCACGCCCAACCTGCACACACACGGAAGGCAAACACGAAACATGAAAGAACTGACAAAAAAAGAGGGGAATGAGGGAAAACACGGAGAACATAAGGGAAGGTGAACTGGAAGGGCGTAGGCGGACGTAACAGAGGCAACGCTAATCAAGTGTAGCCCAGTCATGTTTCATTCCTAACTAAAATTACACCTGTAGCATAAAAATTATAAACGGATAACCCCTTGTTTTTTAAAGCTGATTAATGTATGTCTGTACCCTTTAGGTACAAACCGTAAACGTAACTGTAAATGGGATTATGGGAACCTGTTTTTCATTAATGTATAATGGATGTTTGAAGCACGAAACTTGGTAGTTTTAGTCAATCGGTTTGCATTGTTTTAACAAGTAAATCAGATTGTTCTTAAAGTAAATAAAATGAGAAATTCTAAGTTATAGAAAATGTCACATTAGTTATCCCAACTTAAATAAATGTGTTGTTTGAAATACACACAGTAAATTTCACATTAAATTATTTAGTAGTTTGAAATAGTAATTCTGCAATCTATACTAAGTCAAGAGTACATCTAAAATCAATTATTAAGTACTCTATACAGGTTTTCTTTAGTTACTTAAACTCAAGTGTATTACTAAATAAGCACTTGTTAATACAACATACAATACATATTGCACTGTTCTTAGTTTTTTTAGTGCAATCGGTTGGCATGCTTTTTTAGGTAAGGTTAACTAATTGGAATTTACAGTGTAGTAGGCATAGTCATGGTCATTTCAGTCTTGACAAACATCTGTAACTCCTGGCAGAAACTAAGAGACATCCAGTGAAACAGTTTGTAATAAACCGCCAGCTCGTTCAGTGTAACAGTAGCCTACACCTACACTAAAAAAATACCATAAATACGGCAACATTGCTGCCAGTCTTTTCATTGTTTTTTTTACAGTATAACCAGTCCAAACATGCACAATCTCTTATTTAAATATGGCTGGAGTAATTTACATAATAACTCTTAGTTGCTCACCCAAAGTGTGAAATGATAATGCGCTGTGCCTGCAAAATAACACCCCTTATTTGGGATGTTAGTAAATCGACCCCATAGTCGAAACAGTGTGAACTATGTCAGTCAATGAGGTCTCCTCTTTCAGCCATGCTTGCAATAATAATTTGAATGTTCTTCTTTTATTGACCCATTTTTGTTCACTACCTGTAGCATGATAGATTATATATAGTTACATAGTTTCTCAGAAATGCAATGCATATATTTGTAATTTAGTTGGCATACACTATGTAGTTTGTATTTCGATTTGATATATCACAATTTCGATTTTTGTGGTACAGGAGAGAACATCATTTCAGCTGGAGAAACAGGCTCCCAAGTGCTCTCTGGGTCCTGTTCACACTGAACTCTCTGTGGGCTGGCTCAACAATCACTGCTGGAGTGGAACAAAGTGCCCGTAATTTCATATGAGGCCATGGTCCCTCTTTCAATGCGCAAATTTACATTCACAACCACTAATTTTGCATCCATCACTCAGTTTATAGCTACTGAGCTACAAGGAGAGTTTGAAAAATAACACCTTCCTGCCTCTTTGGGTTCCCTTATATCTCCAAAATGGTCCTTGTGAATGCTGCTATAGAAACAGATGGAGACCGAATGTAGCGTGTCTCACAGAAGAGAAAAAAATTCAGAATACCTAGATAACGTTGATCATTTGGGCTGTTTTTTTTTGTTTCTCTTGTTCTCTACTTCCTCTGAGAGGTACACAGTAGCTGCTTCATTCAGTGTGACGTCACAGGCTGCAGACAGTGAGCTTGCACGAGCAGGTCAGGCAGTTTCTCCCTCCTTTCAGCCCTCAGAAGGCATGCTGGGATGCCTGGACACAGCTGCATTCCATGGGAAGATAGATAAAAAAAATTGAGAGATGACTACCTTTCCCTTGTTCTGTCTGCCTCGCTCTTTCTTGTCCAAAACGGTTTGGTGTGCCGTCCCCCTGGACCCTTGCTATTGCTAAAACAGGTGTTGTGGGGGCTGAGCTGGGCTTTCAGAATGAGAAAACAGGAAAAGGAGCGAGCCTGAAGAACAAGCTGAGCAGCACTCCAGCCCACCAGTGCATTCGTCATCCTCTCTGGATCTTTGTCCTCATCCATTTATCTATTTATTTAGTTGTTTATTTATTTATTATTGTGGGTAGCTGTGAAAACTATGCAGAGAAATATAATTCATATGAGGTTTATCCATATTTCCTGCCTGTTCTTGTGGGTTTTATGAAATGGCCACTAAATAATTGGCCCCTAATCCCTGAATGGTAGATTAGCCTCGGACTCATTGTGGATGTACTACAGGAAACTCCTAAAGTGAACAAGTGTAAAATGGGGGGGGGGGGGGGGGGGTTAAGGTAATTAATTGATGGCAGTTATATTTTTAGGAGGGACAAAGGGGACTTTAGTTGAGAGACAAAGGGCTTTCCTGTCCTGAAATATGAGATGCCCTGGCTGATATGGGACTCTCGGCAACACTAGCAAAAATGCTAGAAATCCAAATAGGACATGATGTTCCTTTCATTGTCTTGGCTTTTTGTTTAATAATATCAAAGCAGCATAGTGACAAAGACGGCCTGTGACTGCGGTGTCCTCTATACTCAGGAATCAAAGCACAAAAAAATATATTCAGTTCAGGATCTGGGGACTGCAGTTCTCCACCAGGCTTACATCTCACACATATGCAGTATAGTACAACTCAAAATACACTTCAAAGCCAAAATAGAATTATTTTTCTTGTTTTTTTCCTCTGTAGATCCTCCTTTTTTCAGTTCCAGAGAGCACAGGTGTAGTAGCGGGCATCTATTTAGTGTGACAGACTTGGATGCAGAACTGAACTGGAAATTAATACTGAATTAGTTCATGATTTGTTCACGCAAAGGCATTCGTTTGTGTTATATAATGGAACTGTACTGCTAGTGATGCACAAAGGTCCTACACTTCCTTTGTCGATGGCATAGCTGACATCATTGAGTCTGATTAATGCGTTGTCAATTATCTGTATGTGTTAATTAAAGCATTGTCATGCTAGACAATGGAACCTTAAATAGGCCTAATACTGTAGCACATTGATGTCAAATATTTAATGGCACCTAATCTTGTTCATGTTAAATGGCTTTTCAGTACCAAAAAGAGCGGTATTTTGAATGTAGAATTAATTGTGTTTTTTTATTGAAGAGATTATCGTTTAATTGGACAATGTTGAATTTAAACGCTGATATGCTTGAAAATCCTAATTATTTTCCTTGAAAGTGCTGGAAAAGTTCTTGAATTTCACCTTAGAAAAGCTTTCAGTTTTGAGACACCGGGGAGTGGTCATTTCTCGTGTGACGTCACACAAGAAACAACCTGAAAATGGGACCGCAAAATTAAATAGTATATTTTTCCAAACCTAAAGAAAATACAAATTTGATAGTTCCGTGGTGTTCCCGCAATGCCCCTATGTACCAATATCCTACAAAACACCAGAAAGTAAGGTAAACCGTCATGTTACCTCTTTAAACGTATTGATATCAAAATGTGGCCAAGTTACAACTAACAATATTGCCTATCGTAGCTCACACTAAATAAACTAGCTCTATTCCAAAGCAATGCTATCCAAACGTTCTTAAATTATTTAATGCAACTTGGCCCTGTGTTTGTTCATCTTAGCATGTGAAGAGATTGTGCCTCATGGAAAAAATTATTTAAATTAATGTTTTTAACAGTTGATGAAAAATTACACTCCAGAAAGTATATGGTTATACTTTGTTGGCAAGTTTACTTTAGAAAATGTACAGGTTTTTTTTTAACAAACATATCCAGACATTTTTGTGGGTCATTTTTGCGAACACAAACATATCTATGCTCTGTAGAACCACAAAGGTTTTGATAGAAATCCAAATATTCCAAATAAATAAATCAATAAATGCATAATAATAATAATAATAATAATAATAATAATAATACATTTTATTCATTCTGTGCTTTTCATAGACCCAAAGCATTGTATGTAGACAATTGTTCAAACATGCCCTATAGTGTAGTAATTTTTCAGTTTAATTTCTAAGTGCAACACATTCCACTATAAATAATTTTCATTTTGCAGTTTGATGTGGTACATACCTATTTAATTGACCACATTCTCTTGAGATGGTAAGATGAAGAAACACAGGGCCAAGTTGCATTAAATAATTTAGGAAAGTTTGGATAGCATTGCTTTTGAATAGAGCTAGTTTATTTAGTGTGAGCTGCGATAGGCAATATTGTTAGTTGTCAGTTTTTGCAAGTTGGAATTAAGGACTTATAGACAGCGCTCGGTAGGCCATGCGTGATTAACTTGGCTTTTTTTATGTCAAAGACGTTTTAAAAAAATCAGATATGACTTCTTTTTGGTAGATAATGACATGGAGAGAGACATGCATACAGAATACATGCGTTCCAACACCCTCTACTGACAATAATGAGAACAGTTATCCTATTACTGGTAGCCCAAAATTACATTAAAAGAGTTTGTAGATGAGCAGTAGCCTATTTAATGTGTAATGAAATACAATGAACAGCATGACCTGAACTATGGATCATGAAGAAGCATGTAAATTAATGAACCAAGTCTATATGGAGAGATGCATGCACAATAGGCTAGACGCAAACACATTCTAGCTGAAAGAAAGACATACAGCCTAAATAGCCTAGTTAGTACAGCCTAAATAGTTTGCATAAGTAAAATAAGGAAATACAGTTTTAAAATAGGCCTTTTAGTATTCTATAGAAATACATTTAAAGTTAGGCTATTCAACACTGGCTTGCCGGATTCGTAACTCCAAGCTTCCATATCTGGGCTATGAGCTGCCGAGTTCATAAGCAGAGCAGAATTCCTTTGCAGTTTTTTTCCTGGTAGTGTAGCCTAATGTTGGCTGCGGGAAATGTTTTGGTACCGGACCATGTAGCTAGGTTTATTTTCGTTTTCTGTGCAATAATAAGTCATGTTGATTCGCTTCGTAGTAGCCTAGCTTGTATACCTGCTTCCGGACTAGCAGCTGAGTGACGTTTCTCTGGCAAAACTAACGTTGAACAAGCTTAATTGTACAATGCATATTTCCCAGGAATCTTAGCCAGAAAGAAAACAATAGATGCTACTAAGAAAGTAGCCTACCAGAGATTATTCTTCTTATTATTATTATAATTAAAAGTGTTTGCAGTCAGCTACATTGTCTGCAGAGTAGCATAGACTAGAGCCATGATCGGAGGCTATTGTAATTTTTTTAAGTGACTAACCATGAAACACATATGTTTGGGGAATTAGTGGTTTATAAATCCGATCTCTTGAGATTACAGTTAATAGTAGACTCGGCTATCATCAATTTTGATATTATCATAAATTCTATAAATTTTATGGTGACATTGTGTTATGTGTGAAATAAGATAAACTGAACAGAGCTGAAGTGAAGAAATTAATGAAGACATAATAAAGAAATGTAAAAGGCGAGCGTTGAGGTTCGGTTTCCACAGTGAGTCAGTCATGACCGCAAGAGCACAGCGTAAGCTCCACACAGACACATTTTTTTGTCGCCATTTGTGTGAGATGAAAACATGTAGCCAATGGCACAGTTATTTATTTTTTACATTAATGCAACAACGCGATGTTAACCAGATGATATTTTGCGTTAACTTTTGTCTTTGCTTGACAAATGGCTATGGGATACCTGTTCCCATACCGTTAGCTATTGCATAACTGTCCAGTGACTGAATTGTTTAACTAACAAGCTACAAGTGAACAGTTAATATTGTGAACATGTCTTTGCCTTTGCAATAAAAAAATAATTGTTGTATGAGAAAACCAGAACATGTGCATACTGTTTGAGTCCAAAATGAAATTACACTTTAGTAGGCTACCAGGCAGGGATTGAACACCGGTCTCTCACATCCTAAGGCTGGATGGTAACCAGTACACCAAAGGGCTTTAGTCATGTGATATAGGCTATAGGCCATTTGTCACCGCAAAAGGAACATTTTACCTCCATACTGCGTAACGTTACTTGAAGTGGTGTCGTCTGACTTTCACCATTTCGCTGTAGTACAAGTGAAATACAAGTGAAACATTGAACAGTTAATATTAGAAACGTCTTTTGTTTTTGCAATAATACATTTGTTATTGTGAAAATAATAACAGTCTAATAAATGAAAAGTATTTAACAATGCACATGGTTTTTGTCAAAAATAAACTTGCGGCCTGCTGGGCTCAAACCCCCAATCCTCTGTGTGAGACACAGCAACTCTAACCATTAGGCCACAGTAACTTCTTGAAAAACACCAAGCCATTAGTTATATTAACATTAAAAAACATTAGTTTGAAGTGTTTTTATTGGGCGATGCTTGGGAGAGCAGGTATGCAATGTTCTTATCCAATGGGGAGAGTTATTGTTTGAGGGTACAGAGACAGGCATGTAATGAGGGTTTATGGGTAGGCAGGAAAAATAAGAAGAAGAATAAGAAGCAGAAGAAGAAGCAGAAAAATAAAAACGGCAAAATAACCCAAGTTTGGGGCTTTATTGTGTGGATGTGTGAAGTTGTACATTAATGCTGTGTAGAGGTCAGAACATACATAAGTTAATTATTTTAAGGGCTGAGAGCCAAACTCTTGGTGCTGTATAGGTATGGGGCATGCCCCACCAAGCCATAACTTGGCAGATGGCATACCTACCATCCCAATCTAATGGATTGCTGGATATTGCATATCGCTGGATCGCCGGGTAAATTTTACAGCAAGACTTATTCTGCTTTATCGGCTATGCATATCTGGTGAAATGTTGGGTTTATTGCTTTATTCTAAAGGCAAACCATTTCTAATGGCAAATAATTCAAATGGTAATCAAATCCTTATGGCATGTTGACACACTTCAAATCTGGCTTCAAATCGCAAGGTTCACGTGAAAATTAGAATGACTTAGTTGATCCAGGAATACAATAGCATTGCATTTCGTGATATCGTCTTGCAGCGAGTGGGGTATTGGCTAAGTTGTATAGTGGATGCTCCACTAGTCACATAACATATCCAGGTCAGACTCAGTTTTGGGGTAGGGGTTTTGCTACCGACATGAAATATGAGTGTCGCTATGACCGTGACCCCTCATAAGCCTCTGTTCATGAACGAAGCCGGCAACGGCTCATCCAGCTGGTTCTGTGCAAAATTCTGTCATCTCTGTGCTGTTGATGTTTGCTACTTGCTTAAAAAAAAAATATATATAAACTCCTCAAAAAAAGTTTGGAAACGTTATTTCGGTCGATTATTCCTCCCCTTTAATAATACCAATTGGTATTGTATTTTATATCGTTGGAAAGCCTGATTAGTCACCTTTACAACGAGGTACAACTTGTAAGGATCATGCATTCGTGGAATGAGCAACACAGCTAACCGTGTGGGTAGCGGCCCAAAAAAATGTGCCAAAATCCCCTGCAATATTCTTCTGTTGGTATTCACTCTCGTTTTGAGCTTCAAGTGCTGGCAGGTGTATGCCAGTGGGATGGAATGGGATGCCATCCCACAGCAGTGTGTGACCAGGCTGGTGACCAGCATGAGGAGGAGGTGCCAAGCTGTTGTGGCTGCGTATGGATCTTCCACACGCTACTGAGGTCCCTGACAGTGTAAAATTAATAAAGTGTAAAAATGGCCAATATGTGTTGTTTTTTCCTTATTACTGTGGGAGAGTGCAATCATCCAGTCCACCAAGCAACTCAAAACGAGAGTGAAAACCAACAGAAGAATATTGCAGGGGATTTTGGCACATTTTTTTGGGCCGCTACCCACACGGTTAGCTGTGTTGCTCATTCCACGAATGCACGATCCTTACAAGTTGTACCTCGTTGTAAAGGTGACTAATCAGGCTTTCCAACGATATAAAATATAATACCAATTGGTATTATTAAAGGGGAGGAATAATCGACCGAAATAACGTTTCCAAACTTTTTTTGAGGAGTTTACATTGCTCAAAAAAATGAAGGGAACACTTAATCATCACAGTATAACACCAAGTCAATTAAACCAAACCGGTCATGCTGGATGATGTTGCAGGCAGCATAACATTCGTCATGGCGTCTCCAGATTCTTTCATGTCTGTCACATGTGCTCAATGTGAACCTGCTCTCATCTGTGAAGAGAACGGGGCGCTAATGGCGAACCTGCAAATTCTGGTGTTCTCTGGCAAATGCCAATCGAGCTGCACGGTGCTGGGCTGTGAGCATAGGTCCCACTCTAGGATGTTGGGCCCTCATGCCACCCTCATGGAGTCTATTTCTGACAGTTACATGCACACGAGTAGCCCGCTGGAGGTCATTTTGTAGGGCTCTGGCAGTGCTCCTCCTGTTCCTCCTCGCACAAAGGAGCAGATACCGGTCCTGCCGCTGGGTTGTTGCCCTTCTACGGCCTTATCCAGCTCTTCTTGTGTAATGGCCCGTCTCCCGGTATCTCCTCCACGCACTTGAGACTGTGCTGGGAGACACAGCAAACCTTCTTGCGATGGCGCGTATGGATGTGCCATCCTGGAGGAGCTGGACTACCTGTGCAACCTGAATGGGCTGCAGGTACCGCCTCATGCTACCAGTAGTGACAAGGGCACTAGCAAAATTCTAAACTATAGAAAAATCAGTCAGGAATGATAAGGAGAGAGAAATGGTCTGTGGCTACCACCTGCAAAACCATTTACTTTTTGGGGGTTGTCTTGCTGTTGCCTCTCCTGTCCATCTGTTGTCACTTTCATTTGCACCAAAGCAGGTAAAATTCATTCACAATCGTTTACGCTTCCTAACTGGACAGATTGATATCCCAGAAGTTTAATTGACTTGGAGTTATACTGTGTTGATTAAGTGTTCCCTTAATTTCTTTGAGCAGTGTATATATAAAATAATAATAATAATAATAAATTAAATATGGTAGTTGCTGGGTATTGACTAAAAATGAGTATGTCCTTTTTTGATCCCGCTGTCATCAGGTTTCTCGTGCAGTGGTTAATGGGGATATTGTTTCAGGACTTTCTGATCTTCAGGAAGCAACAAGTGCCCTGTTGTTACACATAGCTTTTCTCACTAGATGGTATAAGTGACATGGCCAGGGTGGCCAGGCTACACATAGCCTACTTAGGTGTCACATTGTGTAGTATGGCCAATGTCTGATCCAAGTGTCATGGTTTCTCTGCCTGCTCTCTGCTTCGTCTTGGAGAGCACGTGTAGCGCTCACTTTTTTGTTTTTCTTTATCCGTCTCGTGTTTTCGCACTTTCCTCCACTCAGTGTTAGCACCTTTTCGCCGCCTATTTAAACCTTGCGTCTTTCTGTTTTCAGCGCTTCCATATTGTCTTACGCTTGACAAGGAAAGCCGGTATGGTACAGAACTAACATTACGGGTTTGCCTCAACATTGTTGAAGTAACGAGGAACTTTACTCGGGTGTTATCAGGAGTTAGTTAAGGATTTTCTCCCGCTTTTTTCACCCTTCATCCCTTGCTTTTGGTCTCTCTGTTCCTCTCGTCCTAGATAGTTTGTTTTTGCCGTTTCTTTTTTTACCTCTCTTATTTCCTGCTTTCAGTTCTGAGAGCGAGAGGTTTTTTCTTTGTTTTCTGTTTTCAAGCACTCTACCCGTCGAGCCTTTTCACCCATCCTGGGTTGCTATTGTTTCTTGTTATTTCTCCTCTCCTATTGAGAGCTTGAGATTCTCTCTCGTGTCTACGAGTTCCTCGCCCGCCGTTTTGCCGGTTGCTTTTCGTTCTCCATTTTTGCCCAGTCACCCTCTAATTATTCTTTCTGCGTGAGAGAGGAAGTCTGTTTTTTTTCTTTTTTCATCCTCTCTTTCTATTGAGTTCCTCCGTTCTAGTGGTGCTCGCTTCCGAGCACTTTCAGATTCCCTACTGTCACGCCTGGTCTTCCGACCCAGCCCCGTACATCAAGAACACAGCTATGTGCTGTCTCTGTGCTGGAGGGATATCGATATGGTCTTCCTGATCTTTAGGAAACAGCAGGTGCTCTGCTGTACACATAGTCTACTGTCACATAATATTAGCATGGCTAATGTCTGGTCCAAGATCACAGCTGTGTTCTAGCTCCAAGCTGGAGGGATATTGATATAGTCTTCCTGATCTCAGGAGACAGTAGGCGCAGACCCGTAGCTATGGGCGGGCCTTAGGGGGCCGGGCCCGCCCATGGAAGTGCCAGTGCCCCCCCACTGGAAATTGACGGGGGAAAAAAAAAAAAATTAAAACATTAAAATAGATAGAAAAAAATGTGTTATTGTTTGAGGGGGTTCCGCCATACTGAAACAGGAAGTTACGCCAATGTAGGCTAGGTTACCGCGCCATTTCAGTTGGGAGTCCAGCAGAGCTCTATTTCTCAGTAGGATCGCTTTTGATTAAAAATGGACATTCGAAAATGGTTAAAATCGCCAGTCTCTGTCGATTCTTCCGCCTCCAAATCGCACAATATAACTGCACCAAAGCCCAGTGATGTCGATGGAGATCAAGATGGTGCTGAAATTCAGCCTAGCACCAGCAGCAGCAGCGTATCTGAGACTAGTCCGACGACTCCGACTACTTGCCTTGCTGCTGCAACCGCAGGAACCGTACTTGGATTATCAGTGGATGACCTTGGCACAGACAAGCCTAAACAGGTTGTATTGAATAAATACCCAGTCAAAATGTTTGGTGCAAAAAAACGATCATTCTCCTCTAGCTGGTATAGGAACAGGGACTGGCTTGAGTATTCTGTAAAAAACGACGCGGTGTTTTGCTATCCGTGCAGGAAATTCAAATCATCAGATTTAACTTTCTCCGTTAGGGGATATAATGACTGGAAACATGCCATTGAAACTAGCAAGGGTTTAAATAAGCACGCAGCTTCAAAGGAGCATTTAGCATGTGAAGCAATGTGGAGGGAGTCTGAAAAACGTAGAGAGACAGGGTCAGAGATTTCTACTCTCCTAAATTCAGAACAACTGGCACGCAACAGATATTACATGTCAGCCATAATTGATATGCTTGAGTTTTTAGTGGTAAACCAATTGCCCTTACGTGGAGATAATGATACTTTTGCCAGCCTGCTAGAAGATCAAGGCTCCATTGGATTGCTCCTGTCTCTGTTCGAGTACACCATGCGTAAAGATCCAGAACTGACAAAGATTACCAAAACAATTCCACAGAATGCACGCTACACCAGCCCACAAATACAAAACGAGATTATCGAACTGATGAGCAATATTGTGACAGAGGAGATAGTGAGACAAGTAGGGGATAGCTGGTACACAATAAAGGTGGATGGGACACGGGATCCTAAAGGCCAAGAAAATATATCTGTAGTTGTGCGCTACGTTGACGAAAACTATGGGGTATGCGAGCGCCTGTTGGTAATGGCCACGTCGGATAAGGGGGATGCAGAGACATTAACAGGTGTGATCATCGATGAGCTCAAGAAAGCCAAACTCAGCCCCAACAAAATCCTGAGTCAGGTTTACGACGGTGCATCACTAATGTCTGGGAAACATGGTGGTGTGCAGAAGTTGCTACAAAATAAACTGGATCGTGACATACCATATATCCATTGCTTTAACCACCAACTTCATTTGGTGGTGATTCATGCTATGTCCAGTGAAGCAGCTGTCGAGGAATTTTTTAGCGTATGCAATATGCTGTACAAGTTCATCAGGAAGCCAACTGTCGCTATTCAATACAAGGGCGAGAGCCTGAAACGCCTCTTGGACCAGAGATGGACTGGCCATTTGACAACTGTTAATGTTGTGGTGAAGAGTTTACCCGATATATCCACATTATTGACCGAGGTGGAGAACACACGGGGCCATGGAGCTGAGGTGCGGGTCGAGGCTACTGGGCTACTTCATTTCATATCACAACGCAGCTTTCTTTTCATTGCACACTTTGTTCAGAAAATCTTGTCACTTTTCGAGGCGCCAAACAGACTACTACAAGCCGAAGATATGGACTTGTTCACTGCGGTTACACTTGTGAACAGTGCATCCGATTGCGTACGTAAACTGCGCACAGAGAATGAGTTTACTGCACTATGGGACCTCTGCACTCCCGCTCCAGCCACCGCCGAGACTGTGTCTGGGATAGGTCCCAGCTATCCAAGCAAGAGAAGACGCACACTTAACAAGAACCTTTCTGCATTTGTAGTTGAAGAAGCAGTTGGACAGTCACAGAGCGACACAGACGAAAATACCGAGTTCATGAGACTATTTTACAGTGTTATCGATGCTGTGCTAGGAGAGATGGATGTGCGTTTTGGAGAGCGCAGCAGCGAGCTCATTGGCGCGCTGGCTGCTTTGAACCCAGAGGCCGAAGAGAATTTCATGGATCCATCGAAGGTAACCCCTCTTCTGAGATTAGCTGACATTGAAGTGGTTGAATCAGAATATGTTGTGGCTCGTGAGTTCCTTGTGAATAAAATGACGGAGACCTCGATTCCCCCCAAAGATGGAAAATGGACAGTAGCCAATATTCTCAGTACATTCCACTGTGCACTCCAGGCCATGCCGACTGTCATCTCAGCTTATACCCTTGCCCTAACTTTGGGGGCATCTACCGCAACGTGTGAAAACTCCTTTTCAACGCTTAAAAACGTTTTCTCCGAGCATCGGCGTAGTATGTTGCACAAACGTAAGGCTCATCTTATTCAGCTTGTCTTTGAAAAAGATCTTACGCACAAGTTCAAGGATGAATGGAAGGACATTTTGATGAGAAGGTTCAACACCCAGAAACGACGCATTCAACTCTACTGAGAGGGAGAACGAGAGAGCGCCATTCATAGTAAGTTCAGATTGTGTGTGTGTGTGTGTGTGTGTGTGTGTGTGTGTCAGCACCCGCCGTGGTGTGTTTTTTAAAGAGTGCTTTGCACTTCTTGTGTTCTAGTTAAATGCTGTGTTTGGTGCCTTTGCATATCCCTGTGTTGACTGCTTTAAATTATGACATGATATTATAACGCGTCAGCATCCGCCGTGGTGCTTTTTCAATTCGAGAGGTGTGGGTTGCTTTGCACTTCTGGTGTTATATTCAATGTGTTGTCTAGTGCTTTGTGCATAACATTACCTCTGTGTAATTGACTGATGTGGTAAATTATGAGGACTGATGTGGTATCTTTAGGCTGGTCGTTGCTGTTGATGGTTTAAAGTTATTATTTGCAAGTGCACTGATTGCGCGGTCACGGTGCCAACCTCCCCCGTTTAGTCATGGTATCCCATCTATTAATTTTCTAAAGCTAATTGTTTACAAAACCTTGTAAGTGCACCTGATTGGTTACAATTGTCTAAACAGTGAATGTCTGTATTGTGAATGCGCCAGTTTTGTTGCCGCTCTCCGCGTTATAATCGTAACTTACTGCATTCAATTAATTTTAGGCATAGCCTAATACATCTGGACATATTAAATCTGAGACCAATTTGGTTAGTATGCGACCTCAGTATAGCCTAATTAGTATGCGTCAGTGCTGCACGAATACAATAGCATATCGGATTATCAAAAATATTTAATAATAATTGTGCCCCCCCATGCAGTTCATATGCCCCCCTTAAGACCGAGTCCTGGCTACGGGTCTGAGTAGGCGAGGTTGGATACTTGATGTTCTGCTGTTTTGGGGGTTTCTGGTCATCTCCTGTTTAGCGGGGGGAGATGCCCGTGCTCCGGAGCAGTACTAAAGCAGATCCATTCACCGCCAAACCAAAATTATTATGCAGCACATTAATTTATTAAACATGTCATTTAAATACATGAGTTGTCCTGACAGAAACTCGTATTCCACCTAAATAGTCCACTAAAATATGTTTCAGAAAATATTTGAGGTGAGAAATGGGCCATGCAGTTGCTGAATCTTGATTTATATTTGATCTGCAATATCTAGTTTGACACCATCGGGCCTATATAGAAATATCTCTGATCTCCTTTGCATTATGCATGCACATGTCCAAGTATATTCAAATAAATTAATTGATAAATTAATATTATGAATAAATTAATATTAATCGTGTGAGAATAGTCCCTGGGAGAGAGCGTCAACACTGGAGAGACTGGGTAGGACCTATCACTGTATCAATAACAGTTCCTATTTCAGCTGTTAAGCTCTGCCTTCCTGTTTGCTCTCTCAGAGAGGTTTTTAATGAGTCAATGGGATAGATCCATGTATTGATTATTTGATGGGCATGCTGAATAATCAGAATTAGTCTGATCAGCTTCTCGGACCAGATGATTAAAAATCTGAATAGCACTGCCATAGATTCCTGCTGCTCATGGCAGCTGTCAACACATGTGGGGTGATCTAGCTCAAATACATTTATCACCTTTCGAATCAGCAATCTGTGAGATGTTTAATTCTCACTCTATATGGGTGATCTCTGTGTTCAATGTAAATGTGCAAATCACTGAGGAATCGAGTGAATCAGTAATTTCTCCATGTATCCCATATGAATTAATCCCATCTAATAGGAATGCACCTTCTTCTGTGAAGTGGGACAGAGTGTAAGACACAACTCTGCTTTCTCGACTTTAAGGTTTCCCAATAACAAAAATAGTTACAGTTCCAACATATTAACATTTATGTTCATAAATGCAAAGCATACATGATGATACATGTAATATGTCACATATAGTTTCAGTAATATATTAAATATGTTTTTTGAAAATTCAATTCCATTCCTGAAATTATAGATATTAGGAATGCAATGTATGCAATTGAAGAGTGTTTTTCCTAAACTCACTCACTTCTTTTGCATGAAAAATCACATTTTATACTTAGAATTTTATATTTTTATACTTAGAATAGAATAATAGTAAAAAAGATAAACTGCAAATTATACCCACCTTGAAAAATACGGTTTATCAAAACTTTCAGAAATTGTATTTTATGTCTTTAATATTTTATTTATAACTATATATATACAGTACAATACATTTTATTACAATATGTAATACATTATAACTAATACATTGCACATACATTTAACTGTTACATTTTAGCATATACTGTTTTTTCCAAAGCCTTAAGGCAGAAATGATTGTATTTTTTGTTTCACCATATATTAAATCTTTTTAATTAATATTTTTATTTTGTTTATTGCAATATTTATGGGTCTTCCAGACATCCCGCTTATTTCTTCACATTGATTTTTCCAGAAAATAACACCCCTATGGTGTGAAAACATCATGCATTTGGCATGGCCGTCATTGCTGGGCACGTCATCGTAAAGATCTCTTATGTGCTACAGTGAATAAAGGCCTCAGCCATTAATTCCTACAGATAACATCTTACCATAGGATGGATCATGTATAAAAATGCTGGGCAGGCCTGTAATTATGGCTAGCATGCCTGCGAGCGGAGACTTCTGTAGCTTTAAAAGATTGATTGTTGGGTCGCATTTAGCCTGAGCTGAACTTGCTCACATTTCATGTGTAACGGCTCTGCGACGGACAGGGCAGATAGTGTTAGTGCCTGTGCACTAATGCGTGCTTTGACAATAAACTCATTCTGTGTGACTGACTTTACTGTGTACCTGAGAGCAAAGATTTTCTAAGTGGTGCAGTGAATGAGTAGCAGCGATAGGCCATTGTTTTCATCCCTGTGTGAGAAGTGTGTGCATTGTGAGGTAGTGGAGGTGGTGACGGGTCAAGGGTTGGGTCAAAATATTGCATTTATTGTTTTTAAAATAGCCTAGGCTACAGCAGATTCGTTGTGCATAAGGTTTCCATACTCTCAGCTTATTAAAAACCCCGCTGATTTCACCTGTTATTCCATAACTGAACAAAACGATTTTAAAGATAACTAAGCATCTAATTAGAAACAAATTTGCAGCACATTACACAATTAATTCACAATTACTTTGAATGCCATTTTCTGCATGTGTGCTTTAACTTCATGCAGGAGCAGGTCTTTTTCACCTGCTGTAAATCACACTTTTTTCTTCCTGGGAAAGTGGATTGTTTTAAAGCATTACGCTACCAGTAAAACAGGTTGGTCACATTTCCATAAGCAGGACATTATAAAACAAGGTAAAATATGCATGAACCTATGGGTTGCCAACCTGGCTTATTTAGTGTCATCATTAAGGAAAAATAACGGTATTTATGTTATTAATCAATATTAGAATGCAGACAATGAACTTTGGATGAAGCTTAAACTTTGAAAACTCCATAAGACCATCCTCATGGAATTGATGTTTGACAATGCTACATTGGATAATCAAATGAAATTTGTTAAACAAGCAAGCTAATTTGGCATTTTATTTGAGCGCTAAGTAAGGCGCAAGGTGCTAATTGGCAGAACCTAGCCTCTTCATTAATTATAGGTGTGTCTTGGGCATAGGATGCGATAAACCAATATCTCATTCCCTTTAAAAGCCTGCTTTTACACCTTGGCGGATTGCTTACATGATGGCGAAACAGACATGCTCGTATGTGTGTAGTGCCAGCAAGGAATAGGCAAAAATGATCAATATTATTCAGACTAACCATTATGACACATTTTGATATACACAGTAGCTAAATCTAAATCTCCCCGACAGTGCTGTTATTTAAGAAAATGTATGTGGTTGAATTTTGTTAAAAGCACCTGCAACAGCTGAGAATAAGCGAGCATTCAATGGTCTTCCGTCTCACCTTAGAAAGCGCCAAATTAGCCTGCTTGTTTAACAAAATTTGTTTGATTATGCAAGGAAGCATTGTTAAACATCAATTCCATGAGGCTGTTATCATCCGAAGTTCATTACGTGCATTATAATATTGATTAATAACATAAATACTGTTATTTTGCCTTAATAATGATACTAAATACACTAAAGCTGTCAGGTTGGGAACCCATAGGTTCACGCATATTTTCCCTTGTTTTATAATGTCCTGCTTATGGAACCAACCAATGTGACCAACCTGGTAGCATAGGCTAAAGCTTTAAAATAATGAAGTCCACGACAATTCACGCATTAGGTGTTAATGACAATTTGCGCATTAGGCTTGATATAGGTGTTATCAGCAATGATAGCCATTGTCCCATAACAGAAGATTGTCCCCCCAGAAGATTACAGGAATCATTGGCAAATATAGGCTAGGCCAAAATTATAGCATTGCATAGCTGAAAGCATTTTAATGCGGCATTCCACTTCGCTGAGGGACAGGTATGTGGTCTTTGACCAATGGACCCTTTTATTATTATGCAATTTTTTGATATAGCCTACACAATGATATTTCACATTGTAATCTTGATATTTTTAGTCATGCTTGTGCATGCCCCTGTGTGTGACAGGAGGGTGTACGCACATTGTGCACACGCCTATGTAGACGCACTTATATGCGCCGTTAAAATAACATGTAAACAACTGCGACATGACTTTAGACCAGGTTTGTGGTGGTTTTAGCGCAAGCACTTTCTGTTGGCTCAAGATAGCAATACGCCAAAAATAATCCTGGCCACTCCTCATTTTAAGACCAACCCGCCCAATTCACTTGTTATGGGCGCAAAATCACTTTATTTAAACGACATGAGCGCTAGGGGCTATAATGAACCCTGCGCCGGGTGTAAGATAGCAAAGACACTTGCGTTTGGGTTAGCGCCGGGTGTAAGATAGAGCCCAATGTGTTCTGTCGTCGAGTTCTTAAACCACAGGATCATGTGCACGTTTTCAAGTTTTATTGGGCATTGTGAATTCCTGCCTGACAGGATTGTTGTTGAAACCCATTTATTGCCGTTAGGTATATAATTGGAAAGCCATTTACAGTACTAAACATGTTTGTCTTAACAGTCAGCAACATAGATTCACACTAAGTACACTATATTTGTAGCTGAATTTCTATCATTTTCTCATTTTAAAGTTTCCAAGATTTTCTTTAGCTGTATAGACTGCACTTGAAGATTAAAAACTTTTCTATAGCAATCCCCCGCAACACAAGCCATTAGGTACAATATCTTCCACGCGCAAACGGAATCCCACAGAGCAAAATCAACTCTGTTTATATGAGTCTACTGGAGACAATGGCTGTGTCCCAAATCGAATACTTCCATGCTCTGAGCACGCATAGCAAGCACGCGCATCCATGTGAGTCCATAGCGAAGTACAGTAGTGCGGAGCATGGAAGTATGCGATTTGGGGCACAGCCAATGTGTTTCTGTTAAGAGTTAAAAGCACTGTATTAAAGTGGATTTGAGAGTGAACGCTTTGCCACGTAGCCTACATTTATTTCAATCTCTTATTAAAGACTATATGTAAATCTATATGTAAATCACCATAGCAATGTTTACATGGTGTTTACCGTCCGGTTATGTAGATTAGGCCTAACTTCTGCGGTCTTCCCCTGCTCCGCATTCATGCACGGTATGGCCTAACTTTTTTTTTACCGCCAAAATGGAAATGTGAACATCGGCCGGGAATTCCAGCCATGGAGACCTACGTTTGTTGTTGGGGATCAAAACCGAACCCGAGCTGGACAGGTAAAGTAACGTTAGCGTTACTGCAAAAAACATATGAATTATATTGTGATGTTCCTACATTACATTTACATTACAGTCATTTAGCAGACGCTTTTATCCAAAACGACATACAATAAGTGCATACAGAATTGTAATCGAAAAACTACAGAACAGATAAGACAAAGCACATTCTTCCCATAACGTAAGAGCTATCCCTAGTAATGGACATTGAATGTAGTTCACTGTAAGCTGTGGGTAAATCAGCTACACTACAATTCTATTCTAAATACTATGATAAAATTCAACAAACAGTTAAACAAGAAACAAGTACGATGAGAGGTCCTAGATTAATATATCAGTCAAGGTGGAGTCTGAAGAGGTGTGTCTTCAGGCCACGACAGAAGAAAGGCAGGGTTGTAGTAGAACATCGGGGAATGGGGAGTACGAGTCACCCTGCTGTAGAAGAGCGAAGTGGTCAAGAAGGAACATAGTTCTGGATTAAGTCCTGCAGGTAGGCGGGGCCTGTCCTATTGGTTGCAGTGTAGGCCATGGTCAGAACTTTTAACCTGATCTTGGGTGCAACTGCCTCTGTCACAACCAGGAGAATAGTTTCAGTGGAATGCTCGGTTCTGAAGCCGGACTGATGCGGGTCAAGCAGGTTGTTCTGGTGGAGAAAAACAGAAAAACATTGGGTTTCAAATAGCCTAGGCTATTTTAAAAACAATAAATGCAATATTTTGACCCAACCCTTGACCCGTCACCACCTCCACTACCTCACAGTGCACACACTTCTCACACAGGGATGAAAACAATGGCCTATCGCTGCTACTCATTGGTTAAGGACAGCTCGTTCAAGACAGGACGGACAAGAGAGATACAGGATGGTAGTTCCTGACATCAGAGTTAGGTTTTTTTAAGGAGTGGGGTTACACGAGCAGTCTTAAAAACAGCAGGAACATGGCCACAGGTTAGGGAGGTGTTGATAATGGAGGACAGATATGGAAGGAGCTCACCGGATATAGACTGGAGCACTGCTGAAAGGATGGGGTCCAGTTGGCGGGTGGTTGTGCGATGGTGCGTCACCAGTTGGAGCACAACTGCGTCCTCCAGAGTCTTGAAGAACGACAGTGTAGCGATGGGTTCGGTATGGGGAATGTGGGGTGTCACTGGATGCGTGAAGGAGTTCCGGATTGTGGCCACCTTCCCCTCAAAGTGGGTCAGGAAGTCATCTGCAGAGAGGGAGGAGGGTAAAGGGGGTGGAGGGGGGATAAGCAGGGAGGAGAAGGTGGCTTGCTTGCTAATGTTATCACTAGGAAAATACAGTCTGAGTGTATCACTTTACCTAGCTAAATTACATTGATTGAAACCCAACTCCCAGGGCTGATCTAGCTGGTAACAGCTAGCTTGCCGTTTACAAATTACGGTCAGCTAATGTTACAGAATAATGCCAAAAACGTCTGTTCTTTCAGAACCAGGTATTTTGTAACTTACATTTTATGTGCAATAACTCCAGTCTACTCACACCACTCCCATCATCTTTTTATAACTAACGTTAGTTTACTTATCCTTGTCTCAACCATAGACTGTAAAAAAAATACTTGCGCCATGGTATCAACCCACTGTGCTATAAAGAAAACCACGCTGGACCCATAATGCCGACGTATCCTATTACTGCAAATGCTGCTTGCTCCCAATGTGCGAGCAGGCTGATGCAGTTCACTTTCGGCCACCGGTGTAAGTAATGAGAGGGATTTTCTGAAAGTTACATATAGCCCCTTTAAAGAGAAATTAAGTTGCAGAAAAATCTACACCATTTTATTTTTCAGCCAAGATGCCATTTAGCTCAGGAGTTCTACTAGTTCTTATATTTCCTTTTTTATTTTCATAACCCTGAGGTAAGGTTGTAGCTGTTGATGTCTCTGTAGCTCAGAACTGCTGTGTCACAGTAATGCTGCAGGTTTTTTCGCTTTCACACTTCGCTGTTCTGGGCGGGGTAGCTCAGCAGGGCCTGTGAAAAACGGAAGGCCAGTGTACTTTGTTTTGTTTTGGCACGGCACAGTCTCTCCACAGGCTTTCTTCAGCTCTCTGTATGAGGAAGCCTGTTCCAGGAATGTCCCACAAGCTCCTGATCAAACTCGCTATACTCATCAGAGTGCAGTCAGTCAGTCACTGATTCAGCCACAGCAGTTTTTGCCTTGATTCGTAACCTGAAACAAGGATGCGGCCTCAGCTGTCCCAGTGGATTCTGGGAATATTGATAGTGCATTCGTCGCCCCTATTGACTGTCTTGACTTAATTTATCGTCTTGCTGCCACACCAGAAACGGGGAGATGACAGATACGATATTTGTTCTTAGTCGTGCATTTTGATGTGGGAGACAGTCTGCCTGTCTGCCATTGTCACACTTACTTCTGAGATAATGGAAAATCTGGGAAGAAAATAAATTCTTAAAGTGAAGCACTGAGTTTTTGTAATCATCAGGACTTTGTATTGTATGTCTCAGCTGTCAGGGCCTATTTCCAATGTGACACTGAAATCCACAGAGGAGAAATGGCTTTAGCAGTGGTACTTCTACTTTTTTTTTACTTTTTACTGGCCATTTCAATATCAGTGCAATAACTAAATCATACCAGCTATCAATAACATCTCTCACATTTGTACAGTTACATTTAGATCACCAAATTTCTATTTTGTATTATTTGAGTGGTTTGATTAGATATTTTAACATTTATGTTGAAAGAAGCTTGAATTTCAGGCACATTTGTACGTATAATGTATTTTTATTTGTATCTATTACATTAATCTCTTTGGAATAATTTCATTTATTTTGGTTGGTTATGGAAAATATCAGTAAAATATCATAAATATTGCTTTGGTTGAGTTTATCAACTTTTACATTTTGATATATTTTTTATTTATTTATTTATTTAGTATTTAACCAGGGTAGTCACATTGAGGTGGACATCTCTTTTGCAGGCCAATAAAGCAGCTTTACAAAAAGTTTATAATAGGGGTCGATCACTATGTACAAAAACAAGTGTAAAACTGTTACCACCCGCAAAAGATTGTCAGAGGTGATCAACTAACGAGGTGTAAAGAGGATTGTGTGTGTTAAAATGGAAAGATACGTGATACGAACCCCTTTGTCAACCATCTTGTAGGGCGGCAGAGCGTGTGTGTGTGTGGTTATTTTTGGTCTGGGGTTTTCATATTTTTTTGTACATTTTTTGGCAGTCCCGGCATTGCGGCAGGGCTGGGGGCTCCACCGTATTAGAAATCCTTTTGTGTTCACTCTTGTGTGTCTGTGGTGTCGAGTGGGTGAGGTTTTTTGTATGTGCGTGACCAGGACACGCAAACCTGTGGGGGTCCTGTGCTGCCTGACAGGGTCCGGGAAACATTGGGAGGGGGGAATAGAAGCAGACACTGAAGTTATCTCTGTGTACTTGTATTTTTATTTGATGAATTGAAATAAATATTGTATTGTTTACTTGTCATGGTTCATGGGTTTTGTTTTGTTTTCCGCTGCGATTCTCGTCCTGTTTCCCGATTGAGAATCTATCGGATTTGTTTCACGTTCCGGTCCGGGGTTTTACTTTTTCGTGCTCGTTATTCGTTTCACCTGTGTTTCTACCTGCGGGGTATTTAAGTTCCTTACTTCCGCTTTCCCGGTGCTTCTTTGTCATTAATTTGTACATTGAGCCAGGTATGGCCAGGTTTAAGCGACCTTAAGTTGTGATATTAACGTGTTTATGTTCACGAGGGACTTGCTTATAGCTTTCTTCAGGTATAGGATTGTGTTCCTCCTGTTAGCGTTCTGCGCTATTTATTTCCGCGTTTTTTTTTTGGTGGTTTTGTTTTGTTTCACCTTCTATCGGACGTTTTAGTGTTACATTGCGAGGGTCTTTTCTTTGCTTTTCTAAGTCTCCTGTTTGGATTCTAGTATTGAGTTCGGGAGATTTAGATTTGTACTTTAATCGTGCTATTCGAGTTCGCCCTGTTTTTTCTGGGTAGATTTATGTTAGCTGTTTAGCTGTCAGGAATTAGTTCCTGTTTTTCTTTTCTTTTGTTTGTGTTATATCCCCCTTATTGGTCATCACATTTGTGGGCGACTTGTCTGATTTCTCACATTACACAAGTGTTGGTGTGCTGTTATGGAGAGTGGTGGATCACCTGTATAAACAGGGGAAGGGTTAGTGTGGGGGAGCTCACAACCCCTGACTCCTTGCAGTTCCTTTTCCAAACTCATCTGGCATATGGATTTCTGTGATCCTGGGAAACAACTTCTACTTTCTGTTCTTTCGCTTCTTCTCTGAGCACACCTGGAGAAGCACCCAGGTGAAAAAGTAGTATACATTAGTGTAATAAAAATATAATTTAAGTATACAAAGGTTATTACAAGTATACTTTTGCTTATGTTTACAATGTACTTTTAAAAAGTGTACTTCAAGTATAGTCTCAAACACACTGTAATACTTCAAACACACTGGTGTTATTATGAAATTGTACTGTAAGTACTGTAACAAATCATACTTTTTGTTAGTGCACTTAAATATACTTAAGTACACAAAAAATAGTCCCATTTTAACATACACACTGTACTTGAAGTACACTTAAGTATGGATTAAGTTCTACTTTTGAACAAATTTAGTGCACTTAGTATACTTATAGCACTGCTAATTTAGCACAAAGTACATAATTAGTACAAAACTACTAAAAGTATACTTTGAAAAAGTATATTTCAAGTATAATCTTTTTTCACCTGGGCAGCACGACTCGATCCTGAAATAACCTGCAACCCGTCCCTGGCACCTGTGCCGTTCCCGTGGAAATCTGTGAGTTCATTGCATATGGATTATGTCATGAAATAGAACTTGGGCTCTGAATTTGATTTACTGTGAATTCCTTTCCTGAAATAGACCACAACCTAGAAATAGTCTATTGACATTGACTGTGATTGGTATTCAGGTAATCACTTACACAATGGTTCCAATGCAAATATTCACTTCACCCAAAAAAGTTCAGGTTTTCAAAAGACATAAATTTTAGCTGATAGCTGTAAGGTAGTCTTTGTATAAACAGATCTACATGTTCTTTTGAATATGGTCTAAGACAGGGCTCTCCAGCCCTGGTGCTGGGTTGCTGGTCCACAAGGTGTGCTGGTTTGTGTCTTCACCTTAAAACAGACAATTAGACCCAAGAAACCCAGTTGAGGTGGGTTACCTGTGTCCTGGGGTTTCTAACCCAGGTCCATGATAACCCTTGTGTACACTGGATTTTGCCAACCACTTTATTATAGTTATTGAAAACATGGGTTTAAGTTCTTTAAATTTGTGCTGAAGCATATTTTAACACAATGCAGTTTTGACTCTTTACTATTTGAGCTTTTCATTTTCCACAAATAGTTTATCTTCAACGTCCGTTTCAGCATTTTAGGAGTTCACTGAATTCAGCGGTAGGTTGAAATCAATACAATAATCAATACAAAGTGTAACCTCTTTCAAGAGTGTCATTGGAAGAAATTACAGAAAAGTAAAGCATTAGCATCCCTCATTTGGATAATTAACTGCTCTTTATACTTTAGGAATTGCAATTAAGGTTGAAATAAAAATTGGCATACATTTTCCTTGACTGTGGTTGGGAATCCCTGGTGTAATCAACAGCTATAATTGATTCATTTAGTGCTAATAAAGTAAGAATGAAAACCAGCTGACCAAGAGTTGTGGCACCCAGCAGGTCCTTCGGCCTTCCAGGATCAGGGCTTGGCAGCCATTTTGTGAGAGATGAAACTGAGCATTATTACTTCTGGTGTGAGGACAAGTTAGATTGATCAAACTGTCCCCTTTTCGCTTGGTTAATACTGCAGTCATGAAGAAGGAGGACGGAGGAAGAATGCAGGTGTGGTTTTGGTCCTCGCTACAGCTACAGGGTATCCACTACAACTTGCTTTCACCTCCACTGCTAGCTCAAAGGACCTTCAAGGAAAGGCAACATGATTCCCCTGAAATATTTTAGCCATGTACCTGTAATTTGTACATATCGGATAGTGAACTTACTGAATTTTGGGACCTGCACAGTAAAATGTCAAGTGTTAATTCAACTCTAGTAGTGTACATATGAGTCTACTCTGGCCAGATTAGGCTCATATGTACTCTGTTAGAGTTTAATTAACACTGGACATGTTACTGTGTGAAGCCACCAGATGGTTAAATTTTGAGTTGAACTGGTACAGAACAGGGAATGTTGACAAGGCATAATGTAGCAGTTCAGTTTTGGGGAGGATCAACAATTTACAGACATAATAAGCCTAGGTGCTGTACATAAACCAAACTTCTCTCCATCCTCAGAACTTTCCTTTCCCCCACTATCTGTCTACTCTCTATTCTTTGTAGCAAAATAACTACAGCTACAGAATACTGTGTAAAACCCTTGTGATTTTAATCAGCCTGCCAGCTGGGCAATGATTGGCTGGGAGCTGATGACTCATTTCAGTTCACTGACGGGGGCGGGTGAAGATGGTGTGGGAGTTGTTTTCTCTGCAGGAGAAGAGGCTTTCTGCCTGGCTGTCAGAAGTGTGCACAGTGACCTAACCTCACCACACTAACTCGTGCTTTTTTCCTTCTCCTGCTGCCGTGGCTCCAAAAGGCAAGGGGAGAGATATCAGCACTACAGAGAGTTTCCTGCTCTGCAGTCAGCTCCTCTCCCCTCTCTCCACGTGAGCAAGGAAGACAATTGCATAACTGAGAAGGTACTGAAAGTGCCTTCCTCCAGATCTTCACAGAACTGCACTGGCTTTCCCTGTGAGGGTCTTTCTTGTGACTTATCCAGTGAGGAGAGACCAAGGTGAGTGTCTTTATAAGACTTTGTAAGATGGCATCATCAATTGTGCAGTGTAGCGTCTCATTTAAGGGTATCTCTCCCTTCAGTGAGACTCGGTTTGGATGATCTTTCTCAGGTGCTTTCACTGCTAGGGGATGGGATATGGGTTCGCTCGGCTTGTTCAATGACATAATCCCTGTGATCTTGTTCTGCCGTATTTGTGGGAAAAAAAAGTTTCTAACAGGAGATGAGCTGCCCTCTCATCGGTGGTAAAATGTTGGAATGCGTGGCTGTCTCGATGGTTTTTGGACTGCCTCACAGGAGACACATGACACGTTGAGGGGTGTTTGTGTGCGCGTGTGTTTTTGAGAGGGTGTGGGTGTGCGTGCGTGTGTTTGTGAGGTTGTGTGATGTGTCTATATGAGTGGGTGTGTCTGCATGGGTTTTCTTGTATTTACATGTCTACATAAGTATTTATGTGTGTGTGTGTGTGTGATGTGCCTTTATGACTGGGTATGTGTGCATGTTTTTTTTTGTATTTACATGTCTATATTTGTGTGTTTGTAGGTCTGTATATGTGTGTTTGTCTGTGTACGTCTGTTTGTGTGTGTGTGTGTGCAGTGTCTCATGATTTGGTGTGTGTACATGAGTTCGCTTGTATTTACATGTCTAAATGGGTGTGTATGTGCACTCTCTGCCCACTTTTATTAGATACACCTGCTTGTTAACACAAATAGCCTGCTCCTCCAAACAACAAATCATGTGGCTGCAACTCAATATAAAAAACATGCAGACATGGTGAAGAGGTTTAATTGTTGTTGACAGAACATTAGAATGGGCAAGATCACGCATGATCTAAATGGCTTTGACCATGGTATGTTGGTGCCAGACATGGTGGTTCCAGCATCTTAGAAACAGCTGCCCTAGTGGAATTTTCACACACTGCAGTCTCTAGAGCTTACATAGAATGGTGTGATAAATTAAAAAACATCCAGTAAGCGGCAGTTCTGTTGGCGGAAATGCATTATTAATGAGAAATGTCAGAGGAGAATGGGCAGGTTCGTTCAAGCTAACAGAAATGCCAAAAAAGCTCAAATAATAGCTCCTTACAACTGTGGTGTGCAGAAAGGCATCTCTGAATGCAGAATGCGCTAACCTTGAAGCGGATTGGCTACAGCAGCAGAAGACCACACTGGGTTCCACTCCTGTCAGCTAAGAACAGGAAGATGAGGCTACAGTGGGCACGTGGTTTCCAAAAAGATTGGAAAAATGTTACCTGGGCCCTCATTTTAAAAAAGTACGTTAGATCAAATTTTATCTTACGTGTGGCGTATGCAGAAAATCACAGTTTTCAACATTTTTTCAACGTGACTCCATTTGACCGTGAAAACGTCAGGTCTTCACTTGACGTAGGCACATTACCTGCTGGTTATGCCGAAGTATTGCAGGCTTGAGAGCTGCACGTGAACGCTTATTGGTGTTGAAAATGAAAATTTCTATTAGCCCCAATGCGCAATTACAGAGCTCATTCACGTGCGTTCAATTTGAAGTTAATTTGAGATTTATAGACTTAAGTGTATACGTACGACAGACGTATGCTATTTTAAACAAGCGCATCCAATTTTATGAATAATGCTTATGTCCATTTAAAGAAATGTGCTTACTAGGGCTGTCAACGTTAACATGTTAACTCATAATTAACGATTTCTAATGATTAACATGTTAAAATCTTTAACACCTTTTTTATTTTGGCTGTGGAGGTCTCAATAAGTGCAGATCAATGGAGCCAATAAATAAAATTGGGCTTTTGAAAGGCTCCTGTCATTATAAAATGTTTCGAAACGGCTCACTTGACAAAACTAAAGTAGCCTAATATGTAGGCTACTTTACGTCAAGGAGTTCTAATATCACAGAAACACTACGATTTTAAAATACCAACTGCAAGCTAAACCCATTTAATGATAGAGCTAGCGACTACCTAACAGGTTGACCACAGATGGATTGCTACAAACTGATTAACACGCAGACACTGATATGGATGTTCTGTAAATAGCATATGCCGACCGACATACACTACCCTCACGAGGTACAGTTGTTTCACGTATACATGATAACATAGGCGGAGGGTGAACCAACTGCAGGATAAGGCTAGGTGGGGTAGGAGGAGGTGTCCACCCTCGTCCGAGTGCAAAGATTTGTGCATTCATTTCACCGTAAATACAGTTTTTTGAGTACAAGAGCCCATGTAGGCTTTGGTCCTTGAAGCTTTTGAAACATTTGAATATTACACTGCTTATTTTAATAGCACACAAATAGAAAAATAAATAAACAACACTCTAAAACAGAAATAAAAAATAAGTGTGCAAGATAAGTGTTCCAAATAATGTCACTGAGGTAAACTAGTGTTGAATGTCACAGAGGTAAAATACTGTTAGATCGTAGCCTATAGTGTTGCTGAGGTAAAATACTGTTGGATAGTAGCCTATAGTGCTGCTGAGGTAAAATACTGTTAGATCGTAGCCTATAGTGTTGCTGAGGTAAAATACTGTTAGATAGTAGCCTATAGTGCTGCTGAGGTAAAATAGTAAATAAGTTTATCCCTTCAGTAAAGCTGGTGAAACAACAATCTACTATCAATACTACCTTCTGTTAAAACATTGCATGAATTTGTTAAAGCTTTTCAGAATTGAGGGCTTAAAAAAATTGGATGTGATTTTATTTGCCGTTTTCGCAACTATTCTAATTTTGGCGGTCGTGATTTCCCTTTGGCGGTATGTGAAAACATTTTGGCAGCCGCCAAATAATTTACTATGTATAAAAAACCCTGACACCCCATACAAAATAACACTCCAGAAAATGTGAGTTATTTAGATATCATCACATTTTCACGTGATATTGATAAGCTAATTATTTAAGCAACTCCACTGCAAGAAGATAGCCTATGCGTTATTTGTTTTTTTCTATCGATATGGCAGCCAACACACATAATTTCTAACATTTTTAATTGACATTAATAGAGAGTCTGACAGTGTGTCCAGAAATGCTCCGTGAGTCAGTGATGATCCTTCAGCTTGGCTGCCTCTTCACTGACAGCGATTAAATATGTGATTAATCACGATTAACTATCAGCATTGTGAGATTAATCGCAATTTAAAAATGTAATCGATTGACAGCACTAGTGCTTACGTAAAAGTTAAAGATGACGTACTTTTTTATAATTTTTAATTGAGGCCCCAATTAAAGGCCCCTGGTGTGATGAATCTTGATTTCTCCTGTGACGTGCAGATGGTAGGGTCAGAATTTGGTGCTGACCATGTGTATCCCTTTATAGCCACCATCTACCCTTTATGAAATGGATACTTCCAGCAGGATAAT
Organism: Ilyophis sp. 1 JC-2022; assembly: GCA_022702515.1. Classification (NCBI taxonomy): domain Eukaryota; kingdom Metazoa; phylum Chordata; class Actinopteri; order Anguilliformes; family Synaphobranchidae; genus Ilyophis; species Ilyophis sp. 1 JC-2022. The sequence goes on from CM040402.1 coordinate 18,098,366, forward strand.
GCGCTATGTCACAAAGCATCATCTCAAGCTGGTTCCACAAACATGACAGTGCCTTCGGTTTACTCCAATGGCCTGCAGAGTCCCCAGATCTCAATACCATAGAGCACTATTGGGATCAGGTGATACAGGTGGTTTGTGGCATGAATGTGTGGCTCATGGCTTGCTATGTATGCAATGTTTTGAACAAGCCTGACTAAAATATAATAACAAAATAAAATGCAATACAATGAACATGACCTCTGTATGTCTCCAGAATGTGTCTCCAGACTTCACAGTGCACTGTATCCCTAGCTTTGCCGTATGCTATCCATTTGAATTGTTCATACCATGTTATGGAAAAACAGCTTAACATAACTGATATTACTGCTGCTAGGAAAGATTGCATCTTTGGTTGACTGGCTGGTTTGTCAATGGCTGACATGTCTGCTGGTGGGTCTAGCAAAGCAGGCTAGAGGCAGGCGGCAGAGTCAGAAATTAAGAAGCTGTAATATCTTACTAGTATGCTCCGCTTCCTTGGTTTCGCTAAGTTCGGCCCTGGTCTGATATGCTTGTCAGATTCTCCTCCATGTGTGTCTTTTAAACCCCAAAATGGCTAAATTGTGCGAATAAAATAATCATATTTAACCACAAAACAACTGTTTTGACTCATGAAATTTTGACTCACTAAATTTTGCATCATTTTCAAGTGGGCATTAGTATCTTTTCATAAGTATAGGTGGATATATATCTATGGGCACAAGACGGAAAAACTAACATAGCCTACATATTTGAAATATTACACGCAGTAATACATACACATGGAGGAGGAAAATCTCTGTCATGTTTGTAGGCATATTCTCTTATTGAATCAATACTATGGTTTCTTCTGACTCATTCCCAAATTCCATATAAGCAAGGCGAGGATTTTTTCTAGCCATGCTAAAAAAATCTTGCAAAAATAGCATGAAAACAACAATAACGCGTCAGCGAGCGAATGTACATTCTTGCGTTTTCGGTAGTTGTTTGCGTAAAACAAAATTAATAAAACTAAAAATGTTATGCCCAGCTGTAATTTATTGTTCAAAGCATCCAATAAGACATTCCAAACACCATTGCGAAGGTTTTAATGTCATCTATTGGAGAAAACAGTTGTGCAGAATGAACTGGAATACATGAAAGCCGCACGAACAGCTGATGGGGTTTTATGGTTTTTTCAGAAGGTGTACTAGTGTTATAAAGAAGTGTGTACAAATTGTCTAAGACAGTAAATGACCACTGATCCTTGAAAGGGACATCTATGGTGCCACCAGACAACATAATTTAGTAAATCTTAATTTGTATTTCATCATTTAAATTTTGTATGTAAGGTTTTAAAACTGAATGATGTGATCAGAATTTCAGTATTCAGTTCAGATAAAAGCTGAATTCAACCTTTCAGCTTTCAAAAAGCTACTATTTTAAATTCAGATCTCTAAAAGCTAGCTTTCGGATTGTGGACATCTGGGCAGTGGGCACTTAGGAAAAGTTGTCAACTTGGCGAGTTTGTTGCTAGAGTTTTCAGACCCCTTTAGCGACATTATTTCAAAAAAGAGGCTAGCGAGAAATCTAACGACTTTTGGAGCAGATATCAAAAAATAGTCGCCAACACTGCTCAGTGGGTCTGTAGTCTTTCATGCACTCGCTGTCGCTCGACTGCTCACATATCAGCGGCTGGTTAGTCAGTGCAGAGATAATCTACAATCGGCCGTCCACCATTGAGATGTATGTTTTCATATGCAAATGATTAAAGTTGGCAACACTGTGTCACGCACTTCTAATTGGATTTTGTGGGATTGAGCAGCAACTCGCAACAATCCATCAAACTTCGCCAGCTGTGTATGTAGCTATTGCATACCTTGTTAGCTAAACTTTATTGAGACAAATTATTGTCATACTCATGTTAGCTAATTTAAAACAGTCATCAGAGCCATTTCAAATTATGAAATACAAATTCAGATGAACTAAATTCTAATTTAGCTATCTGGTGGCACAAGATTTACATCATAGACATCTCTATCTCTAAACCAATTTTATATTTATTTCATATTTAGTAGCAGATATTGATAGTAGAATGACGCATAATTACACAGGAATTTTACTTGTTTATTTTTCTATTGAGTAAGCAGGCTGTATTGGCATATTTTCTGGCTATTGTTGGCTATATCTTGTTGCTATGACGGAATACAAATATTTGGTGCTGAAATAATATTTTTATAAACTCACAGATAGACGTTATTGTCCACTGTGTCATGCATGGGTCAGTATAATTGCAGGTGAGATCAGGTGGGGGGGGTTACTTGTTTTTTTTATTTTTTTATAATTTATTTCAGATTTTTCCCATTTTGGTGGGCAATTGTACCCTATCTAATTAAATTTCCCGTGTAGCAGCTGCTAAACCCCGTCAGCCGGTAGTAGGAAAGTGGTTGTCACGCCCTCTTCAGGCCGTGACTCCTCAAGCTCCTGACCGTGATTCCAGCTCGCCCGAGGTCATTTTGTATGTGACGATTCTCACCCACCGAGTCCTCCCCCCCACCCTAGGATTGGCCGCCAATCGTCGCTCCCTCAAGGCACCGGCCATACTCGGATCTGGCAGGACCGGGGATTGAACCACCGATCCACAAAGTCTGCGCCTTAGACCGCTACGCCAACCTACCGACTAATAGAAGTGACGGCGTAATAATAACCTCTGGTGCCTTTTTAGATCAATTTGAAGACTTATGACAGCGACATATTGCATCACATTCTCCTCCCCATTGCATTCATGAAAGTTTCTTATTCGTCAGAAATATGTTCTGATTGAAATGTCTTAAAACAGTAAGGTCAATGGAAAAGCTTTGGAGACAGCGAGTCATTTCAATTAGTGGCGAGCGGCAACATAAACATTTATTCACACCGCAAATATTTAAAACGTTTATTTGCTAAAATACTCAGGCTAGTATAACTGGAAGTTTTATGGTATGTTTTTGAATAACTTACTGGGTGGGTCTTAGATCAATCAGTAGTAGCTCACGTCTAGGCTGGGCGTGAACTAGTGGAGGAAACACAGGAGGAGGCCCTGTCATTTCTGCAATTCTGATTAAAGTGGACTTACAGGGAACACATATCCAGGTCTTGTCCTGTTTTATTCTTAAGCCCTATACTGTAGTGCTGTATTATCCAGAAAATCTATTGTTTTCATATGTCCAGCCTCTCTGAGGCGTCATTTTCCCTATGCCAGCACAGCACACAACCTTCCATATTTATTGTCCATCTGAGTTTGTTGATGCTTTTTATTGTCATGCTTCTGATTGTCAGATCCTCTACCATCATCTGACCTATGAAAGAAGGACCGCAATACTTACACGTATTTTTTTTTTGACATGTTGGTCCCAGTCACACCCCACTGTCATGGTAACTTACCGATTGAATCCACTGAGCTGATGGATTTAAATGGTACTGAAGGCCTGCTGGGGCTGCCAAACAGAACATGGTGGCTGACTGGGGAGAGGGGATTAAGAAGAGTATGAGTTAATGATAGAGTGTACGTAGCATGAGGAGTACAACTTGATGATGAAGGGTATTAGTTCATGATTCTGGGGTTAAAATGTGTGGACGAATTATACTTTACATATTTGTCTGTATTTTTACTAACATAACATATTAATTTTATATTGACTAACATCACAACTAATCAATAATATCCATAAACGTGATTAATCAGAAATACTGTAGTCTAGAAGGGAGTGTGGGAGGGAGGTGCGCCAAAGTTTTATCAAACTTAATAAATTTAACCTTACTAACCTTATTTGGGAATCAGTAGAATGTAACCAGATGATTTACTAGTGCTTAATGTAAACATGAGTGAATGGCACTGTCCCCCAGAGGGATCGTCCTTCTGTGGAATTCCATGCAGAATAACGAACACTGATTATCTACACGTTTTGCCTTGTACCTTTTCCTATCAGCCTTTAGTCTTATAATGACAAAGAGGATGAGTAAATCGTGAAAGCCAGAGTTGAGTGTTTAGGAGTATGAGTGGGTGATGAAGAGTCTGAGTTTAAAATGCAGAGGGTAAACGATGAAGTGGGTGGATGATTTGGGTGGTAGGCTGAGCAGATGAAGAAGCTGATGCTGATGTGTCCAAATGAAAAGAAGCGGGTGTGATGAGGAGCAGATTGTGTCAGTCTTGCAGATAACACTCGATGCTATGAAAATATCCAGCCATCTGGATAATGCCATCGTCTTATTCTGATGTGTTATCGGATTGACAGCCAGTCTCATTCCAGCAGATAAAATGGCCATACGATTTAAGATTGAGATCCCTGCTGTAGAGAAATATGCAGTATGGGATCTACATGTACATATGCAGAAATATTTCTATAGATGCATATACTTACCCAAATATGCCCACGTAAGCTTTTGTGGTAAAAATGGAAAGGAGTGTGTAACCCTTGTATTTTTATGCAATAGATTAATTATTGACAAATACAATGTGTCATATTTTATGATTGTGGTCTAATTACAATAAATCACATATCAGATTTATAAAAATCCTATTTGACTTGTTTCTGGAGGTAGCCTGGGTCAGAGTCCACCTGTATGGGATCTAAATATGAACACGTCTTATGCTGTCAGAAACATTTTACTGGCAAATAAAATCCCATAATAAGCATGAAGAATGGAATCAGATAAGCAAAGAATCAAAATAAAGTATACGTGGAAACCACATGTATTGAATTTTCAAAGATTTTAATAATCCAGACTGGTGCTGCTTGTATTAATATTTTATCATAAATTTTACTCTTCTTAAATAAACACATACATATTTATATTGCTTATAAGAGCTCCCATCTACTGCACTTTGAAAGAGAGACTTGTGCTCTATGTATGTTTTTTATAAAGCATATTTGGAATTATTTACTATTAATAGCTCCATTAAACCACAGCACATAAAGGTATTTTATTTACAAGCCAATAATATTGGTGTTGCTCTACAGAAATTTACTATTGGGAGAAGGTCTTTCCATTAACTAATTATTTTTGTATAAAACATTTGGCCTTTTCTGTACAGTATGTTCAAGTTTTATGCTGACAACAATGGAAATTAAATTGGCAGGGCTTCAGTTCTCTTTCCTGCAGAATGCAGTCATGTAATTCCTAAGTGACTCATTACTGTTCCAAACAGCAGACCACAGTACTTACTGTGGACTTATCTCTCCACAGAGCAGAATACAGCCAATTAGCCATGTAAGGAGATACAGATGTCAGTCTGAGGCAATCACTCTGGAGTTCTAACAAGAATAACTTCAGTGTTAATTTCATTGAGCTCCATCTTGTGTTTATGAATGCAGAAACATGAAACATTTCATTTAAACCTGTGTTTCCCTTTCAGTGGAGAAAGCGGACAGAGCCATCGTTGAAGGACCTCCGATTGTCAGTTTACAGTAAAAATAACTTATAGAAGAGAGGAATGGCTTTTAACTGTTACATTTTCGCTTTTCACACAACCTGGTATCAGGTTATTTGTTCTTGGTGGTGGGTTAACAATGGAAAAACAGGCCGTGGAGAAAAAAAGTGCTGAAAGGTGAACAAATAAACATTTGCATTTAGAAACTATGCTGACAAAGTCATCAATAAACAGAAGTGAGGAACAACCTTAGTAATGCAATAAGTGAGATTTATAGATTTTTTTGAGGTGGGAAAGCTGTGCTTGCTGAAATAAATGTGGGTTTAAACATAAGCTGTTGCCATGGTGATTTAGTTTATTTGGATTGCTGAGGTAGTTAAGCATTCATATTGCTTAGGAGACTGTACTTTGGACCTGAGCGGTGGTGGCTCTTAGATGAAACACCACTGTAATCCCTGGTAGGTTATAATGTGGCAGACTCTAATTTCAGAGTCTGTCAGATATATTATTTGGTAAAATGTTGCTGCAGTATGAGTAAGTATCTTGAGCAAATGAGTTAAAGTTCAGCATTCTTCTGTGTAGATCCCAATTCCATGTATGTGTTTGGTCTCTGGATGAACTGACGTTGCTCCAGATGGTTTACAGTTTTGAACAAACGTGACCCATGCTTTAGCACAAACAAACTTTGTTGTGAATGTCTTTGTCCAATGTGATTTAGACAAAGACCCTCGCTGTCTCTAATCGCATTCTATGCGTGCTGTTTGTACCATTTCTAACATTTTTGTAGGCATGTAGGCATATTTACAGAAGGCAGTTTAGGTCTTGGAAACAAGCTGTCTGGAACCCTTTGCCAGTTACATAATTAAGTGCCGAAGCACACCGTGAACCATCAGACACCGCCGCCCTCCGGGACCGGAGTTTGAAAGGCATGGCATTCATTTAGCCGTGACGCTTGTAAAGCCAGTCCCACGTTCCCTTACGGTACCACCGTAATTGAATGTACATGCTGCCACAGGCCTGGACAGGTGAGGGGAAGGGGTGTGGGGGTTACACTGTGGGCTTCCGCAGGGAGACGGAGGTCCTTTTAAACCCACGGAAGAATACGAAGGACCTTAATCTCAGTTGCCTGCAGAAACTGGGACAGGAGCGGAGGCAGGGTGTGAAAGAGTGGGAGGGAGAGGGAGCGTTGCCAAGCCACTCCACTTCTGATACTCGGGGTGTAATTAAGCTACACTCTCTCTCTTTCTCTCTGTAGAACATGGTGTATTGGGGGATGTACATCACATGGCTGATTAGCAGGAATGTGAGATTACGATGAGGGGGGTGAGGGGTGTCTTTGGGATGTTTTTCCGATGACTTGCGGCCACGTCTGATTTTGTGCGTTTTGTTGGGTGTGCATACCATGCTTCTGCCCTTTATTGGAATTCATTGTCTTTGATGTTGAAGGAGTAGCACAAATCAGCTCTCTTTCTTTCTTCAAACTCTGTCACAATTCATGGCAAAAAAAAGTTTTATTCATATTCTGTGACAAAAAAAAGATGAGAGGTATTTATTTTGCCATCAGTGCCTCATTTTAAGAAAATATAAATGCAAAAATGTTGTTGCTAAAAATGATGGCAGACTAAAATGAGACCCTCCCCTCCCTCTCTGTCTTTCTTTTATATGCCTTTCCTTTCCTGCCTGATCTTTAAATACCCTTTCACTGTGTTCTCATGACTGAAAACGCATGAAAGACAACATTAGGTTCTCTAAACATTACACCCAATGAGTGATGCCGATTCCACATAGCACTCAGCAGCCCTGCCAACCCCATATGCAAGTGTGAATCACGCTAGCTTGGTAGGTTTTGTGGTCTGCAGAGCAGAATGATTAAGTGCATTGTCCTGATCTGGTCATCATGGAAATGAAGCACTTCCCCATATGAGATTCTCCCAGGAGATGAACTGCATCTATTCTATGTTACATAGAGAAGAAGGCTTCAATGAGGGCCAATCAGTCAAGCATCAAATCATTATATGGGATTTAGTTATTAGCATTTTGTGGAAACCCACTGACCTCGCATTAATAAATTTTGTCACTGTCTGTCAGATGAGATTTTTCTTTTAAAAATTTGTCCCCCAATGTGAGGCTCCAATTATCTATTTGTCGCCAAATTCAGACTGCTGATTTGGGAAAGTGAAGACATCTGTGGTTCGCCACCGGAGCCCACAGCCAGGCTCACATGGCCACAGTCAGCACTGGCATGGTCCGGATTCGATCCAAGACCGTGGGGCTCATCATCCATCACAGCGTTAGTGCCTGAACCAAATGAGCCACCCAGCAGCCAGAGACATTTTATCAAGGCCTTGAGTTTTTGGGGTGATTGATGGTGCTTATGCAACAGAGTACAGGCATTAATCTGAGTGCCCTGGGCAACCTCCCAAACTGGCCTTGTAATAGTCATTCAGTCCAACTGACCAATTTTATATAATGACTGTGATACAGGTTGGTACTAAAGATGCCGGATGGATAAGGTGAGACAGTATTTCAGTATAAAGCTGCCTACCATCTATGGTTACTGTGAATGCTACAGATAGTGAACAAAAAATGAAAACACCAGTTAAAAGTCAGTTAATATGGTGCCGGCCACCATTGTTTTTGAGTAAACTGGCTGCTGGTTGACGTTTGAGGGCAACTGATATGTGGTTGCTAGTCTGTTTTTGCCTTGCACTTAAATGAGCACAATCTTAGAGTACGGCCTTCTGCCCACTGTTGCCTTTTATTGATCATGTTTTTCCCTCGGAACGCATGCCGAGATCTCCTTCTACAACACTTCAACAAGTTCAGCTGTCTTTGTCAGAGAACCCCCCCCACCTAAAAATCAGCCCAAAATATCTTTCAAAGTCACTTTCAAAGGCATACTCTTGCAGCCATGCTAGTTATAACAGATAAATATACATGAACGTAAGCAATGCTGGGATGTTAGTAACAGTGCATGTGAGGGAGGGATATATACGAATCATGAATATGATCACGTCAAAAAGCTGTTTTTAGGAATGACACACTACAGAGTACTGCAATCTCTTGTAGCCGTGACTATAGTATAGTTATGATATTATAGCCCAAAGTACATTAGCCCTTTTCGGTTTCAGCATGCATAGGGTCATGTGTAAAAAGGCTGCATATGCCAGCATTTCTTATTTTTGTATAGGTAGAAGCCCAGATATATTAACATCAGTGTTATGGACTAAAAAACAACAGTGCCTTCTTGTTCACCATGTCCTCCTACCAAACGCTTCTTGGTCAATAATTTTTGGTTTCGTTAATTAACCCACACACATTCTTTATGACATTTCAGCATACAGGATGCAAGATGTTAGCTATAGTAAGGTTATTATTATTATATTATATTGTATGTGTTCTGCTGCTTCTCTGAGATTGAGCTGAGACTGTTGAATATTTGCTTTCGTTCAGGTGCGTGACTCCGCTTTGCAATCTCCCGCTGCCCGACTAGAGCCGCTACCCAAGGCATTTCCACTCTGAGCAACTTTCTACGTCATATTTGTGATTAATCTTCCCATTGGAGCGGGTGTGCACTTCGGGGGAGATTAATCAGTAGTGTTTGTTCACAAGTGTGTTTAAGCAGCTCATTGCTGTTCTCTTTTTCTAACTATATCAGTTTTACTACTGATATTTTTCTGGTTATAGTAACCTATATTGAATTGAATTTACATTTTTGTTGTTATAAACATTTAGAAGCTGAAAGCAAAGTGTTGTGTTGTATTTGGTGATTAATCTACTGAGTGACAGGTGTGCGCATTTTGAGTAAGGTTAATCGGTAGTGTTTGTTTACTGTGGTTATTTAGGCATTTACGTTTAAAAAAATAAATAATTATGTCAGTGTTACTGCTGATATCTTTCTGGTTATAATAATCTATATTGAATTTAATTGGATTACATCTTTTGTTGTTCCAAACATTTAAAAGCTGAATTGAGCCTCTGTTCCTCCTTTTTTGTAGAGCGAGTCACAAATATAAACATTGCTAATTCCATTTACAGGTGCATACAAATACAAAATGGCCCAGAAAAATCTAAAGAAATAATTATTCCAACAATGAAATCTAAGTTTTATTAGCAGATGTTCAGTAAATAGTAAAGTAATAATTTAGTATTGTCAGTTTACTTTACCGCAACTGGTAAATAAAAAGGCCTGGCAGGAGATAATGTGCTGTCCATGCAGGATCACCCGTCACACAAACAGTTAGTGTCGTAAAAAGTAAAAAAAAAATGGATCGACATTAAACGAAGAAACGCATTGCAAAAAGAAAAAATTATGAATTTTCTAATCAATATTCAGAAGCTACATTAATTGGCATTCTGAATTTACGAACACAGTATGCATAGTCATGAGCAGGTGTAAAATTAGTTTGTACTCCTCTTCATCTGGGCCCCCTGCCCTGGATTCCTCTGACCAGGCTGTGATCTTCAGGGCAGCTGAGCATGCTCGCCTCCCCCCCTTCAGTTTTTTGATAATAGCCCCCAGTGCTTCAAGTAGAGGTTTGTGGCTTCTGCATTACTTCATGATTGAGTTGCAATCATTCTGACAGTCTCCTGGAACTTTTGCACTCTCCAGGACTCCAGGACTGGTGCCGCGTCCTATGGGGTGGCTGCTTTTTCTCAGGTTGGACCTACAGATTCAATGCTTGCAAGGGCTACTTGCACTGCTGACGTAATTTCCAGCATTTCAATAAGAACTGCATCTCAATAAGCCGGCACCAGCGCGCTACAGTGGGTGTACTTGGGAGGGATTTATGCAGGGCATGTCCTCTGCGGCCCACAGTGACTTGGTGGTGGAGAAGTGGTTGACATCATGATGCGCGTGGCTAGTACTCAGGCCCCAGCCCTGGGGCATTCCATGGTTTTAGTCATTCAGGCACATCACCAGGTGAGGCTGTCCCTGTACAATCTGGCAGACCAGGACCGCATGATGGTCCTTCTGGCCCCGGTGATCCCTGGGGAGATGTTTAGGCCACCTGCAGAGGCTGTGCTTGAGCAGTCTTGCAGGACAAAGCTCTGACATACTCTGTGAGGCAGGCTCCAACCCCAAGGCCCCCATCACGCAGTGCGTACGGAAATCGTGCTAATACATGGTGCACCTTCATCTTCTGGCCCCACCCACTCTGGTGGACAGCAGCTCCTTGGGTCCTGGTCTTCAGTGTTCCCTTCGGGAGCAGGGCGGATCCCGCAGGCCCCCCGGCAAGCCAGCACCCAGTAGCCAGTCCCATCACTGATGGTTGGCAACCTCTGGCACCATGCTTCTCCCCTCCATCTCACCCAATGGACCCTACGCAGGTCGCAAAAAAGACTTGGCATGATTAGGGCAAGCCAGGACAAATTACACGGTCCGATTTCGGCTAGCCGGACTGAATTTGAATGACACTCAGAATTCCGCATGCCGTAACTGAGCCGACAGTGCCAACGCAATGGCCTGATTAAAATCCCTATATATATATGTATATATTTAAGCAATAAATCACAAGAGGGAGTGCATTATTGGATAGACAAGCACTGCTGTGATGTTGCAGCAACAAGACTGCAGGTCAAGTAGCGGGGTACTCTCAGCAGTGCTTATATATCCAATAACGCACAAACATTGAGTAATCTATTGCTTTTATACAACAATATTACCATAAACGTTGTAATGAAAAAATATTGAAACAATAACCTTTGATTAACTCATTCTTTATTTCGGATTTGCTAACTTGCTAGCACCCTGTGTCATAGTTATTAGCAGCCTCTGCTGTTTCTCCGTTCGGTTTTCACTTTGGCGTCATTTGACGCTCCATCGGATTTGTTCCACCTCCGTTCCGGTGTTTGAATCTCGCCAAGAAATTATTCCTCACACCTGTTTTGAGTTTCCTGCCAGTTATAAATAGCTCAAGACTTCCGTCTTCCTGCACTTCGATATTGTCTTAGCTTCTTGACAAAACAAAGTCGGTAACGGTATAGGAATTCGGTCACTGCATTTCTGGTTTGTACAAATAAGAAACGCAGCAAGTCCAGTTTGTTATAGAATTAGATTGGTTTATTAATTTATTTCCAATCTTTTGTTTATCCTAACTCTTTTGACCTGTTTACCTTTTGTGTTCAGAGCTTAGGTAATAGGCTTGATTTTCTATTTCTTTCCTTCGCCTGTTTTTTCCCCCCAGCCTCTTGTTACACCTAATTATTTAGTGCGTGAGGTTCTTTTATTATTGATTCTTGCTGTTTATCGAGGAACGCCTCTGTTTTTTGAGGTTGTTTTGATTTGCCTTGTGCTAGGGAAGTTTTTTGCTCCCGTTCTTTTGTTTCGCCACTTCCTGGTGCGGTTTCTTCCGCTTTTGTGGCGTATCTTTCGAGATACGCTTTTAGAATCCTTATCAGTCGCACTTGGTTCTCCGAACCCTACTCTAACCCTCACAGAATATCAAAGTCAAAAATGGAAGAGCCAGCGACTTTTAAGGAGACTTACAAAACGCTGCCTAGCCAGGGCGCTACAGGGGTTACTCCTGAGGAGGCTATCCTGATCCTGCAAATTCAACAAGCCCAGTTGATGGAACTGCAGAGCCAAGGAAACTGCTTGCAAAAATAAACGGAGAGTCTCTATAAACTTTCCATGGCAGTCAATCCTCCATCAGTAACACAAGCACACACTCTTCCTGTACCCATGTCACATACTATTAAGGAGCCCAAACTCCAGTTACCACCACGTTATGGTGGGGAGCCGAGCAAATCCCGCCCATTTCTGACACAATGCATTAATTTCTTTCAAGCACAATCCTCCCATTTTACCACATCAGAATCCCGCGTGGCTTTTATTTTGTCCCTCCTGTGCGATCAAGCTCTCGTCTGGGCTGACCCTTTAATTCGGGCCAACGCTCCCTGTATTCGTGATTCCATCCAGCTGATGAAGGAGATGCAGCTGGTCTTCGATGATGAGGTTTCAGGCGAGGAAGCAGCCAGGAAATTGACCAGCTTGCGCCAGGGAACTGACACCGTAGTGGCTTTCTATATTGAATTTCTTGCATTAGCCGGGGAGACAGGTTGGCTTTGACGGTCCGCTGAGATCTTTATTTTTAAAAGCGTTGGCTGATCCAATAAAAAACGTTTTGGCTATGCTTGAACCACCTGCCAGGTTCAGTGACCTGGTTACCGCGGCTATACGGCTGGATAACCGTATCAGTGAACGTGAGGGCAGAAAACACCTGGTTCAGCATAGCTTTTGGTATCAGTACGTACTCCATGTTCTCCACCGTAAACCGAGGTCCCCAGTGAGACTTAATAGTATGCTTTCTCTGACCTTGTTACCTGTTCAGCTGTTTTGGGAGGGAGGCTCAGTTAGCATTGACGCTTTTATAGACTCCGGGGCTGTGGAATCTTTTATTGATGCGAAATGGGCTAGGGAGTTAGAAATTCCCACACATTGACTTACTGACTCTCGTCAGGTTACTGCCCTCGATAGTCATCCTTTGGGCTCATCAGATAACTGGTTCGATGGAGATGCGCATTTCTTTTCAAGACCACTCAGAGAAAAGAAAATATTTCCTCATTGACGCCCTGTCGTACCCACTAGTGCTGGGACACTCATGGCTAGAGTTACATGACTCGCACGTCAGTTGGGGTAGGCATTGGAACCCTATTCGTCAGTGGGGCTCTCAGTGCCAATCACATTGCCGCTCAGTTACCTTCTCTACTTCAGGCCATGCCCCTAGTCTCTCCGAATTCGGCTCGGACAGTGACTCTGAGGAGGTGGAGTCCCTTTACGACCCAGGTACCTACTCCTCCTTCGCTGGGAGTCAAGAAGAGAGTTTGTCCTGGGACCTCTCTGCCGAGGGGGTTTCCATGGAGGAGGAAAATTTCTCCATCTCCAATTTTGAGTGGGTCTGATACCTCTTTCGGTGCTCCGGAGGTGGTAGGAGCGCTCGAGTTTGCTCTACCCGCAGGTGTTCCAGCGGAGTACTCAGACCTTGCAGAGGTTTTCAGTAAATAACGCGCCACCAGATTGCTACCCCATAGATATTATGACTGTGCCATTGAGCTGTACCCGGGTACTGTTCCCCCCAGGAGTTCACTGTACTCATAGTCAGTTTCTGAGAGCGCTGCTATGAATCAGTATATCGAGGAATCTTTGGCTAATTGTGAGCTACTAGTCTCCTAGTAGCTCACCCTCTTGGCGAGGATGACCCATACTGTGGCATGTTGACCTTATTCATAGAACCAAGATGACCTACATAACCATACATTATTGTTGCATATTTTGGTCAATAATGGTTGTTTTCTGTTATTTATTTTCTCTGTCATCAAACTCACTTCAAAATTTGTGTAACCAACTAGTCACCAAGTTAGAAGTCAGAAGTTAGGGCCATCCTGAGTTCACCTACCAGTCTATTTGAATGAAAATATAACCTCTTTCTAAAGGAATAATTTGTCATAGAGCACATTGAAAGAAATTAAAGCATTAGTTGATCAGATTTAAAGTTCTGGTATGTGAATATGGCATGCATAGCTATTTTTGATGTAATATAGCCTTAGGAGGGTGAATCACACAGACACTGTGAATAACAGTGACTCATTAAGAACAATTCACAGCTCCTTACAATTCAGAGGTTACAATTATGGTTGGAGTGAAAACCAGCATATTCTGTAAAGTAGGTCCCCAAGGCTGAGTTAGGGGCCCACTGCCTTTCAATGCTGCAAAAATGTTTTTATTAAATAAATAAGTCAATCTCAACAAGTATTTTAGTCTTAGACTTAAAGGCTATAGATATAACATTTTTATGTAGATGAAGAATTTAAAAAATCCACAAGCTTGCTGAAAGATGCAAAATAAAAGTATTGCTTTTCCCACAAAAAAAATATTGATTATGAATTCATCATTATAAAACCTTTTTTACAGGCTTCTCACCTCTAACAAAACAGTTCTAGTGTGGTAAGCTTCAAGACATTAAACATATAAAATCGATATAGACGTTTAAGAAATAACGGGGCGTTCCCTTCATAAAGACTTTTTTTTTTTTGCTGTGAACACCAAACCCATTCCCAGTAGCTAAACCGATCCCTTCATATGACCTCCGTCCTAGGGTTTGGCTGGATTGATGATGGAGTTTATCCATTCAAACTCCATGTTCTAGCTTCAATAGTACACAATTCGTGACAACAACACCAAATACAGAGTTCCTAAATGCCACTGTTACCGCGTAGCTAGTCGATTTAAGCAATCCCCACCCAGTCTCACCTGCAACTATACCTACCCATGCGTGCCACAGTGGATAAGAGCGCCTAACTGTGAGTTCTGGAAATTATCTTTTCACCACCGACAATTTGTACTCATATTAATAGCAACAAGATAAACCCGACAATAGCCCTACATATGCCAAAACAGCTGTGAAAAGCCCTGCTCACTCAATTGTAAAATAAACGAGTGATATTATTGTATAATTATACCACCACGTCATTCTACTATCAATATCTACTACTGAATATGAAATAAATTGAATGGTTACATAGGTAACCTGGGTCATCCTTGCGAGAGGGTGAGCTGCTAGGAGGCTGGATAGCAAATTAACCACCACTACGGGGCAGACACCACGTCCAGCATAAGTATGGCGTGTGTCTGCCGCCCATTCTTTTTTGTCGACTGAAGGGCATAGAATGACTGGCATGACCACGCTGTGTGGCTTGTTGACTGTATTCATAAAACCGAGGTTACCAAGTAATCATTCGTTCCATTTCACATTGGTCAACACGCCATGGTATGTGTCAACAGTATACTAAGTAAAGTCATGCGGGGATGTACTGGGGTAACACCACATGACAACCATGCACTAAAAAATATATTCATGTTATTAGATGCTTGTTCCTTGGAAGAAGCAAATCTAAACTGCAAATACCCATTGGTGATAAAAACACCGTAAAATGGCAACGCAAGTCATATTCAAGACTGCTCCACTGACCTGCAGGTGGCCTAAACACCTCTCCAGGGATCACCAGGGCCGGAAAGGGCCGCATGCAGTCCTGATCTGCCAGACTGACGTGCGTGAACGACCAAAATCATAGAATGCCCCGGGGCTTGGACCTGAACACTATCCCCACACAGCATGGTGTCACCACTCACTGTCATGGGTTGTGGCTTTCTTACCTCGTTTGCTACGGTTTTCTTCCTCTCTGCGCCGGTTAGCAATTTATCTGAATTTATCTTTTTTTCCGCATTCCATCTCGGGGCTTTGCTCTTCCCCGCTAATTAGCAGACGTTGGTAGGCCTTGCACAGTAGCAGCAGTTATTGCGATGCTGGGAATCACGGCGGTAGTGCAAGCAGCCCCTGCGAGCATCACAACCGTAGGTCCATTACCTGAGTAAAAACAACCACCCCATAGGACGCAGTGCTTGCCAGGTTGGCCAGCTGGGCCTTGGGGGGTGCAGAAGTTCATGGAGGCTGCCAGAATGATTGTATCAAAACCTCTGCGGCAAACCTCTGCTTAAAGCACTGGGGGAAAAATGTAGGGGGGAAGGCGAGCACGCTCCGCCGCCCTAAAGATCACAGACCGGTCAGAGAAATCCAGATGAAGAGGAATACTCCTGGTCAGACGCTGACCCCTCCCTAGACTCTGACTGTTGGGGGACAAGCAAACAATCCAGGCTGTCCAACTCTTCAGTGGACAGCATATCGGGGTAACACTGGGGCATCAAGGCACAGGCTCCCATGAGTGGCTGCCGACAAAATGAACACTGAAGTATGCACAACACCAATAAGCCACAAACCCAGTACTACTGCAGGGTCGAAGAAGCCTCAGGTAGTGTATACCCTCACGGACACAGAGGCTCTTTTTGGCATTAAAATGTTAGTCAATTAAATTTTAAAATACCTTAGTAAATATGTTTGATAAATTTTGGGAAATAATGAAATTTACTAAAATTCGCTAGCTTGAAGGCAGTGACAGTCAACGCTCAACTATGTAATGCATGCTGGCCGTGGCTGACAGACTTTTTGCCTGACAGCTTGCATCATAAGGCAGGCAGAGATCCTCTCTGCCTACATATGTCATGCAAGCAGGTTAATCAGGTCTGAGGAATATGCCTCTATATTCTTACGTGGAGTATTACTTATGCAAGGTGCATAGACGTTACATTTGGTAGCAGTGGAGATAGACGAATAAAAATGATAGAGCTATAAAACGATAGGCCAGCCAGCTAGTTTGCTAGCCAGCACAACATCGTTACAGCTATTATTCCTGCGCGGTTACAGTTAAATACAACCAAATTACTGATACAGTTAAGCCTAAAATCCTAGCTATGCCTGGGATGTTTGATCAGTCTTACTGAAGTTTGCGGTGATTTGGTTACAGCTGGCTCGTCCGTGAGGTGGATGGAACATCTTTGGCCTTTCTGATCCAGAAATGTATTCTGGTCGGTCTGGCGACATGTCGTCTCTTTGTCGCCTGGTTTGCGTCTTTGTCCATGGGTTGGAAACTAACACCTAGCTCAGTTCCATTCACTTCTGTGGTCAGATGCCAGTAGGCAAGCTAACTTGTTGTTTTTGACAATGAACACCTCGCGAGCTTCAGGTGTGACACTTGCGTCTCTCTCCGCGGCCTTTGTGGATGCCGCTGCAGCACAAAATGGGGATCCACCTTTGTGCAGCTGTGTTGCTGGCATGAAAGGAAGAACAAAATGGAGACTGGAATGTCTTCAGTCTTATCTGTTTGAATTTTATGACCCTTGGCGTCTTGTATTTTCAAGCTACATGATTGGTTCACTATAACTACGTATGTCACACTGGGGCAGGGTTGTAAATGGGTGGACTTGTTTTGCGGGAGGCCTCCCGACCATGTCTGAGTAGGCTGAGTGTTCTGCACTCATTTTGCACAAAAATCAGCCGCCGGGCGTCGCCGCTCTGCCTGCTAGAAACTAGAGGCGAAGTCAGTGAAGCACTTTTGAGTAGCGTCAAACGCCAGTGAGTGGTTCCAAAAGGTTTTTGGATCTTTTGATTTTCTTATGATGCACAGCACCGTTTATACTCGATTCCAGCAGCGAGCTCCTCCCTCGCCCGCCACGTGATGCAGGATAGCCTGACATGGTCAAAACAAGTCCACCCAATGTGAGCGGCACGGTGGTGCAGTGGTTAGCACTGTCGCCTCACAGCATGAAGGTACCGAGTTCGAATCCCGGCCGAGGGCCTTTCTGTGTGGAGTTTGCATGTTCTCCCCGTGTCAGCGTGGGATTTCTCCCAGTCCAAAAACATGCAGGTTAGGTTAATTCGAGACTCTAAATTGCCCATAGGTATGAATGAGTAAGTGAATGGTGTGAGTGCTATAAAAAGACAAAAAATAAATAAATAAATAAAAAGTCCACCCAATGTCATGGGTTTCCTGTGGAATGCCTGGAAATGTAGTCCGTTGTCATGTTACAGGTTAGCAAACGCGCAGTCCATTCCCGTATCATTCAACATCTGCGTCAAAAGGCATGTGTCTACACAGGCTTTTTGCGTAAATGTACATTATGATTGTGGAGTATGTGTCATTTTTTACGTATGTACTTTGGGAATTCCACAAACCCCTTCACGCTGTAACTAAGCGTCACCAAGTCAACTTCAAAAGTTTGAGCGTGTGCCGCTCACTGGTGATCAAGATGGCTAGCATTTTGTGTCTCAAAAACTTTGCGAGGCTTTCATTTCCAGAGAAGCCAGCATGGAATTTGTCTTAAAATAAAGTAAACAAACACACACAATGTTGTCGGTTTGCCATGTCTGTTGTTGGCCTACTTGAGTGGAGTTTGCATTGTTAGGTTGCTTACGCATGGTTATTGATGTTATTAGTGCGCCGACAGCCCAACACCAGAGCACTCATAGCCTTTGCAATGTTTTGTTTAATACTGATGCGCCAACACCAAGTTTGCATTGTTGTGTTGTTTTTATTAGCATATTGGCGTTCCGACGCCAGCAATGTTGTTTGTCTGTGTCGTGGTGCGCCGGCACTATTCATCATGTAGGCCTATTCACTGTCTTGACTTTATAGCCTTGTGGGCGAATTGGATTGACTTGTCTTGTTTTCTGGCTACATTGTAGTCTATATTGCATTGTAGTCTATATTGCTGACAACAGTATAGATTGTGGGTGGTTGAGCAATGATGCTGCAATTGATGCGCGTTGCTTCTGATGCGCGTTGCTTCTGATACGCGTGCACCGTGCTCCGCGGTTGCCAGTCATTATGTTCTGCTCGCATTAAAAAACCTCTCTGATTTGCCACTGCCTACCCAGACTGAGACCCCAACGCATGTTACTGCCCGTCTGTACATCATTACAATATATACAGTATGCTCACACATCATTACACTTACCAGCTGCTTGTCAAGAAGTAAGATCTCCTTCTCCAAATTCCACATCTTGAGTGCCTTGTAAGCAATCTCTTGGTCTCATCCTAATGAATCGGGGGGGGGGGGGGGGGGATTAGCGTGCAGGAAATTCCAAAAGGGGGTAAAGGTAATGACGGATGAAGTGCACCCTACCACTAATATAGGAGCTTCTCAGGCACGTGCAGAGGATGTTAGAGGAGGGCATGGGCCCAATTTTTGCAAATGATTAAATAAATATATGCCTGGAATAACTACTTTTGTGACACTGTTTAAGGGATATTAAAATGTATGTATTCAGGCAGGGTTTTTCCTGGCGGAGAGCGGGTTTTGGCCGTATGTAGGCTATGCGAGTGCATGCTGTGCGTGAGCAGCAATTTTTTTGCATTAATTTTACCGTAAAAGTACAAAGAGCCCATGTAGGCTTTGGTTGTAAAGTACCAGCAGGGTTGTGTTTAGAGGTTAGGGTTTAGAAATCAAAGGTCCTTGAAGCTTTTTAAATATTACACCATTTAGGCTATTAGGCACAAATAGAAAAATAAATAAACACTCTAAAACCGAAAAATAAAAAATAAATAAGTGTAGCTACACGTTAAACAAAAATATTTTAAAAAGTACAAAAGCACCGTGTGTGTTTTTACATAGTCTACGTTGCTGTTATTTCAGCCCTAAATGTGATAGATAGATCACTGTGGAAATGTCGACTGTACGGGACTTTGATGAAACCTAAGAAGATAAACTCTTCATAACACAGTGGTAGCTGCATATAGCCTATAGGTAAGATATTTGGTTTCATTCAAATATTTATAGCTACGAGAGATTTTGTAGGAAAAAATTATGTGTCATCTAAACTGAAAGTGCATTATGTAATGGGTTTATTGATGGTTCGGAGATTCAAATGCAAAGGTGGGGAGATAAAAACAAGTCAGCTCACAACCGTGAGGACTAATAATAAGGGTAAGAAAAATGTATAAAAGAAGAAAGTAAAGACAGGAAACGAATTCCTTTGGCTAAAAACGGGCGAACTATACCAACTAAATTTCCAGAGCTCACATAATGAGCTAAAAACGGGAAACTTAGTAAAACAAAAGAACACTCTCGGCTGCCGTAGCTCAAAACTGGTAGAGTGAAAAACCAAAACGAAAGTACAAAGAAAAACTGTCTCGGAGAGAACAGCAAACTACAAAAGAGATGGCACCAAACGCTACCAGGCGGACAGCAATCCTATACCCGATTAAGTAGCTATAGCAAGTCCCGCTTGAACATAAACAGAGTTTAATATCAGGAGGTCGCTAGTTCCTGGCTATACCTGGCTCGAAAGCAATGTCGTGAGACAATCAAGCACCGGAGAAGCGGAGGTGACTTAAATAACCCGCACGTAGAAGCCCAGGTGAAAACAATAACGAGAATGGCAAACCACGAAACGGAACATGGAAAAAATCAGATTGATTAACAATCGTGAAGGCAGGACGAGGTAGCCAGTAGCCTACAGTAAGCTAAGCAATGGAAAAATGCCAAATGCTTAGGCCTATTTGTACAACGTTTTTAAAAAATATATATTGTTTCTAGTTATATCTGAACATGATTTTCTTGTATGGTGCATTTTTATAGTCTGTGGCTGTGGCAAGACGAGGGTCGTAAGCGCTTTGGGCTATTAACGGCACCCTTTTCTTAAAGCTGTATCCTAGTTTATATACTATAGTATGGGGCGCCAACGTGGATCGGGTTAAAGCTTTTACCTTTTCAGAAGTTAGGGCTTCAAATGTAGTCTAATTCAAAATTGGAGCATGTTCCATCCAACTTGCTGTGCAAGCTATGTCTTTCTACCGAGTCGCTGTCACAAAGATTTAGGTTGCACTCTGCCACTGAATAGCTGAGCCGCATTTCCATACAGTCTATGGTTCTATGCTTCTACTCCTCTCCTAGTACTGACATGTTTAAGGCGACGAGTACAATATATATTACACCCAAAAACTTGAATTAAATTAATTTGGATAAGATTTTATTTGCTGTTTTCTCAATTATTGTTATTTTGGCGGTCGCGATTTCCCTTTGGCGGTCCGTGAAATCATTTTGCCTGCCGCCAAATAATTTGCTATGTAGGAAAAAACCCTGGTATTTAAAACAAACCCATGACTGAGGTTGGTTCAAACACAGCTACATGACAGTTACTTAATGATACATCCAAAGAAATTAAGTGTATTTCAGTAAATTATCCTCACATGTTACGTATTACATTAGCTAACTAACTATCAAGACAATAAGACAACATTAAAACTGCTGTGGTGTGATGGGACCGTTCTTTTAAGTTCAATGGATGGGACACAATAACTCGACCATATTCCACTGATTCCCACATTACTCGCAAAAGGTATCAACGCTAACAGTAGCTAGTTGGCACATTTTGAGCTGCTAAATAGTTCAAGCATAGATAGACTCTACTTGCCAAATAGTGTCAAGCAATTCCTAAAGCGCATTAATATCAATATAAAATGAAAATGAACAGTATATTTATATTTTGTTTGGCCACATACCTGATGTCTGCCTCAAAGTAACTCATTACACTGACTGTCAAGTGCTTATGCATGCGAATGCGTGCAATTTTGCGTGCGTGCGTTCTTTCACCATAGGAAGGCTCGGTGCCCACACAGTGCTCGCCGCTGCGGCGGAAACCAGTAGGGAGGCAGGGGAGCACCAATCTTCTGACCTGATATTCTGATTCAATCAATATATCTGTTCGGCAGGGCAGGCTGTGCGTAAACAAGAATTTATTTAAAAACATAATTTTTTATAACATGTATTAATTAAATTAAAAAAACAGAAAAAGGGCACTTCTCTATAGGAGGCCAAATGGCAGGTGCTCAAGCCCCCTTTGAGGTCTATGTATGCACGTGCATGGAGCTGCTGCACCCAGCCACTGCACCAGAGGCGGTGCCCCAGGGATCCCCTCCACCAATGGCTTATTTACATTGTTCTGCTGCACTAGCTCCTCAGCAGGGGCGAAGGCCAGGGGTACTGTTCCCCCCCCCCTCCTCAGTCTTCCTCACTTCAGCCTTTTTTTGTTGTTGGCTACATTAGGATAGTTTTGGGAGGTTAAAAAAACACTTGTACATTACCTGGTGGAAAATGTACAACTGCAATAAAGAGAAAGAGGCCTACCTGTTTTCAATATATTTTTATATTTTACTTTGACCTGCTGCCAGGTCCTCTTGTAGCTGCTGCCATGTGTGAAGTCTTTAAAAAACAATATAATTTAATGTTTCAATAGTGGTGACTTTATCAGAAAGCACAAGTCCAAATATTATGGACTTGACTTAATTTAGCAGAATTCATTAAATAATTTTGAATAAAAGCATTTTTTATGCATTACGCTTATGCATTTCTTTTGTCAGCAATTTTCTGCCAAGCTGCCTCTCTCAGTTTTGATGCTCTGGCAGTATTTGAGTTGATGGTCAGGGCTTATTTTTGCTCTTCAAATCCCTTGACAAGCAGTTCTTGCTCTTTAGAGCTGAGAAATGTGCCCTTTCTTTTACTAAAATTTGTTGATGTACAACCTCAAAACGAAATAAAAACAACATAATGGGTACATTAAGAGACTTATGCGCTAACCATTTGTTTGCTTTTGTAACTTTCAATGTGTTACGTGATCTCGCTTTGTGTCCATGTATGGAGCGTGATCCTGATTTTAGTGTGCGATATATTTTGGGCGGGTGTGCACAGTTATCCGTAATTCACAATTGTGAAAAGGAGTAAACCCAAATGTAAACGATACGCATCAAATTATCCTGGATTGTTTAAGCGACGTACGTGAAACATGGCCCTGGTCTGTTATTGAGTCTATGATTACCCCCTTGGCTTTGGATACAAGTTCTGAAAATCGATTGCTTTGCCGGTCTAAGAACTGAGATATTGGGAGACTGTCTGGTGCATACGAATCCCCGTCTGGCCAATATCCTGCCATGGCACTTTCTGTACAGTTTTCCCATCTCTGTCTGCTTGTGATAAATACACAAGGAGGGTGGACACCAGTGGCGGCCGGCCTATAGAGGGCGCTGGGGCGCCGCACCCCCTCCCCCACATACAAATTTAAAAAAAAGTTAAAAAAAAATTATTATTTTTTATTATTATTTAATTTTTTTAGTAGCTTAAAATTATTATTTTTTATTATTATTTTTTATTATTATTATTTAATTTTTTAGTAGCTTAAACATGTTATATGTTGGCCTTGCGTTGTCTAAAGTTTAATACATTACATATGCATGTTCCGGGGACTGCGGGGCGCCGGTAACGTTATGGTGAATCAGAGCACTCATTCATTTTCAGGCGAGCCCCCTGATACTGCTGCCTGATTCGCCGCCAAAAAAGGAAGTCCCCGGGCGCAGGCCTGTGCGCCCCGGACTATCCTACCCTTTTCTGATTAGTCCTCATGGTTTATGATATTATTTGATTGGATTTAAGGCATGTTTATCACGCCCAGCCGGCATCTAGCAGGATATCACTGCGAGTGCGCAAGTACTACGGATAGGTTCAGTCGGCTGCTACTCATTCATTCAAGTAGACCTGTCCTAGACCAAGCGAGAGAGATAATTCGAAATGGCTTCTTCAAGTGGAACAGAAAGCAAAGAAAATTCGGTTATTTCTTTGCAAAAAGAACCTTTCTCAAGGCGTTCATTGGGAGAAACGGGTCGGGCTCGGTCACGGCGGCCGAACAACTAGCGAACATTTTACTTTTGAACTACAGTAAAACCTTGACATACGAGTGCACTAACTTACGAGTATTCCGAGCAATTTCTTGTTTCGCCTTACGAGCCTAGACCCGAGTTACGAGCCGAGCAAGCGGAGCATTGCGAATGCGAATGCAATTTCGGAAATTGCATTCGCATTTCCGAAAAATTCTGAAGGGAAGGAAGAAACAAACCACCATGGATAGGTTTTTATCGAAACGCCCTGCAGATCAGTCAGAAAAGCGTGACGAAAAAGCCAAAAATCTATGAAAAAGATGCAAACGTCACTGATGAAGATTAAGTGTAAGTGAAGAATAATAATGTAGCAATTAAGTTTAGAACCAGTTTATTTCTTTATATTCTATTTTATTATCTTTGTATTATATTTTGTATTAATTATTTATAATTTATAAATACATTTCTCATTTTTATAACAACGTAACAAAGAAATTAGGGTGTTTTTTGGGGGGCTGGATCGGATTAATGGTATTTAAATTAATTTCAATGGGGAAAATTGATTTGATATACGAGTAAACCGAGTAACGAGCTCGGTCACGGAACGAATTAAACTTGTATGTCAAGGTATTACTGTACTAATTGGGATGGGTTAGCTTACTGCACATGGTGCTTCAAGTTGTTTTTGGTGAAAATATAGTGTGAAATAAATAAAAATGATACCGAATATTGTGTGTGTCTGTTATCTACCAATAAAACAATGCCTTTTGACGGTCATTTAGGTGCCCAGTGACCACTAAACAGAGAAGCTGTAACCATGGTAACAACAACTGCGTGACAGGGAAACACAATGTCAGCGCTTCAGTGCCTTAACTGCGTCGGGCTCGGGTCGGGTTCGGACATAAAAAGCAGAATTCCTGTCGGGTTCGGGTCGGGCTCGGTCGGGTTCGGACAGAAATATGCGGCCCGATCCGCACTCTAGTTCAGTGATGTCTTACTTGAAAAACTGTCCTCCACTGTTGCCAATCAAACTGTCTTATGCAACTGAGACACACGGTAGCTTGTTTTTTCTGTTTAAAGTCAAAGTCAGATGTATTTTTTTTTTTTTAGAAATGCTAGCGCCCCAACCTATATTTAGATCACCAGCCGCCACTGGTGGACACTGTTCTTCTTTAAAGAAAAAGTGAGATATCTATTTTGATAAGCAGCAAAGAAAGGTCTTGGATCCAGTGGGTGAAAACAGTACAGACAATGAACCTTATTTATGCTCTTCGTCAATATTATTGCATTGCTTAAAGCATGTAGATAATTGTGAATCAAATCAAAATCCAGAAAGGGTTTCTCTGTGGTATAGTCTGTCGAGCACCATCCAAATGCTCATTTCGAGCCGCGACGTCGGTGGCTCGGATCCAGCTGCATGACCTTTATCACGTCTTTATCGTGTCTCTTCCTCTCTATTGCTCCCGTTCTTCCCGGTCTCTCTACACTGTGCTGTCCAATAAAAAGCTTAAAAGCCATAAAAAATGTGCAGTGTTGATTGAACTTCAATAGGGGCCATAATGGCTTATTTAACACTGAACATTTTACTGTGTCAATATTTTTTTTTTTTTATTGAAACAATGGATTGTGATCGTGGTGAGCAATTCCATGAGCAGTTTGTGAGCACTCATCGAACTACTCACCATGATATACATTCAAATATTGACAGAAAATTGACTAATAGGACAGGACCTTGTTTAACCCCACAGTGGTTTCCCTTTCAGTCTGTATGGCACCTGGAAATTATTTGAAATTTGTTTCCAACAGATCTAAACATGTGGCCTTTTTCAATTATTTAGCCGATGCTAGGTAGATTGCAGAAATGAAAAGGGGTTGATGCGAACAAAAGCAGTGCGTTATAGACAAAGCTGTGAAATGTAGCACCTCCTCTATTTCCCTGTCTTTCCCTGCATCACGCGCTTCCAAATTGCGGGCGTCTTCACCACCTGCTTCTCATCTTCTCCCTCACCGAGAGCAATCATATTAGCGTAAACCTAATTGTCTTTGGCCCTGAATGCTTTCACGTGTACACGCGCATGCTTGGGATGTGCTGTGCTGAAAGACAGGCATAATTCCCCTCCCTGCTTGAGCTCAGCAGGTGAAGCTGGGGACTGCTAACCTTAGGTTAGAAGATACCATAACCTTCACTTGGCGTTGCTGTCATATTTGCAGCAGGCGGACAAGAGCAATGGAAAAGGTAATCGGTGGCAAGCGGGGAATGAGTGATTAAAATGTGCCTTCCTAAAAATGTTATTACCCTGTCTGGTAATATCTTATATAGTAGTTTAAGTTAGGTGCAACTATACAGAATATGTATTTACAAGCAGTGTAGGTAAAAAAATGTCCATGCTATTGAGGTATATAGCGAGTCTGCTCACGTGATTCTCTTTCACGCAGCAGTTTCCAATTGTGCACAATTAAAGCCTCCTAAATCTGACTGCCTGTGTATCCTGCTGGTTTCTGGAGTGACTGCTTCACTTGTAATGAAAGACATCGAGCAGAAACTGGGTTGAAAGCTCCCTTGAAATGATGTTAGCACCTCAGCTACAGTATTTAATCACCAACTAGGCCCTCACATTCAGCTACCCTACCCATCATGCATTTCTCATAACCTAAATCTGTCACACTCTTTATCAAACAAGAAAGAAAACAGCAGAGCCATGAACTATGGCCACAATATGAAAAATATAATACCAGCATACCATAGAACCTTCATGTTTTGCTCCTCTGAGACATTTACCTTTTGAACACATTATTTCAGGTACACCCCAGAATTCATTGCTGTGTTTTAGCCAACAATACAGGCATTTACCTTTACCACAAGCAATGTGTGTTTTCTGGCATGGCTAAGGTGTTAAGTTGATATATGCTGGTTAGAGGGCCATTTACTGCCAAACACACTACTTTAGGTAGAGAGAGTGTTGAACAGGGACATGTATAGACTGCTTTGATTGGGTTAGGGCTGGGTTAGGTGTTGATGTTGGTGGGGCACAAGGGGTTGGACGAATTAGCGGGGGGTCCGGGGGTCCTCCCCCAGAAAAATTTGAGCTTTATAAAACAAATTTCCTGCATTTCTACACAACCTCACACAGGGCATTTTCTAAAATAAAATGTTTAATTTATTAACATTTTGAAAAAAAAATTTTTTCAAAGCCCTAGATCAGATTTGAGCATAAAACATAGGCTAATCAGTATATTAGTGGATACAATAATTTTATTATATTTTAAACTCATCTTATAGGAGGACAACTATATTTATGCCCAATAATATCAAATCATTATCTAATCTTGGAAACAAGTATATTAAAGATGACCTATATTCCTTCATCATTTCCGTCTCTTTGTGCTATTTCCTATTTACATGTGAAACTACGTTACTGTAGCTGGCTCATCCTTTTCATTTATATTTTAGCCACTCCACTGACTAGCCAACAGGCAGCAGTAGGCTAGCTAACACACACACACACACACACACACACAAGTGCAGCTAGCTAGTGCAATGCTGCAGATGTTTCGCAGAATCGAAGCTATAACAACTAGGCTACATGCAACATGTAATCAATCTATTTAAAATCAAATCTCCCAGACTGAGATTCTCGCCACTATCCTCAACTCACTGAGTAAGCTAGGCTAGCGAATATTATATCCTAAGCAATGCGTAACAGTTACAGTTATCAAGAAGAGACAGCATAGATTGATCAAAGAAACTGACCTCTTTCTCTCTCGTTGCATCTCTATGTTTTATATGGCCAAACCAACCAATCAGATATTAGAGAAATATATTATTTCGATGTGGCATCTTTATGATTGGCCGAATCGTCTGTAGCTCTAATAGCCTACTGATGGCGCTATGGGCGCCGACTTCATATTGTCGGATTTAATTTTTTCTGGATTTGTCTTCAAAATGGCCAATAGGAAAGCAGTGCATTTTTTGATGACCAATGACAAAATTAGAGAAAACTATGAACGCTCAAAACAATTGCTATAACTGTGATTTTTTCAGAGTTTTTATAGGATGGGCAGACGATTCCTCTAGGTGGGCAAGGCTTATCTCTGCGTGGGGGTGCCCACCCCAGCCCACCCGTAGACTTGCCCCTGGTGTTGAATATGAAAAGGGGTTTGTTTACAAGTCAGTCAATATTTAATTTAACACAGAGACCTCAAACTCAAGTCCTGGTGGGCCACAGTATCTGCTTAATTTTGTTTCAGCATGTTATTGAGTAATTTATGCTACTGTTTGGCTAAGTAGTCAACACAACCTTTTTTCTTAAGCCAAAATTTGCTGCTGATTGAAAGGAAACAAAAGATATACACATTGCAGTCCACCAGGATTTGAGTTCACTGATTTAACATCTCACTGTTACTCTACACCAGTAGCTTCAGAGCACTAAGCCACCTTGTAACACAACAAGCTGCAGTCGTCAACAGAGGATGTCCAAAGTTTGATCAGCCTGCCAGCCAAGGGAATGCCAAATTTCACTGTGAGTGGAAAATTGCAAGAGTGTGAAGAAGCTTGTCAGGTTCAGGGATGGTTTTCTGGGCTCTTTCCCAGTCTGGCTCACTGTCTAGGTTAGTGATGGAAAGAATAGGAAAATACATGAGAGCAGGTCCTGTTTTCAGTAATGCAATCATTTGCAAATAGAAGGTAGCAAATGCATCCCAGATGGCTTAATCCATTACTGGTTCATGCACTCGCCAATGTTCACACATGCCCTATTTCAGTGAAAATCTGCTGCTTGCATAACGTCCTCAGAACGGAAATGAATAAAGAACATGATATTGGTGACCTTGTTTGATTTCCCAGAAACTCAAACTGCTGGCAGTGGACCGCACATCCATAAAATCCCACTCAAAGAGAGCTGTTTCACATGTGATACGTGTCGTATCTAATTATCTCGTTAAAAAACTATAGATACAGCTTTTTACCCCCTCTAGTGTCTCATATGGAGATTGCATTTCATAACAACAAATGCTTAACTGCTGTGCCAGTGTTTTCCCATGTTTTACAGTCTACTTTCAAAGTGCATTCGTGAGTAAAAATTAAAAGTCGCAAAGCACACACTTTTAAAAAGTTAAAGAAAATATGTTGATTTCTATTTAAAATACATTGGTTTTGGTTAAAAATATATTTTGGCCTAGTTTTGAGTCGCCATTTAGCTGGATAGAATTGCAAGATCTGGAAACCCTGGCTGTTGCTTGAAGAAACTAGCTGTTCAAAACTGAGGAAGGAGGTTAACTTTCTCGCCTGTTTTACGATCCAAACTCCAGCTTAACAAGGAAGAAAATAGCTAATGTTATATCATATATCTGATAGTTTGCTTGCTAGCTAGTGCGTTAGCTTACCGGTCGAGAAGAAAAGATTTCAACGTCGCTTTTCAAGCATTGCAATTGTTGACCCTCGTCTCACTCAGATTCTTGTCATTAAGGACTTGGGACAGGTCCCGGGGTTTCTTGGGTCTAACTTACGTTACTGCTGGTTGAGGGGTTCGGCAGTGCTGTCAGACAAGCTAACTGGCAACCAACTGAGACTCCTGATACAGAGATAGGTGTGGTACCAACATCAAAAGCTTTGTTAGAGGGGGGAACTAAACTCTGACAGAGATAAACACCACACTCTTTTACGTCCTGTAAAATTTTTTTTGTAATGATAAATTCACAATCAATATATTTTTAAGGGAAAGGCAATATTTTATTCTGCACCTTTCAGCAAGCTCTGTGGATCTATTTTTTTATTCTTCATTCTTTGTTAAAATGTTGCATCTATAGCCTGTAACAAACGTGAATTAGCCTACGGTTTGATCTGTTAATCTAGCATTGAATCATCTCGGATAACTGCACCTGCAATTTTTCAAACTCTCATAATGTAACCGAAACATATGTTGTTTTTAATTTTGTTTTGGGGTTGTAGATCACTTATTAT
The DNA here is from genome assembly GCA_022702515.1 of Ilyophis sp. 1 JC-2022. Classification (NCBI taxonomy): domain Eukaryota; kingdom Metazoa; phylum Chordata; class Actinopteri; order Anguilliformes; family Synaphobranchidae; genus Ilyophis; species Ilyophis sp. 1 JC-2022. The sequence continues at coordinate 18,127,771 of CM040402.1, forward strand.
TATGTAAATATCACCAGTGTGAAACCCTCTTACAAAAGCTGTCAAATTTACCTGTGACTGCACAGACATATTCATTAACAGCCAAGTGTTAACCATTCCTTAATAGCAAACACACTGATATGCTGTTTGAATGCAAACACTTTCCTGATTGCTCGGCATACTATGGCTTTGCTGAGTTTTTCATTTATGTGGCTTTACCGATGTTTCTCATTTTATTAATTCTTAATAGGCTATTTCTGCCCCGTTTTAATTTCCTTGTTTTTACTATAGCTAGGCCTATTGTGTAGCCTAATCTTGTATCCTGTTTTGTTTGCTTTTATTTTGCATTGCATCTTATGTGTGAATGGTTTTATACAAATAAAGTTTATTGTATTTTTTATCGTTGCCATATAAAAATGTGAAGGAGGACGTGCAGCCTAATGGGAAAGCCCCACAGAAAGCGGTGAAATCGCATGCTATCGCTCTCGCCTCCCACAATCTTTAATCTGATTGGTTATTGCGCCACGTTCCCCGTCTTGTCTGGACGCCTCGCATAGCAAGCAATCCCAACATGATTTGCAGACATGAGGAATCGCCTCTAATTGAAAATGAATGTAGGTGGTGTAATCACACAAGAAATTAGCTCCACACCATTTTCTGTGGGGCTTTACCGTAATTGCGGATTCGCACCAAATCCAGCCAGGTGCATCGGTTCGACGCATTCTATTAATTGTCATCTATTTAAGGGGTGCTCTGTTTAAGGCTTTATAACTCCAGGTGTGAGCATCACATAAACTTGGTAAACGGCTTAAATGAAACAAGACAGGTGTACCATGTACAATATGAATTTAGATTAATTATTAATTAATAAAGTGCCTCAAATGCAAAAAAAAATTGTAAAAATACAACAACAAAAAAAAAAGGGGTTTCTTTAGTTTGCAACAAAATACTTAGAGCTACATAAGTCAAACAGGTAAATATATACATTTCCTGGATCATAAACTCCATGTCAACAAGTGTGCAAAATCTGAGGATGATATGCAGAACTACTAAAGGTCTATGATGCAAAATATAGGCAGTGTACCCTGCTGTCCATTAGAGTCTCCAAATGTATTCAAATGGCTAAATTCTGCACTTGTCATGGTTTTGCAGCTTGCCCTTTCTGTTTTGCGGACGTTTCCTTTCAGCTCCGCGGGACGGCGCCCCTGCTGTGTTTTTCCGCCTACCCGCACTCATTTGTTTCACCTGTGCTAGTTATTTAAGCGCAGCGACATCTTGGTCCGTTGCTTTTGTGTCTTACTTTGCCACTTAAACCCAAGTAATTGGTATAGGTACAGGCAACCACTTCTTTACCTTAAAGCTTTTGCTATTAAAGTAACACGGGTCAGAGATTCCTGTTACGAGTTTGTTTTTCTCTTGTTTGCGCTTTCTGTTCCTTGCCTTGGGTTTCCTTTCTGTCTACCCTGAGGCAGTAACCTTCTTTGCCGTTTATCTCTATTACCTTTTTATTTAAGCTCCCTCTTAGTATAGAAAGCTAGAGGATGTGATGCGATCACGTGGTGCATGATGTATGTGGCGCGCCGACTGTGTGGTACTTTTGCCGGTTCTGAATTTGCATAGGATAGTTTCCACAAATACTCCCAGAACAGCTTGCGAAATTCGGAACAAATGGTTGGTTTTTTAGATAAAAAATGTATCAGGATTGAGCAACTGCATAGCCTATTTCTCGCTTCAAATGTTTTCAGAAATGTATTTTAGCAGACTGTTTAGGTGGAATAAAATAAAATTTATTAACAGGCCGCCATATTGTTCCGGTTTGAAGATGGAGGCGAAATACATCTAACCAATTAGGTGCCATTAACGTTCCCTGGTAGGCTACTGGACCCTCTATAGCACCGCCCATGAAATGCACAGTTTGGGGGTCCGGCACGCCAGATTTGGTGAGAACCTGGCATAATACAGTGTCTGGGCTCTGTTTCGCTGTGAGTTGGCAGTTTGCACTCCTATTAATTGCTGGAGGTAAATAATTCTCTCACAACTAAATTGGTAGTAGCGCTCATAAAGATGATCATCCAAGGATATTGACGGTCTCTAAAAATGTAGACTGGGCTAAAAACAATGCTTTTCCGATGGGTCATTCGTCGACAAGAACCTCTTACAAACGGTGCGTTAATTTCTGCTGCTGCTGTTGGTGTGTGTGTGATATCACCATGTGACTAATAGGCTATAGGTTATGTTCATGTAATCCGGCAAATTTTATCTTAAACCTGATGTCCTGAAAGTTTGGGCTGAAGACTCTCTTGCCCAGTCTAGCTAAATTGTGATCCTGGGTTTATCCCAAAATGTCAACAAACTAATCGGATTAACTGAGTTAGCCACGTACGTGAAACGGGGCCCAGGTCTTTTTCAAATCTCAGATTTAACATTTATTTACTGATTTGGCAGAATTTGTCACCGTTCATAGCATTGCTTTACATAAAATTGCATTATGGATTTCAATAGCGGAGATCCCTTCCCACTAGCATTTTCACAAAATCCTTTTCTCTACGGCAAGTCAGCTCTCCATGGCCTGATCTGGCACAGTGGCCAGTCTGGAATTTTCGATACCCAGAAGCCTGAGCTGGATTGGAAGAGGCAAAAGCTGTTTCTATAAAACACAAACACACACGCACACATGCATGCACACATCACACACGCGCACACACACACACACACACACACACACACACACACAGAATATATTATACAGAATCCATACAACGTGTATATACATTTCAGAATATGTGTGTGTGTAATGCACATTTTTTTTGTGGTAATGCACATCTTACTGCATAGTGAGCACTTGCTATGAGAAGCTCCAGTGCTTCACATTACTGGGAGAGCGTCAGCATTCACTAATGTTCTCTGTGAAGTGGATGGTAGGAGCAACAGATGCCAAAGCATAGCAACAGAGACACTTCCGTTGCCAGGTGTGAATAATAAAGTGCTATGATTAAGTATTCCACCCGCAAGCAAATGGTTTGAGCATGTTTCACACAAATTATCTATAAGCTATGACTCATCAGCCAAAGGAAAAAAATTTAAGTCAGGGTGAAATCCACCATGAGAACACTTTAACACAGAACACCTGAATCAATGAATCAAGGTCATGATTGAACACCATGATTGGCTCATTAGTTGAATCAGGGGTGTGTCCCAATAGTCGAAAAATGCACCCTCCCTTCCTCCACTACCACCTCTTCTACTCCGTGCCCCAGAAACTGATTTTTGTGTTTTAATCTAATGTCGCTTTTTTTTACGTATTAATGGTTACATATTAATGGTTACATATTAATGAATGTCTCAACGCAAACCGCAATGTCAGGTACATTGTACACTGTACATGCAAATACTTGTACTCAAAACGTTCAGACAGTTTTGCATACTTCCAGGTAGGAGAGAAGTGGTAGTGGGGGAGTGGAGGAAGGGTGGTGGGAAGTGAAGAATATTGGGATGCACCCCAGGTGTTGTAGTGCTGGACTAAAGCAAAACCAAATATGTGAGTTTGTAAATTTTGTTCTCATATACGAAATATTAAAGGAACAGCACAAAAACACCCCATGGCAAAATTTGTCTAATTGTTACCATCCTAGACTTTCATTGCTCCTAAAATATTTTTAATGAAATTATATTAAAAACAACATACAGTGATATATATATTGTTACCGTCCAAAATAAAATTTATATTTATAAATTTATATTTGAGTTTAAGGCTATATCGCCCACCCCTAATTGATTATTACAATAATAATAATAATAATAATAATAATAATAATAATAATATTTATTTCTTATAATAGCGCTCTCTTACAGGAAAAAATGTAAACCATACCAATGGATATAGCAAACATAAATAACTAAAATCAATAATGTATTAGAACAAAAAGGCTAAAACAAATCAAATAAATCTAAAAACTAATTAAGTCTATCTTTGTTTGTGGCTGGCCAAAAAAAATGTACTGAGATATTTGAATATAAACTTTGGTCGAGGTATATGCCATTTATTTTTTATTTTTTTAAATTTTGTTTCTGATTTTTCCCTTTTTCTCCCAATTTAGTAGCCAATTGAACCCCTATTCTAATTCAATTCCCCCCCATGTAGCAACCGCTAGAGAACCACTGTTACACAATCCCGTCTATCGGTACTAGTAATTGGAAGGAGGTCGCCACGTCCTCTACAGGGCGCGACTCCTCGAACTTCCTGACCGCGACTCGCCTGGGTCCCGTGCGGGCAGTGATTCTCTCCGAGCCCCTCCCCCCACCCGGAAGTGGCGCCCAATTGCCGCTTCCACAGGGCGCCGGCCACACTCGGATATGGCAGGACCGGGGCGCGAACCCCGATCCTCGGAGCACAACTGCGCTGACTGAAACCGTTGAGCTAACGCGGCAGCCCCAGGTATATGCCATTTTGACGTATACCTCTACCACTTCCTCGTTTTTGAAAGACTACAGTGGCGTCAAGTCTGCGTGTAAATTAAATAGGCACGTAGGCAGAGCCATCGAGGGAGGAAACAATGCTGCGTCTGTCACTGTTCTGAGGAGGGACACGTCATAGATACAGCTAGCTATCATTGCTATTTTATTATAATGTCAGAAAATGACATTCATAGGCTAAGTGTGCTGTCGGTTATAGAGTGGAGTGGCCTCCGGTATCATTCCCAGACATCTTCCTCTGCCTTATTGAATCACGCGGTAAGGAACCATGTCAACTAACGTTATATTATGATGCATGACCATGAATAGTAGACTAACATTAACAAGCTGATCATAATCGAATGGTTTCGCTTTGAACATTCGATGACAAAAGCAATGTAAATAATGTAATTTTCTGGGCTAGTGTTGCTGTTGTTAGCCACAGGTTTATTGGCATTAAACAAAGGTGCAAATCTGGGTTTTTAAATTGGTTTGCCATGCAGTAGCTAACTCTGCATTTGTTTATGGCAGGAGGTCGGATATCGGAGGTGGTAAATGCGTTGTTTCCGCGTCATTACCGACATCAGTGCGTTCGAGTTGCACAACTGGGAAAGTTTTATCTTTGCTAAAACAGCTAACAACTACAACAATAACATTTCAACTTTTAATTTGATATGTTTATCATTCTGTATTGGCATGTTAGTCAATACAAAACCATTTCATACTGAAAACGGAAGGTCGGATGTTGATTTCCCGATCCCTGATTTCTGACATGGAACTCCTAGTTGGAAGGGTGTTTTATTATATTTCCCGTGAGAAAACCATGGTAAAAAATGAATAGCCTAAGTGTTACAGACTTCAGGCTAGGCTGGTTAATGTTGTAACAATACCAAACGTAGATAAATGAAGGGCTGTGTTTTCCTAGATGAATGGTCATATTTCCCGGCATTGTCTGACACCACTCATAAACTATAAACTGTAAGCACTCTTAGTCGTTGTAGTTCACAGTAAAGCAGGTACCTGGTACATGCGCAGTAGTTTGAGGCTATATCTCTGCTCTCACTACAGGTAGAAAGTTGGCTGAGAGCTCATTTTATCAGGAGAGCTACTTTTCAACAAATCAAACATTTTTTTTTTGGTGGAATTCCCCTTTAATGCTTATATAATAAATATTCTCTTAAACAGGTTTTTTGACAATAGTCATTATCAGTGGATAGATCTGTATTTTTTTTATGATTTACTTTCATGGAATGTTAAAGGGCTAAATCATCCAATTAAGAGAACTAAAGTTCTGTCTCATTTAAAATCCTTCAGCTGATATAATCTTTCTACAAGACTCACATGAAAAATTATTCTCATACAAGGCTTAGATGTAGGTGGATTGGGCAAATATTTAATTCAAACTTCTCTGCAAAAGTGTCAGGGACAGCCATTTTAATGTGTAAAGGCAACCATTCCAACATAAGGATACCATTTCTGACACAAACGGACTATATATAATTGTTATAGGGGAGATTCACTCAACGTCGATTATTGTGAATTTCATAAATTGGGGAACATATGGGGCTCAAACCCTCCTGTCTCGAGTATGCGTAGCTCAATCTCTGTTAGCCGTTAGCTTTGTTAGCCAAATAACATTGATTTAATTGGGATTTATAGTCACTCCCTGACAGCTACTTAACAAAGACACTATTACACCAAACTTAAATGAACACTTCATCATATGTCTATTTGCTTGCCTAAATGCATACATTGTAATCAAAACTTGTCAATATAGCCAGAACACTGTATTATTAGTTCGTTTTGGACCTCATGCCTTATCAGCACGATTGTACTTCACGATACTTTGTTTACAACTCCCGGTTGCACGACAGCTGATCATGCCAGCAGTTGTTTGGGAACAGTACATAGATCATAGATAGCGTCATTTTTATAAACAATGTTGACACCAGTTGACATAGACTAGCTAGCTTGTGATCCATTTTTTGTGGACTATATTTGAATATGTCTTGTATCAGTGATGACTATACTGAAGATTACTTTCATTTTTCAAGTGGTGTTCAGTGTTACAGTTTGAACTCGAATATATGGACGATATTGCGAGGGTAGAAATGATGCTATAGCTATTATCAGCTGAGAGTGAGACAAGGCAAACGGGCTAATGACAATTGGTGGTGCACCAGTGTGTTTTTAGTGTAACGTTAATTACTTAATAAATAGCCTACTTAGTTTTAGTTAGATTTACAATCTAAACAGGTAGCTACGCCCTTCTTTCTCAAACTGAGATTAGTTTTTACTAATCCGCAGTGAGATGTTTATTTGAGACCAACAACCGCAAATATGCAAAATAAAATAAGATCAGGACTCGTTTTGTATATGAAATGACGTTTTTTGAAATGTGTTTACTAATTCATTGAGCGAATGTAGAGAGTTTTCGCTAGCTACAGTTGTCCGTACAGTAAGTAACATTAGCCGACGGCATTGTGTTTTAGATGAGGTCTTTCTTTCATGGTTTTCCTCCTTGGTGTTATAAATTCTTCCTCATCGAAGTTACTAAGTTACTGCAGAGCCGAGGTTCCGGAGCTGTGTTTACATAAATTTTTCCATTTCCAATCTTTTCCAATGATAAGGCAAGTGGTTCAAAACTAACTAATAATGCCATTTTTTGCTATATTGCCACGTTTCGATTACAAAGTGTTTATTTAAGTTTGGTGTATTAATAGTGTCTTTGATAAGTAACTGTCAGGGAGTGACCATAAGCCCCCATTAACTCAATGTTATTTGACTAACAAAGCTAATGGCTAACAGAGATTGAGCTACGCATACTCAAGACTTGAGGAGGTCTTGAGCCCCATATGTTCCCCAATTTATGACATAATTTGTGGTAAGTAGCTCAGCGGACATGGGTCTAAAAAATGCAAACTATCCCTTTAAGACAAATATTAACATATTGTTTTAAGCAAATATAAATCTGGAAACTTACCCCTCATTGTTATGGGAGACTCTAAAGGTCTAAAGGTAATATTATTTTATATGATGCACACCTCAACAAACAGGTGGCATCTTTTCATCCTATATCACTGATAAATGTAGATACAATGGTTTGGCAAAAAAAACTTGTTCACCTGATCAGGCTAAATACCACACAGGTACCTCCGTTGTTTATTTAATAAAGTTTACTCGACACCGCGCACACAGGATAATTTAGTTATCGTTTTGTTAAATGCCAAGAAAGCTTTCGATCAAAATGAGGGGCTTTACCTTTTTTCTTTACTTGAAAAATTTAATTTAGGGAAAAACTTAATTGACTGGGTAAAGTTACTATACAATAGCCCTAAAGCTAGAATACAAACCAATCAGACTTCATCCTCTCAGTTTATACACTGCCTGGCCAAAAAAAAAAGTTGCCGTTGCACCCGTCATGCATAGTGCCCATTATACAAGCCTCTGGAGGCAGTTTTATGATCTGGGGTTGTTTCAATTGGGCAGGTCTAGGCTCAGCAACGTTATGCAGCAATAAAACGAAGTCAGCTGAGTACCTGAATGTACTGAATGACCAGGTTATCCCATCAATGGGCATATTCCAGGATGACAATGCCAAGATTTATCGGGCTTAAATTGTGAATGGATCTCTTTAAGGGTTGTTTCTCCTGACTTTTTTCTCCATAGAGTTCTATAGGAAAATGAGTCAGGAGAAATAACCCTTGCAGTGATCCATCCACATCTACGCCATATCTGGCAACAGAGTGATGGTTTGGGGCTCGTTCAATAGCTCAGACCCTTGATGACTTACAGCCATTTAGCCAGCCATGTGTTCCATACTGTACCAGTGTAATTTACAGCTGAATCTAGTCCCCCCCCCAATTCCCATAGAGATCCATTAAAATGCAGAGAGCTTATAGTATCGCTTGTAACAGTACCTGGAAATAAGATATCGAGAGTTTTTTAATGTTGATGGGTCACAGACTTCAGGAAGTAACAGCATGCAAAGGATATGCGACCAAATATTAAATACGATACTTTTAAAATATGTTAAAGCAAAGGGTATGAATACTTATGTAAATGAAAGATTTCAGTTTTCGATTTTTAATAAATTAGCAAAAATTTCTAAAAACATGTTTTCACTTTGTCATTATGGGCTATTTTGTGTAAAATTTTGAGACAAAAAATGAACTCATCTATTGTAGAATATGTCTGTAATGTAATAAAACGTAGAGACGGTTAAAGGGGTATTCAGACTTTCCGGCTTGACTGTATATGATCGTGAACTAAGCGGATTCTAGCATGTGAAAGACAAGCCAGAGCGTTGCAGCGAGGGACGCTATAACAACAACAGTAAATAACTTTCTTGTTCGATCTGTGCTTTCCTCTGGTTTGCCTTTCACAAATGTCATGGAAAAAAAAAACTGTTCGCGTAGCTCGAAGTGTCCATGTTCGCGTATTTGCGTGAGGTATGTTTCGGCCCTTACTCATTAGCAATATGTTTTCAGCTGAGGAGGTAACAATATCATTATAAAAAGAACGACCATACACCTAGCTAAGTCTTTGTTGTTTGATGTTGTTGACCAAACCTTGATCATCTAAATGGAGACTACGTCGTATACTCAAACAAAGTATAAAAGTTAGTAATCTTAGCTATTACTCTGTAAATTTGACCACTGTTCATTTTCATAAAATAATTCAAAATCATAATTTTGTAATTCTGCTCTGTTCATTCTGTAGCCATCAACATCCGGTGGTCGTGGCCCCAGAGTAAGGGAGAGGGGCAGTCGTGTTCGAACGAAGTTGAGACAGAGCTGCACTTTATCACAAAATGCGAAAAATACAATCAAATCAGAAATAAATATTTTTCCAAAATAAATAAGAGATATCCTCAATTAAAACATTTATCAGACATCCAAAAACTCCCCGTCCTCTTAGGAGAGGAGAGGACGTGCTGTGATCTGGCAGCACAATATATAGCTGCGTGCCATCGTCTTAGGGACAGTGAGTGACAGAGATCATTATAAACCAATTTAAATTTTTTATATTTATTATATTCACTTTATAAAATCATATGTGTCATTCTCATCATCATTATTATCATTTCTATTGATAATAATAATAATGTTTAATTGTACTTTATTATTTTACATTAATGTTACATTATTGTTATTTCTAAAAGAAAATAAATGTTCTTGTTTTCATGTATGTTTACTGTTCATTCGTTTCTAGTCTTTGCTGTTTTGTATTGTTCAGTGTTAGTTGTATGTCTTCGACTGTTTTAATGCAGTATGCTTTGGCAATACAGTTGCAATGTCTTGTCATGCCAATAAAGCAAATTGAATTGAATTTAGTCCACGGTCAGGAAAAATATGTGTGAAACGTCACCACAATGCTCGTGCGTCATTGTGCGTGTCTGAGAAGAACACGTGATAAGCAATTTTCGGGGAGCCTTTTTCTTTTACAAGCTCTATACAATGGGGGAAATAAGTATTGGACACGTCAACAATTTTATTATCAAACATATTTCCAATGTAGCTATTCACATGAGATTTTGACCAGACATTGGTATTAACTCAATAAAACTACACAGCTAAAGAAATTGTAACGTTCCAATTTTTAAAAAAAGTTATGTGCAATAAAGTGAAATGACACAGGAAAAAAGTATTGAACACGCTAAATTAAATATGGTAGAAAAGCCATATTTTTTATATTTGGTTGCATATCCTTTGCATGCCATGCCTTTATGATGTCTGTGACCCAACAACATCAAAAGGCTCTTGATATCTTATTTGCTGGTACTCTTACAAGCGATACTATAACAGCTCTGCATTTGAATGGATCTCTATGGGAATTGGGGGGTGAGACAAGATTTAGCCTTTAACCATCACTCTGCTGCCAGAAATACAGTAGATATGGATGGATAACTTGAAGGGTGTCTTCTCCTGACTTATTTTTCCATAGAGTTCAATAGGAACATCTGTCAGGAGAAACAACCCTTAAAGTGATCCTTCCATATCTACTGTATTTCTGGCAGCAGAGTGATGGTTAAAGGCTTGTTTAATACATCAGACCCTTGATGACTTAGAGCCACTTAGCCAACCATGTGTTCTATATTGTTCCATTGTAATTTACAGCTAAATCTTGTCTCACCCCCCAATTCCCATAGAGATCCATTCAAATGCAGAGCTGTTATAGTATCGCTTGTCAGAGTACCAGCAAATAATATATCAAGAGCCTTTTGATGTTGTTGGGTCACAGACATCATAAAGTCATGGCATGCAAAGGATATGCAATCAAATATTAAAAATATGGCTTTGCTACCACATTTAATTTAGCGTGTTCAATACTTTTTTCCTGTGTCATTTCACTTTATTGCACATAACTTTTTTTAAAGAATTGGAACGTAACAATTTCTTTAGCTGTGTAGTTTTATTGAGTTAATACCAATGTCTGGTCAAAATCTCATGTGAATAGCTACATTGGAAATATGTTTGATAATAAAATTGTTGACGTGTCCAATACTTATTTCCCCCATTGTATAGCCATCTGGTGTTCTGAAACTACATAGTATACCTTTAAGAGATACGAGGGACTTGCTTTCGCTTCTCAGAGTTATTCCATAGAGGGAATTGTTTATTTCTAAGTAGCTGTTTGTCCCTCAGTTTGGTTTGCACTCTGTTCTCGTTGAGACAGATTGCATTTTACTTTCTTTGCTTTTATCTCCTGCACTCTCCCGTATTGAGAGTGAAATAATTATTTTATTTTCCTGTTTTACATTTAGTTTGTTTTCTTACCTCTGTTTATTCACTTGCTCATATTGTAAGCGAGAGGTATTTTCTTTTCACTTGGTTCTTGAGTACACCCTGTTATTTGGGGTTGTTTTGTTTTGGCTTAGGCCTGGAGTGTTTTCTATTCTCCATTTTTTGTTTATATGTATATATATCCCCCTCTCATAGTGCGGACCCGTCCGTCTTTTTGGTGCACACTACGGTGTGTGCTTTTAGAACCCTTAGCTGTCACATTTAATTCTCCTAATTTTACACTCCACATTATAAGGAGAGAGAAAAATATAGGATTCAGAGGGAAAAGGAAGCAGAGATACAGAGGGAGAGGAAGGGACAAATAGAGGGATAGAGAGAGAGGGAGAAATAGAGGGAGGGAGAAATATTGAAGGAGATAGAGGGACTGAGAGGGGGAGGGAGGGATACATACAAAGGGGGAGATACAGAGAGAGACAGACTTATCATAAAGCAATTACACTAAATAAAATATGTATATTGCAGAACCCCCTCCACAATCTCCCTACAACTCTCAAGTAATTGTCAAACTTCAGTTGCAGTCATTTAGCAAGTGCAGTCAAGTTAAAGGAGGTGGGTTTCTTAGCTAGTAGGCATTGCACTGCTACAAAGGATCAATCATTTGTGTTGTGTTTGCTATATGCAAGTGCAGGTTGGCATCCTTAAAGTGCCTGCTTGTTTACTATTTCAATTACATGACTACTTGTACAGATGTGACTGTGGCAGTCCCTATGTTGGTTAACTAACCTTTTGAAACAATAACAGAAAATACCCTGTAGTTTATTCAAGTATAACAAAATAGTCTTTATGGATTGTGTAAAACTAAGAATTTAGCCAATTTTTAGATGCTGATTCTTCAAAAAGTAGTCTAGTTACTGAGTTGAAGTCAGATTTTATAGATTTGTTTTTTATAGTACCGATTACATTTGTAAAGAGACATCCAAAATCAAACATAATGGATTACCTACAAAAGTCAACATCAATAATCAACAGTGACGAGAATGAAAAATGAATTGCTCTCAATTTAATGAAACTTCAGCCTATGCTGCATTTCGAAGCAATTAAGTCTGACATTCAGACTTAACGTTAAACTTAAGGTTTAAGTTAAAAAAATGGGGTCAGATTAAACGTTGTCTTTGAATATCGATCAGGTTAATGGTATAGTCATAATATAGTAATATAACGATTAGGTTCATGTAAAATTTCTACAGAGGGAGGTTCATAATGCGGGGGAGGAATGAGAAGATGACTGGGAAGATTGATGCCGTTCGGTGCTCCGTTTCAGCGGTGGACAGAGACCGCGGCGCTGCGTGTATGGAGAGTCGTGGAGGCGGAGTTTGTGTGTTGTTCTGCTTGGTGACACTGGACATCACGAGACAGTGGGGCTATTTTTAAATCATGGTTGTATTGCACATTTATTCACTTGATTGATGTAATGATTCTGTTTGGATGTCTTTGTTTGATATGTTTGTTTGTGTGTTGTGGGTCTGCCCCACTGTCTTTGTCTTTTTTGTTGTTGTTGCTGGGGCTACAACTGAAGTTTCCTAGCGGGAAAATAAAAGTTATTCTATACTATTCTATTCTATCTGCGTCAGGTTACATGATCCTGAGGTAAAAGGTAGACAGTCTTTTGAAGATTGCCTGCACTCCCGGATCACTCCCGAAATCTTCAACTCCGGTGTTGAACTTTGTTGTTGCAGTCTGCAGATCCAACGGACATTCCCGAGCATATGTTACGAATGCGTCTCCATGGTGACGACCACAAACAAAATTATATCGACTAGACAATCCGTCAATATTATCAAAACGAGCAGCAAGAGTGCCCTTAAAAATCTCCAGCCCGCTTCCCCGTCCCACTACAGACACACATGAAAAAAACAAAGACAAAAGCCAGACACAACAAGACACATTCAAATTAACAAACACTAGAGACAGCTGGACTACATGTCACCATTACAGCGCCACGTGATGTCAATCACAGGTTTATTGAATTTGGAGAAAACATGACATACAGATAAACAGTTTGGCGTAATCTGAGGAAAAATAAAATGGAAAATGATATATGTATATTTGTAAGAATCTGGTTCATATAGATTAATACTTACTGAAGAATAACGTTCACGCCTTCTCACACTGAGAGTGAACGTCCGAAACTACCGACAGAGAGAGAGACTTTGGCTGTGTCCCAAAACGCATACTCCCGTGCTCCACACTACCGTACTTTGCTATGGATGCGCGTGCTCGCTATGCGTGCTCGGAGCATGGAAGTATGCGATTTGGGACACAGCCTTTGTTTCTCATGCAGTAGCAGTTTCAGTTGAGCAGCGACAAAATATTCTTACGACTGTAATACGACGGCTTGTGAGACCCACAGAATGACACTGTTACTGTTCAGTGTTCAGGGCAGGCAGAATCTGGTGAGGTGGTAGAGTGACTGGCTGTCGGTATGTGATGCGACTTGGGCTACAGGAAAAAATAAGTGGTTAGCCCAACGTTATTTACAGGCCTACGCTTTCAGGTAAATTAAGATTTAAATCGTTAACGTTCGGTTTTTATCTAGCAATACATTTCTGTTCACTAAACCCATAAATCCAATGATAGTAGCTTATTTTGTCATCTTTAACAATAATATTATAACCATGTTATTTATGGCTATTAAGGTATGTATTGAGCACCAATAAAGTGCGAGGAATTAATTCCTTTGCAATCTCGTAAAATTTCAGTCTATTAATATTTCTGTTCCTGTATGCTGACAATAGAGTCGAAATTGGTCCATGGTGATGTAGACGTGAAACCTCAACCAATAAATACTTTGATCTCATTACATAACTCCTCCCATAGTTTGAGGTGAACAACACTGTCCTGTCCCACTAAGAAATCCTGTCTGAAGTCTGAACCAAACGCTCGTTTTGTTTTCCCTTGAAAATAGTTGTCCGCGTTATCAGCATTTGGATTTGGAATAGTTAGTTAGCTAAAGTGTTTTTTCCCCGCTCTTCTTATTCCTATACCAATTATATCCCTCTCACAATCTTCCACATTTTTATCCATCCCTCCGTGGTGCTAGCTAGTAACATTAGCTTGCTCCTTGCACAGCTCAGCATGGAAACTAACTAATCACTCACGCGTCGTTTTTACTTGGTGCACTGCTCATTCGTCAAATAATATATTGAAAAGAATAGATAGTTAAGATTTTGCCAAATAAACCATGCCTTAGAAATGGTTTTATCGTATTGTTCAGTGGCTGGTTACAGTAACACAAATACGACGAGAACATTATCCACCTAAGTACTTAGTTGCCATGCACGTAATTTACGTCAACCGAAATTAATGAATGGGCCTTTAAAGAAGTTTTAAAAACTCGGTAAAACCTACCATTATTTAATTATTTTTGTGGAACATGCATTAGGTGAAACGTCGCCTTGCAATTTAGCTTGCTTTAAGTAGACTACTCTTAGATCAAACGGTTGCAATACTGTGCTTAGCGTTTAAGTTAACTTAACTTTGATTGCAAGCTTGCGTGTGATATTTATCTCTTGATAGCAGCCGCACTGTATTTTACTTTGAATTGATTGCATTAATTCCTCGATGGGTTCAAACCACAAAACTGTATAAGAACAGTTCTGTGGTTCAAACATGTTGGGCTGGATGACGTCGATGGCACTCGGGTTGAGGGCGTGGATTTAGACCACACCCCCGACAATCCTGAGTTCTTAGCTGACTTTGAGATAATATACCTATTGACATTTTCTTGAAAAGATATTTGGTGGGTGTGTAGTCGATACATCTCTCTGTGATATGTTGTGGTTATTTGAAGTTTTTAGAATCCCTTGACCATCACTTTAACAATGTACTTATTCCTGTGTCATTTGAGAGCATTTACAGAAAGCATTTAATACTACGTCATATCATCCCACACTCTAGAACTTTATCACCACTTAATTATTGCTTTTCAGTTCTGTGAAAATCTCTGCTGTGTGTGTGTGTGTGTGTCTCTGTGTGTGTTAGATCACTTGAACAGTCCCCCAACAATTAGCATATCAAGCAAATGTCACAAGCAAATGAGGCAAAAACAGAAATAGCTCATGTGATGCAGGCTTTTCAAAGTGAGCATGCCTATTGTATGTGTGTGCTTGTCCATCTCCGCATGTGTGTGTATGTGTGTATACATGTGTATGTGCATTTTGCGCATGCTTGTATGTGTTTGTCCATTTGAATGTGTGTGTGTGTGTGCGCGCATTTGTATGTATGTTTGTCCATTTCTGTGTGTTTGTGTGTGCGCGCTTGTATATGTGTTTGTCCATTTATGTGTGTCTGTTTCAGTGCATGCTCTCATCTTCTCCATGACAACTATCGTGCAATCTTGGTGTCAGCAAGGGGCTTCTGGGAAAAAGTGATTTACTGTGTATGTTTGCATGTGAGCTTATAAAAATGTTTGTGGAGGTGTAGTCCTCTCATTTCAGTGTAGTTTGTTACGCATTTTAGAATTTTCTCATTTGTTTTGGTGTTTTTTTTTCTTCTAATTATACATTTGAAATGTGTGTTTTTCTTGAGTGTGGGTATTAAACATGAAAGAACATTTAGTTCTGCGTTCAAAATAATTCTCACCTTGTAAATTCGTTTTTACTCAAAATAAGTTAATTCCTATAGGTACTTTTCAATGTTTTCACCTTTTCATGTTTCACTTTTTCACCTTTTCAATGTTCTTTGGTAGAATTCGTTTTTTAATGGCAACTATTTTCTGTTTGTTGCTGCAAGTCAAACAAGCATCAACACTGAAATCTAGGAACAGCTAGAGGATATTGAGGTACAGGATAATGTAGAAAAGTTACAAAAATCAAACGTAAATATGGCACCAGGCTCCTGTGGCATATATCCAATAGTATTCCAAAAACTAGCATTGATTATTTACAAACCACCAACAAATATTTTATGCTATCTCTAAAAACTGGTATAATAATAATAAGAATAAGAATTAATTCATCTTTTAAAATGTTTTTTGGTGTGCTTTTAAATTCAGTCCTAAAATGTTGTTTTTTTCACCATGGGCACATGCAGTTTTTCATAGCTGTTTTTTCCCATACTATTCAGACAATCCACACATCTGGAAGGCATGTTAAAAATGTCAAACATTCGATCAATAACACCGCACCACTGACAGCTGACAAAGTGAAAGATTTGAAGCTTTCTTTAAGTATTTCATCATGGCATTCCCCTGTGGACGGTCTTAATTCATACTTGTCCTCAAGCAATTTGTTTTTTGAAAACACTTTTTAATATAGCACCAACAACTGCATTTGTTTTTGAATTACTAATAGGGATTCGATTGATTTAATTACAGTTATGATATTGATATTGAGAACTAAAACCAAAGTGCCTGACGCTTGACCGAATCTCATAAAAGGCTTAAATTACATAATCTGCTCAAGTGGAGTATAAGTTATACCCATTTTTAATGTTTGTTCCAAGTCTGCTGGTACAAGCTAATGACAAAATAAGCATTCTTCCGCCAGTCATCTCACATTAATCACACACATCTTGTTAAAGGAGGTAGAGAAGGTTACCGTGGATACTTGCTCAGGCAGATGCCATGGCGACCGAGTGTACTGACGCATAGCAAATGAGTGAGAGATGGGGAGAGGAGCGAGAGAGAATAGATAAACAGATAGATTGATGGATCAATCAATCTATTCTGGTTCACCTGTGACCATTGTGGGCCATGATAATCTAATTATTCAGCCTATTCATTCATATGTTTATATTCTATAACAAAACATTGCTTGCTGCTGCATTTTACAGTAGCTATCGTCCTTTTGGATTGACAACTACATGCTATGCAGATATATTAAATGTAGATAATCATATAAAGGCACTCAACTGTAAAATACACAGAGGAATACCTGATATGAGATGAGAAAGGGAGAAAGAGAGAGAGAGATATTTCTTCAGTAACTCAGTGAGCAAAAGTAGTAATCACCTCTTTCCAGGTAAGGGGAGTGTAGCCACTGTCAACCACAACTTTATGGACCGTTTTGGTCTGTGAAGAATGTGAGTTCAGCTGGAAAGATTTAGCTTGATAAGAGATTCCTTCTAGAATCCAGAAGTAATTTCCACTGGTTCAAGTTCACTGGATAAAATAGCCTCTTGAGAAGAAAAAAGATGCTCACAAGTCGCTACTGTAATCGTGCATTTAAATTTATATTGCTCCATTGCCATTTCCATACACTCTCAGAGAAAAAGGTACAAAAAGTACCTAAAAAGATACAAACGCTTGTCACTAGGATGGTACCCTATAGGTACGTAAAATTGTACCCTGTAGGTGTTTAGGTGTGTTTCTGTGAGAGTTTGTGTGTGCCTCATTTGGAAACCTTGGAAACATGCTGACATGTCCAATGCATCTACTGATACTAACACCACCCAATCATTCTATAACAGGGAACTCTTAAAAAGTCAAAGAAAAAGGAAGTAGGTGTCAATACTGGAATTGGTGAGCCTCACTAGATCAGCATCCGGTTATCTCTTCATTTGTGCAATGAAAGGGGAATCTAAGGGAAACTCATTACTGAATGGTGATTTGCCGGAATATTCACCATGTGACTGTTATGGCCGGTGGAATAAGGGACCCAGTAGCAGGCAGGAGTGCAGAAAACCGAAGTTTAATGTCCAGAATCAAAATCCAAAAGAAGAGTCAAAAAACAGGCAGAGGTCAAAAACGGGAAGGCACGGCAGAGGTACAAAATCACAGTCCAGGAAACAGGGTCACGAGAACATGGGCAGAAGTAAAAAAAAAAACAGGAAATCAATGATGCACGAAAAAAATAAACAAAAAAGAACAGACAACAAAAACTAACAAACTCGAAACAAGAACACAGGAAAAAACAGATACTTAAACATAACTAAAACACGAAACAAAGACTCGGAAAAACAGATATTTGAACACTTGAAAAATACAGGCAACAGACAAACGCTATCAAGATTGAGGAACTAGGATGACTGGGTTAAATACACAAGGAAGTGGGAGGGGTTACAAACAACATAAGGTGAACACATTAGGAGACAATAACTCGATAACAAGGAAATCACGAAAACATGGAAGGTACTCGGAAACAAGCATTACAGACAATGGGCTCAAGTAGGAGCGGAACGTGACTAGAATTAAGGAGGCGTGGTCTCAAAGGAGAGACAGCTGAAACTAGTTAACCAGTATCTCAAGGACAGCTTAGTATCGCAGATAGAAAAGATACAGCGAGGAAACTTGTTAATTGTTAGTTCTAACTAAATACAGACAATTAGTATGTTAGTAAACATTTAAGTTAATGGTTTTAGTAATGTGCATCTAACTAATAAACACCCGAGTGATTGTTAGCACGAGTTAGTAATATAAACAATATAAACACGGCAAACGTAAAGCAGGAAGTAAATAGAAAACGAAACTTCGGAAATACAGCGTGAACCCTCTGAAAATTCTGAAGTCACCCAAACAGTGCATACGCGAGACAGGGTAAACAAACACACGTATGCGACTCGGACAACCCACGAACAGAGCGGAATGGTATGAATGAAAAGTAATAATCAGAATAATAATGAAAAAATACAAAACAGACAGAACTCAAATCTCAGAACATAACAGTGAGAAAAGAGAGTCTACAGTCTATAAATAAATCTAAATGGATAGCTTAGATGGGCTTGATGGCCTATTCTCCTTATTAAAAAATAGAGTAAACATAGTTCTTATCTGTAAAATTTTAATATATGTCAATATAATATTAAATATTTTAGACTATTGTATATGTGTCTTTTTATCTGATCAACCATTTTGTCTCTTTTCTTCTATTTTATGATGTCTTTATTATTCCCTTTCTTTATCATCCGACTGGTAAAACCCCAAATTGCATTGTTGTGCGATCAAATCTTGTCACACGTGGTGACAAATGCCTCGAACATTGTAGGCATTCAATAGTCATCATTTGACTCTCAAAGGCTGAACGACATTTTCTACATTCACTTGCTTAGATTTACTGTCAGAAGGGGGCGAGGATTCTGTCATATACATCAACAAGCACAGGGAAAAGAACAGCAGTGCTATTTAATGCAACTGCAGCATGCGCCATTAAAAGTAAACCTTGGTCTCTATCGAATATAACAAAAGTGTTGACTTTTTTCATTTTATACAGAACATGAGTATGACTGTCACTGAAATTATCCATACAGTGTGTAAAAAAGGGCTGCATTTATTTTAAGAGATAGCAAAGCCTTTTGTATTTACGATGATCTGTGGAGTCAGACCCTTAGTGATATTGTGCCCATCCTTAGTGATAGGGTCCTGATACTGGAGAGGATGCTGTATAAAATGGGAATGCCAGTTAGTGGTTTTCTCTTGCAGTTCCATGTAAAAGAGCAAAGGAACTAAGATTGCTATTAAAATATTGTCTGGATCAATTTTTATCACATTTAAGCTTGCTTTAATTAAAACTTGAATCTAGCTGCCTAATGGTATTTAGCAACAGTACTCTGTACTTTTGTAAGTTATGATACTGAAGTACTTTCATTGTTTTCACTGACTAGGTCTTTCACAGGTAGCTATCTAACAGTGGCTGGCTGCAAATTTGCTTGTGAAATGGAGACAGATAGTTTATGGAGCTTTCTGGCTAGATAGCATTGCTTGCTAGCTAGTTAATATTCATCCACATCAGTAAATCATGTGACGATGTTAAGACCGCGCTGTGTACTTGGTTATCTAATCAATTCTTCCTCTCACTTTTGGTTACAAAGAAGCAATTATCAGTTAGCTACCTGACATGAAAGATTATTTTAAAGAAAAATAAGAAAGAGTTTGGATGTCAGCAGCCAGGTTATCAGTTGTTATGGGTGAGATATGTGCCTCTCTGTTCAGTGTGCAGGCTATAGCATGGGAAATGGTCTCTGGCTGTCAGTGTGGGTGGCATAGTAACAGTGCCAGTGCAGAAATACATTGTTGATTGCTATTGTTGTTAGAAAAATAAGGAAAACATAAAACTTGGGGGAAAATGATTATACCTTCTATAATAATATAACTTTATATGATAACACATTGCAAGCTGGTTTTCCAGATACGTGGCTGTGAGTGTTTTCCTGTCTAGTGACATACTGTAAGTCTGGGTGCTATGTGTCTGAGATTTATGAAAATCTTCATTGTATCTCTGTCAACCACAGGTAAGAGGATGAATTCTGTGTTACGTAGCTTGCTATTTAGATGTATACAGATCATCCTTCTAGTCTGTTAATAGTGAAGAATGAGGGATGACTGTCATAGGTACTCATGTCCAGGTTTTTTTCCATCTTAGTTAATTTGATTTTCAATATCCTGTTTGAGACAGAACTGCAGAAAAGGTTTGATTACCTGATTAGCCAGCAGAAATGGCTAATTTCTTCAGGTGTGTTGGAAAATGCATTAGTTCCACCCTGCCACGCACTAGGCCTCTGAAATCTTTGCAAGCTATCCTGTGTTACTGTGTGGCCTGTAGAGTGTAAAATAGTCACTGGCTCTCCTGTGTTACTGTGTGGCCTGTAGAGTGTAAAATAGTCACTGTCTCTCCTGTGTTACTGTGTGGCCTGTAGAGTGTAAAATAGTCACTGGCTCTCCTGTGTTACTGTGTGGCCTGTAGAGTGTAAAATAGTCACTGTCTCTCCTGTGCTACTGTGTGGCCCATAGGGTGTAAAATAGTAACTGGCTCCCCTGTAGTACTGTGTGGGGCCTGTAGGGTGTAACATAGTTACTGGCCCTCCTGTAGTACTGTGTGGGGCCTGTAGGGTGTAACATAGTTACTGGCCCTCCTGTAGTACTGTGTGGACTGTAGGGTGTAAAATAGTCACTGGCTCTCCTGTGTTACTGTGTGGCCTGTAGAGTGTAAAATAGTCACTGGCTCTCCTGTGTTACTGTGTGGCCTGTAGAGTGTAAAATAGTCACTGGCTCTCCTGTGTTAGTGTGGCCTGTAGAGTGTAAAATAGTCACTGGCTCTCCTGTGTTAGTGTGGCCTGTAGAGTGTAAAATAGTCACTGGCTCTCCTGTGTTACTGTGTGGCCTGTAGAGTGTAAAATAGTCACTGTCTCTCCTGTGTTACTGTGTGGCCTGTAGAGTGTAAAATAGTCACTGGCTCTCCTGTGTTACTGTGTGGCCTGTAGAGTGTAAAATAGTCACTGTCTCTCCTGTGCTACTGTGTGGCCCATAGGGTGTAAAATAGTAACTGGCTCCCCTGTAGTACTGTGTGGGGCCTGTAGGGTGTAACATAGTTACTGGCCCTCCTGTAGTACTGTGTGGGGCCTGTAGGGTGTAACATAGTTACTGGCCCTCCTGTAGTACTGTGTGGACTGTAGGGTGTAAAATAGTCACTGGCTCTCCTGTGTTACTGTGTGGCCTGTAGAGTGTAAAATAGTCACTGGCTCTCCTGTGTTACTGTGTGGCCTGTAGAGTGTAAAATAGTCACTGGCTCTCCTGTGTTAGTGTGGCCTGTAGAGTGTAAAATAGTCACTGGCTCTCCTGTGTTAGTGTGGCCTGTAGAGTGTAAAATAGTCACTGTCTCTCCTGTGTTACTGTGTGGCCTGTAGAGTGTAAAATAGTCACTGGCTCTCCTGTGTTAGTGTGGCCTGTAGAGTGTAAAATAGTCACTGGCTCTCCTGTGTTACTGTGTGGCCTGTAGAGTGTAAAATAGTCACTGGCTCTCCTGTGTTACTGTGTGGCCTGTAGAGTGTAAAATAGTCACTGGCTCTCCTGTGTTAGTGTGGCCTGTAGAGTGTAAAATAGTCACTGGCTCTCCTGTGTTAGTGTGGCCTGTAGAGTGTAAAATAGTCACTGTCTCTCCTGTGTTACTGTGTGGCCTGTAGAGTGTAAAATAGTCACTGGCTCTCCTGTGTTAGTGTGGCCTGTAGAGTGTAAAATAGTCACTGGCTCTCCTGTGTTACTGTGTGGCCTGTAGAGTGTAAAATAGTCACTGGCTCTCCTGTGTTACTGTGTGGCCTGTAGAGTGTAAAATAGTCACTGGCTCTCCTGTGTTACTGTGTGGCCTGTAGAGTGTAAAATAGTCACTGTCTCTCCTGTGCTACTGTGTGGCCCATAGGGTGTAAAATAGTAACTGGCTCCCCTGTAGTACTGTGTGGGGCCTGTAGGGTGTAACATAGTAACTGGCTCCCCTGTAGTACTGTGTGGGGCCTGTAGGGTGTAACATAGTTACTGGCCCTCCTGTAGTACTGTGTGGGGCCTGTAGGGTGTAACATAGTTACTGGCCCTCCTGTAGTACTGTGTGGACTGTAGGGTGTAAAATAGTCACTGGCCCTGCTGTAGCACATATCACAAAAATATTTCAAGGGTGCAAAAAGGATGCATACAATATAAGTGCAATGGTGGTTAAACAATTGGAACAGCTCTGTGTCATGACCAGCATAAATTTTATAGGCAGTTAAAACCATTTTCAGAGCATCACTTGAACTCCAGAAATGTTGTATTTCCAAAAATGTTTTAGCCAGTTATTTTCTCTATGTATGCCTTACCTACTTATTATGGGTATAGGGCTATATTGACATGACTGAATGATTTTTCAGATTTTTGTCAAATGGAACTTGTAAGAACAGCTAAACATACTAATTGTTCCATACTGTCTGTGAGTGCTGTTTTAAATGGTACGTATAGTGTATAAATGTATTTTCTTTCCAAATATAACATGAAAACGGTTGTATAACAAATATATAATGATGATTTCATTTATATGATGGATTTATGTATTTATGCACTATGGCGTGTCATTATCATTATATTCATGTAGATGGCTTGCTGTTTTTTCAATTGCACTCATCTAGACTTATTTTTAGTGCTAGCAGCTAGCACTGACTCTGTTCATGTACCAAAAACACAAGAATGAGAGTAGAAACGTGTGTTTTTAGTGCTTGAACAAAAAGAAAATGTGCTTGAACCAAATGCATTTACACCTTGGTCTGCAGGTCCCAAAAGGGGCCATTTTCACTTAAACATGCATGCTAGCTGATTGGCTACTCGTCCATTTAGTTAACGCCTTGATTCCCAGGGCATCAATCTAAACAAGAAAAAAAAAAAAAATTCTAAAGGTTCATGCTCAGATGTGAGATATGTCCACCGGATCTGCTTTGCTAATAATCCAGTGGTCAATTAATCATGATCTGACCTAAGTGGGGCACCGTGACCCTATAACATAATAATGACTCAAATTTTGTAGAGCCAATGATATTCAAAGAAACCAGTCTCATAAACTGTGACTTATACTTGCATGTTATTTGGGGTTGAGACTTGAACAGGACTGATGCCAAGAGTGAATGAATGCATATATAACATCAGGGGTCCCTGTCGATACAGCTCGGATATCCAGCAGACGCATTTAAGAAAGACAGATGCTTGCTTAGATAAAGTGCAGGGCTGCCTGGTAGATGCAAGTAAATCAAAGATAGTATGGAAACTTTCCCTCGTGCCAAGTCTGCGTGAAACGTGGGTAGTGCCCTTCGTGGATACTGCGGATTGCATTGAATGTATGGGCATCTGAGTAACATAGCGCCGTTCAAAAGTTGTCCCAATTTTGTACTAAAACACGTGCCATAATATGGGTCGCATAAAATGTCATTCATTATGAACCAAGAAAAAGACGTCCGCCCACTACCGCCCACTAAGTATGAAGCGCAATTATAACAGCGGTATACGAAATACAAGTTATAATTCAAATAAGATGACCCTACTATAGATTAAGCCCTCCTAGTTGTAAGAGTATTTTAATAAGAATAAGCCACTTTGGTTAGCCTGGTTCGCTCCGTACTTCTGTCGTAGTCCTACAGACTTTTTATAGAAAAATTATGTTATAACTGTAATGATTAATGATATCGCCCTACTCCGTATGATACACGGGTATGGACCCGGTACCTGCAGCGACTATATAAAACGAGCGGAAACTTCGCAGGTTACTTAGCTGGTTACGACTCTGGTTGATTTTTACCGTTTGGGGGCAAGATCGGTTTTATTGAAATAATTAAGAAAATAAGCTCCAAAATCTGTACCATGTCTACGTTGGAGCATCAATCTCACGTACGGGACAGAGAAGGAGAAACAACAGGCTGTAGTTCGTTGTGGCTATATCCAGGATTGTGCGAGTGATGTAGAGAGAGTACTTATTTTTTCCGTCTGTGGAGGTAAACTACAGCTTGTGGTGCCGCGCAGACGAGAACTGGAGTGAGATGAGTCGTGGTGGTTGCGATGCCACAGAGACGATGTGAAAATGGACAACAGTGTAAAAATCTAACATTGGCAGATGGGAGAAGTCAAGCTTTAACAATCTATTTTGAAGGTAAATGACATTCGACGTAGATATGCGCGGTGTTCGGCATGTTTGTTGTTTGAGCTTGTTTCCATTGTGCAATAGTTTCCGATGTTCCTATGCTTTTATTTGATTGAGTAGAGTTATAATTTATGTTTCAGACTGTAAGGGTAAAGGGGCTGCAAGCATTGGACATTAATTTTCACAATTCAGTTGATAAAAAAGACCTGTGCGCGGGTTGCTGTTATTCGTTGACTCATGAAATAGGTTATAGAGAACGCGTCGCCAGTATAGAACGATGATCCAAAGCCTACTTTTTACCTGACACAAGGGGATATTGTGGATGACGATTGGCGACCGCTGTTTTACGTTTTCTTAATACATGTTTTTATTCTAGTAATTATTTTAGAGACGCCTCGGGCGCGCGCGAGAATCAGAAGCCTATGCGTTTATGCTTGTACGGGTGGAGTGACAGTTTACAACCACTCACTGTATCGACAGGGCCTCTCTGGATTGGCGTTTGAACAAACTAGCAGTGGACTAGCGACTAATTTAAATGACTGGATCCCCACTTTGAGGGGGGAAACATGTCTGACGTAAGAAAATGATAAATGCTGGTGGTATTCTTTACAACATGGTCTGATGGTCCATTCTATGGATAACGGATAACATGTGCATTACTAGGGAGAGCTATTGATGAAGCAGACCTATAAATCATACTGAATGAGCACAAACGCCATCCAGGGCATGGTCAGAAGGATCATGTGAAGACAGTATAATGAATAATGGTATTTCAATGCCTGAGGAAGGAAGACTCAGACAAATAAAAAGCCATAGCTTTTTAAACCAGTGCCCTATCAATAGCTGTACAATTGTATACATATGTAGCAATCTTTAGGAAAGAATCAAACCAGCGGCTGGCTGGGAACCAAATGCATCATCGGAAAATTTCCTCTCATGTTGGATTCTACATAAATAAGAAGCTGCTCTCACTTACGCCCACGCTGAAGCTGTAAGGCTCAACGGAGGCTGCAAAGTTGATGCAAAACACAAAGAAAATAGATTTTTTTACCCTGATTGTGAACAAACAACAAATAGCATAGGACCTCATGTTGTCTGTGGCATATTTCTCTTTAGTGTTTTGTGTAAATTGACTTCCAAGGCCATTATGCCAAAAAAACATAATGTGCAAATTGACAGGAACACTACAATCAACTGAGCAGAGCAATCATGAACAGTCTCAAAGCTAACTAGCCACTACACAAGTAAGTGAAGTAAGATAGTAAGTTCCAAAGCTACTATGAATGGTCCAAGCGGTTAGGATCTTTGTAGAGGTGGGCTTTCAGTCTGAGCTTGAAGATTGATAGCGATGTTGCTGTCCTGACAAGTCCAGGCAGCTCATTCCCACACTGTTGGGCCAGGGTGGAGAAGTTTAAGTTTGTTGGGATTTAAAGTGCATTTTACCCGAAGGTCACAATACACTGTACAAAGCAATTAAAACAAACACGCAAAATCACATGATAAAAACACAAAAATAAAAGATTCTATAAAAACACAAGAGCAAAAAAAGCGAGTTTTAAGTCTTGTTTTAAAAGGAGAGACTGACTCTGCATCTCTGACATGGGCCGGCAGACTGTTCCACAGAAAAGGGGCTCTATATGAAAAGGCTCTGCCACCTACAGTTTTTTTATTTTATTTTGGGGACCACAAAATTGTCCTGCGTATTGGGAGCAGAGAACATGCGTGGGAACATAAGGTGTGAGCAGGTTGGAAAGATATGAAGTGATGAAGTGATTTATAATTCAACAGCAGTACTTTAAAATCAACTGTAAATTTGATAGGCAGCCAATGAAGGGATGCAAGGACAGGGGTAATGTGTTCTGATCTCCTAGTTCTGGTCAAGATTCTTGAAGCTGTGTTTTGAATGAGTTGCAAATTGTGGAGAGTAATGTTTGGACAGCCAGATTATAGGGCATTGCAATAATCTATTCTAGAAGAAACAAATGCATGAACAAGCTTCTCAGCATCACTCAAAGAAAGGAATTGCTGGATTTTGGCAATGTTCCTTAGGTGAAAATAGGCAGATGAGACAGACTTGATATGTAAGTCCAATGTTAAATCCGAGTCAATCACTACACCTAGATTTTTGACCAATGTTTTTGGTAGTACTGTGCAGCCATTGAACTTGAATGCAAGATTAGTTAAATTACTTCTGTCTATTTTAGGACAGATAATCATAATTTCGGTTTTGTCTGGATTAAGAAGCAGAAAGTTAGTCGTCTTACATTTTCTGATGTCTTCAAAGAAGAGGTGAGACTGAGGCTGAAGCCAGAAGTACAGTGGGCTCCAGAATTATTGACATACAGGAGAGGCACCCCAGACCCACGGTGAAATATGGTGGTGGGCCAGTGATGTTCTGGGGCTGTTTTAATTCCAGAGGTCCAGGGCCACTGGTTAAGATTAATAGCATAATGGATTCCACCAAGTATCAGGCAGTTTTGGCTGACAATATGGTTGCCTCTGCCAGAACGCTGAGACTTAGCCGTAGGTTTACCTTCCAGCAAGACAATGGCCCAAAGCATACCTCAAAATCCACACAGAAATGGTTCTGTGACAACTAAATCAACTTTCTGCAATGGCCATCTCAGTATGATACCTCAATCCAATTGAAAGCCTGTGGGCTGAACTGAAGAGGGCAGTTGATAAATGCAAACTCAAGAACGTGAAGGACCTTGAAAGGATCTGCATAGAGCAGTGGTCCCCAACCCTGTTCCTGGAGATCTACCGTCCTGTAGGTTTTAATTTCAACCTTATTTTGACACACCTGTTTCTACTAATTAGCAGCTCAACGAGATCTTTAGCTGTTGAATGAGGCGTGCTTTGTTAGGGTTGAACTGAAAACCTAGAGGATGGTAGATTTCCCTGAACAGGGTTCGGGACCACTGGCATAGAGGAATGGTCCAAAATCACTCCAAATGTGTTCCTTAACCTTGTCAAACATTACAGGAAAAGACTCCAGGTTGTTGTCCTTGCACCAAGTACTAAACCAGGGGTGCCAATAATTATGAAACTTTGATTTTGGTGATATTCATTTTAAATTAAATAAATGTATGATTTTGGTTGGTTCTAGGGGTGGGACGATTCAACCCCATCACGATTCGATTCGTTTCCGATTCTTTAGGCAAAGGTTCGATGCATCATAATATCTTACGTTTGACCACGATTCGATTCGATTCGATTCGGTTCGATTAATTTAGATACTTTAAATAGGTATGCTAATGTGATTTGATACCGATACATTCAGCAGTAATTAAATATTCAATTAGAACCTTACACCAAGTTCACAGCATTATGTTTATTGTTAAGGCATGCCATACATTTTGCAGCTGTCTGCAGCAAATAATGCAGCAATAAACATGACTAACAGTGTATTTTCTAAAGTTGCCCTATTTAGGTTATTGTTTTTCAAACAGTGTCAGACATGGTACTCTAATACATTTCCTTTATTTACAAAATGAAAATGGCTAAATGTATAACAATTACTAAACTGGGCCAAGAAAAATGAAATAGCCTATAGGTTAGTGTCATGCATAGTACTTTCCTAAATCTTAGTACGATCTAGAACTTCGGTGGAGCAAGATGCCCATCCATCCGTAGTTAAAGCTACTCTCGTAGCGTTTTGCAAGGACAGTCGAACAGTTTTCTTCACCTCTTCATACAGAGCAGGTATACATTTTTCACTCAAATATTTTCTGCATGGTATGGTGTATCTAGGTTCCACGACATTCATTTTGTGAATCGGACAGTTAACGTAGTAATAATTAATTGAACGTAAGACATTGGAAATAGTCTTACTATTTTAGTTTTTTGTCTCTAACGTCTACTTGATTTTGAATAGAAAATGGTTTAAATTTAAATATCAGAAAGCACTTTACAATTAACTGTCTGGACACGGTATGTGTATAAAAACGAATAAAAACAATTATACAAAAAAATAGAACTGTTTGGCCATTGCTCCAGGAAACTCATCAATGACTCCCGAGTTTAGCTTGCTTACCAGCTTGCTAACGCGCTTGCTGTCCTTCACGTCAATTGTGTATCGTCGGCTCAAATGGTTTATCATGTTTGTGGTGTTGCCTGTGTATCTGATTTCTACTTGGCAGATCTTGCATATTGCAGCGGTTTTGTCAAGTACACCCTCCTTCTTTCTAAACCCGAAATGCTTCCATACCACTGATTTTCTGTTCGGAACATCGCAAATTCGGAGTTTCTGTCTCTTTTGTCGCACTCAGCGAGCACGCAGCTAGCCATTTCGCTCAGATCTGTCCGTCTCATAGTCGCTACTTTCAACTCACGCTTACGTTGGGGTTGGAGCAGAAACATGGATTGAAGCTGGTCAAAAGAGTTTTAAAAGTAATCGTGTCTCAGAAATATATATTTTAAATAATTTTTGAATAAATGAATACGTGTACATTAATTTAAAATGCGATATTAATCGATGCTTATCGATTCGAATCTTGCAGATCGATGCAGTTGTATTTACACATTCGGATCGATGCATCGCGATGCACCGGTGCATTGTCCCACCCCTAGTTGGTTCCAATGAAAAATTTCTAAACTACAATATATCTTCACATCTTAGCATTTTGAGTTTATCTCAATAATCTTATTGTTTCTTTTTTTAAGTATTATTACTGCATTTCCAGTCAGGGGTGTCAATAATTCTGGAGCCCACTGTATAAGATCACAGTGAAGTCTCAGTGAGGGAGAAGAGTGGCCATGTTCTGGATAAGTTTAGTGGTGCATGCTGGGAGCAATTGCAGTATACCAGGTACAGAAAAGGCTGGACAAGGAGTTGAGTGGCAACAGTGTATACAGGTGGTTAAGAATGCAATGTCAGTCTGCAGTCCTGGAGGGCCAAAGTTTGCAGTGTGATTAATTGAATCACCTATTAGTCAGCTATTAACTAAAGAGTTCACACACCTCGTTTTCAAGGCCTAACTTGACTGCTGAGTCCATGCAAAAACAGACACTGCAATCCTCCAGGACTTGAGTTTGACACCCCTGTTCTAAAGGAAGCACCCGCAGGATCGGGTCACTGACATGCTGTTCTCAGAGAAAGAGAATTGGTCACTGACAATGACAGAAAAGATCTTCACACTCTTGACTGCTGTCTATGTGGAGCCATCCAAGACAACTCACTCAGAGGTCCTTGAGGGGAGATGGAACGGTCCTGGAAGTGGGATTATGCCCTGGATGTGCGATGGTGAGATTCTGGAAGAACAGCGCATCAGCTTGGCGTGTAAAGCTGTCTCAGAGAGATCGAGCTTCAGATGGTAGTTACTCACCCACACAGATCATTCACAGAGACATGCCGTGATCCACGAGTAGATGTGTGACTCAGCAGCCCGGGGAAAGGAGAGAAAGAGCCGAGAAGAGCTAGCACAGCGATGGCAGGGGGATGACTGAAGATTGAGATTTGGTGTAGTGCAGGGATATCAAGCTTCAGTCCTGGAAGGCTGTGGTGTCTACAGATTTGTGTGGTTCCCTTTAAATCAGCAGCCAATTTAATCCTAGGAAACATTTGCTTTAGCTCTTTAGTCAACCATGCAGTTCGCCTACTTAAATTAGGCACTTAAGAGCTGAAAAACAATGAAAGACGGCATCCCTCCTGGAGCAGAGTGAGAACAGGTGAGGGGTAATTCCTGGAAAACTCCTGTAGAGAGCTTGCATGAGGAGATGGATTCACTTGGCTTGAGCTATGTTATTTGCTATTTCTACCCTGTTTCCTGTGGTTTATACCAAAGACAGTGAGCGGTAGCTTTTCAGCAAGACAGGCACAATCACAACAAGGTGGGGGTAGTCAGGTCTGACCAGCTAAAATTAATTGGGAGGTTTTGTATGGTCATGCAATGTAGAGGTCAAATGCATTTCAATTGCTTGTTGGAAGTAATTTTTTTACTGGGAATTTTTGTTCTTTATTTAAAAATAAAATGCTAAAATATAATCCATCCTTTAAGCAAACACAAAAAAAAAGAGTTTTCAGATTTTTTTTTTGCAATGCTTATGCGATGCTGCTGTTTGCCAAAGAAATGTTCCAGTTACCTATGAAGTTAAAAAAAAACTGGTGTATTTGCCAGTTGGCTCAAGAATTGGTGAGAAGAGTATTTTGCTCTAACAGTAAAGCCGCATAGGTGCATTTGTTGGAAAAAAGGTTGGTAGGACTGTTACAGTATATTCATGTATAATTAAGTTTTATTGCAGTTTATGAAATTATAAAAGTTTTATTTTTTACACAGTTTTTTTCCCCCCATCCTCATCACCACCCCCGCTTGCTGACAAATTTAGGCCTTTGTTTTTAACTGCTGGTGTGATGCGAGAGCGCTGTGTATCTCCGGTTCTAATTTCAGAGCGTAGCATGCTGCCATGTACCCTACACTTAACACCCACCCCAGTGTCCTCCTAAACCATCTGAAACCACTACAAATATGTTTCCAAATATGTTCCAATTTTATGTTGCAAATGAAATAAAACTTAATTTTTAAACAAAACTAATTTGTTTTTTATTACTAATAAGTTAAAACATAAACTTAGCACTTGCAATGGCTCAAAAATTTGAATACAAGAAAAACAGGCAAGTGAGCATAGGCAAGTGAGCCTTATAAATGAAAGAAAACCTAGGCCTGTTTAATATCGTAACATACCGTTCAGGCCCTGTTTACCTCTAAACTGTCAGTATGTTTGTGACAGTATCCCAATATAAAAATCATAATCAAATAAAATAGAATTTAATTATACAAAAAAAAAAACGGTGATAGCCTGGTTGGAGTTTGCTAACATGTTCATAGTTCTTTTCCTCTGAATTAACTAAAGCTATCTTAGCTATGTGAGTAACATGTTGGGAATTTTAAGAGTTCCTGCTCTATCACATATCAGACTTGTCCTCCCTTCATCCATAATACGTGAGGTTGCAGGAAGCAGAACATTACCAATATTCAATGTGTAATATGTCATACATTGTCCTTGTAGCACAGTGGTATAAATACTTTTTTGTTGTTGCAGATATCACAATTATTCAGGCTAAAACTTACCAATAAAGTCAAAATTTTGACAGGCAGCTCACTACACAGACTTATACTATCATTTAGTTTGCTAGCTAGTGGAACATGGAGAACTATATAGAAAATGACACTAATGACACTGACACTGAAACCAATCAAATAAGTGGTGGAATTGGAGTGATTCAGCCGTACCTGTATGAGCCAATACTAGTCGATCCCAGTGATGGGAACATTGCTGCCGGAATGGGATCTGCAGCTGTCAGTCAGGCAAATAAGAATGTGTCAGAATAGTGACTAATGTTCACTGTCTGGGTTGCCAGCTATCTATCTAGCTTAGCAAGCTATTGATATCTGGCAACTCTGTCAGTTTGTCATCAGGCCTTCTAACGAATTTCCAATGTAATTTAATTTCCTCTGAGAATCAAGTCATACTGTGTTATTCTTTGGAACCTTGGTGATTGTATTGACACAGAATTGCACTCACCAGGGGGGCATTTCACAAAGCAGGATTACTGAGTTAGCTGGATAACTCCAATGCGACAGTATATTTAATATATTACTCTTAAATTTTGACATGCCCATGCAGATGCCTTTGCAACATGCCA
The DNA here is from genome assembly GCA_022702515.1 of Ilyophis sp. 1 JC-2022. Classification (NCBI taxonomy): domain Eukaryota; kingdom Metazoa; phylum Chordata; class Actinopteri; order Anguilliformes; family Synaphobranchidae; genus Ilyophis; species Ilyophis sp. 1 JC-2022. Next base: position 18,159,951 of record CM040402.1, read on the forward strand.
CAATGCCCTTACAGTCTCCATGGTTCAGTCAGTACTAATAAAGTGACAGTGAACAGGTTTTCTGGTAAAGCTGATAGGTGGGAAAAAAAACATTTTATGTAAATTACCTTAATGATGTCTTGGAAAAAGTATTCACTGACCAATACCAAGTCCCCCAGCAGTCGGCCGTATAAGAACTTTTTTGATTTCAGAATAAAAAAAGACTTTCAACATCTCAACAGAATAACATCCACTTAATATCCTAAGATTTATTTTATTTGGTTCTGTATTTATAATATAATAATGAATCTATTGATCTTGTAATCAGACTGGGTGATTTCTGAGTAAATCATCTGATTACCAGAAATATATCAAAGGTCTGGCTTGGTCTGCATCTGGGTCTTGAGATGATCTGGGGGGTATACTGCGAAGGAAGCTTAACATAGCCAGGGTTTGATGAGAGCCTGCGTTACTTGAAAATATTTACAAAAGTTATCTGGCTAACTCCTTAATTCGGCTTTGTGAAATACCCTGCTGGTCTTGATTCCAACTCAGGCCAAGTCAGGCCTCTTCAGGGGAATATACAATTATGATTATGCCTGTCCTTTAGGATTATATTTTTTATTTATGTATTTACTTATTTGCTTGTTTGACAGGGAATCATGTGAGACATTCCAGACAAGAAATTCCCTTGACCACAGGAAGGACATTTGACACACATTCGAGATTTGGGTTGCAAATACTTTTTGAGAAACTTATAATTACAGTGTCCTTTTGGGGACATTTTTGGCCCTGTTGGAGCCTCCTTCACGAACCGTTCATTGTACACACAACACGTAAATTATGTGGGTAATAATGGTTCTGAAAGTAATTTTCATACAGTAATTTATAAAGATGATTATTTCAAAAGTATCCTTGGACATGTTGCACTATAAGCTGTACTGTAGAAATGAGTGGGTTTTTTGGCACTTTGAGATACTGGCAGTATTATGAGTGTGGAGGGGTATGAGATAATACAAACAACAAAATAAAAACACAATCAAATAAATTGTAAAAAATAGGATAACACAAAATGCAATAAAACACAATTGAACGCATACTGTATCTCTTGTACTGTTACGAATGTTCATCCATAGGGGTACCAGGGTGTAACTGAGGATCTGTTTTGTTTTCATAATGAGCAGGAAGCTCATTAAGTTGGAATGTCTCATTTAAAACTTACAAGTCAGCTGATCCAGAGTTATCCTGCAGTCCTCAAGCAAGCGTTTATCGGAAGTTGAGTATCTGGTGAGTGTAAAGAATCTGCGTTTGGACCGATTCACCCGTCCTGCCCTTGTCCCCACAGTTTGCCTCTCTAGCTTATTCGGCCTCCAGCCCCTGTGTTGTGGGTAAACCAAGGTGATTTTCCATTAAAAGTGGCGATGGCAAGATAGTAAGTGATTCTGATGCCACAAAAACATCTTCTCCTGTCAGTACTGTTACAGTGCATCAGTTGTACGCTGTGCAGTACAGCTGCATGGTTTGAGAAAAAGAGCCCCAGTTCTGTTCTGCCATTAGACGGGACCTTTACAGCCCAGTACAGATTTTACACCTTTTTTACGGAGGGGGTGACAGTCCAGCTTTTTGCAGTTGTTTGCAGTCCGGCTGTGGTTGCTCCGTGATTTTTCATCACTTGTCACATATTGGTACGAAGGAATGAATCCATTCAGTTTCTGAGGGAGCTGCAGTTTCTGCCCATAATTTGGAACAGTGAAAGTATTACTGAATGAACGCACCTGCATAATTAGGCTGAAGTATCCTCAAGCATAAGGATACAGCAGCTGCAGTCTATCATAAAGCCAGTAGTAGCAGTAACCCATTACGCCAGTGATACTTAATCTTGATCTTAGAGTCTACCTTTTTTAGTTATTAAGTAGGTGAGAGTTTCTCTAAATGTAGCGTACTAAAAACCCCTGGATGATTAGACTTACTTCCATGGTTTCGCTGAGTATATTCGGGAACATACTTTTCATGAAGTAAACAAACATTTTTGTCCCGTATATACGACATGCATCTAAGCTTTAAAAATGAGGCGCAGCTTTGCTGACATTTTCCTTCAAGAACATCAGCACAACAACAAGTAATAAGTCACTGTACGGTTGGAAAGTAGTATGGAGGATATTTTTTGCATTCTGCATGTCACATACTAAACAGTATACAGTAAACAGTACATAGTTTGCTAGTTCACAGGACGCAGTAGATAGGGCTCTGATTCGGACACAGTCCTGGTCTGGGTTGGTGAATTGAGATATCCATACAGTCAATTGCTTTAATTGATCAATTATGTGCTTACTAACAACGGAAACCAACTGGACCTCCAGCTCGCCAGAACCAGGATTGAGAACTATTGGTTTTAGGCAGATGGACCGCATGTGATTTAAAGTGGGAGACCCAAAAATAAAGGTTCCAAATATTTTAAAGTTAAATTAAACTTCAAATGTAGAAGAAGAGTAGCATGTTTATTAAACCCCAATACATTGCGCTATGTCGAAAATCAGATGCTTTTAACTCAATACCATTTGTTTTGTATATTTGAATTTTCAAGAGATTTTAATGATGGCAGTATTTAACCTCTATGTCCTCAAATGATTAACCTGTAAACCTTTGAGCAGAGTTCACTCCACTGGGCTTCCAATAAGTTTCTATACTTTAGTTTAAGTCATTTTGAAATTAGGAATTAGGCCCAGTAATTGGATATTGTGCAGCCTGTGGCTAAACCACAAGCTAGACAATGAATTGTCTCACATTGCCTTACATTGATGGCATTGATAATGTATATCCCTCTGTGTGTGGTATGATGATCTGCTATAGAATTACAGGAAATGTTATATATATATATAACATTATACAAAATGTCCTGTATTAACTGAAATCAGAAAATGTATGAACTACGGATAATGTAAACATGCTAAATATTACAATTAAGCTATCATATGATGAATAAGACAAGTACATCTACAGATGCTCCTTGCTTTGCTGTTTGTAGTCATTTTAGCAGGCACGCAGCGAGGTCTCATATAGAACCAATTTTTGCAAAATGATGAGAAATGGGAATGAGCAGATTTAGTCAGAGCTTCACATGTTTAAAGTAAGACTCCAGAACAAATTTTAAAAAATGCAGGTGTGGCTTACAAAAATAGTGCCAGTCATGTAAAAATAATTGTACCCTCCGTAAAGTAAAAGTTCCTCTTTTTTTATATGAGAATTGCATTGGTATTAAAGGTGCACTATTCAGGATTTTTAGCCTTGCTCTGTTTTTGTGATTAAAATCTTTATTAAAATCTCAGTCTTCCATCCTCAACCCCGCACACTTAAGGTACCTGGCTATCTAGCTACCTAAAATAGCTAGTTGTTTAGCTACAGGTAACATTACTTACAGGTCCAACAGTAAATGTGCCATCTCCGTGTTGCTTTTCATCCCCTAAACCAGGGGTGGCCAATTCCAGGCCTCGCGGGCCGGTGTGTATGCAGGTTTTTGCTGCCGCCAGTTAACAATTATTTAATTAGCCCAATCGTTTACACGATCTGATATTTTAATCTACATATCCGCGATATGAAAAGCAGCTGATGAATGTTCTTGTGCCGGTATGCGTCAATGCGTGTATTGTAGCATTTTATCGTTCTGTAATGTACAAGTGAATCGGTGATTGTGTGTATGACTAATTAGCTGATTGAGCCGTGGTAACTGGTGGCAGTAAAAACCTGCATACACACCGGCCCGCGAGGCCTGGAATTGGCCACCCCTGCCCTAAACCATCGAAGAAACGCAAATCCTAGGTTCACTCTGCTTCTTGAACGCACCCTGTTGGCTTGCAGTTTGGCTTTACTGTTCTTGCACTTCTTCACGTCATTGCGCTGAAACCCAATGCCACCCCACAGGCTCTGTAGCCACACCCACCCCTCCCTGCAAAGAGAAGAGTGTCACCCCCAGAAATGTCCCGAACACATCTTAGAATAATAAATACAGGCAGAGGAGTACACATTCTGCAAATGTGTGCAAAGACAGAGATCACCAGTACTTCATAGATATGACTGGGCATGGTTATTTTATTATTATTGTTTATTGTTATTTTATTTTCAAGGTAAAAATCCTTCATAGTGCACCTTTAAGTGCCTAAGACACATCACTGAATGTCTCAGTTCTAGCTTCTTGATACATACATATGCAGTGAGCACCATAATGTATTGGACAGTGACACATATTTTGTTATTTTGGTTCTGTACTCTAGCACTTTGAGTTTGAAAGGATACAATGACAATGAGATTTAGAAATTATAGAACCTTTTGTACATAAGGTACTACAATTATTTGTTGAATTGGCTTCGCAGATGTGTTTCGTTAGGCAGATGTATTCATTTGTGTCGTTAGTGAATGCAGAGGAGAGCTGTTGATGTCTAGTCTTGATTTTAGACTTTGCTATTGCCTTTGGAGATTGTTGTTGGGATGTGACAACATGAGGAAGACAGCAGTGTCGATTCAAATTAAGCTGGCCGTCATAAGGCTCAGAAATGAAAATCAATCAACCAGGAACATTGCAAAAACCCTGGGCATGCCCAAGTCAACAGTTTGGTTCATCATTAACAAGAAAAAAAACAACTGGTGAACTCAATTATGTCAAAAGACTCTGTAGACTGAGGAAGACCACTGTAGTGGATGACCGGAGAATACTCTCTATGGTGAAGAAAACCCCCCTGACAACAGCCCGACAGATCAAAAACACTATCCTGGATGCAGGTGGCAAAGTCTACCATACATAGAAGACTACACCAGCAGGACTACAGAGGGTACGCTACAAGATGCAAACCACTGATAAGCCTGAAGAACAGAAAGGCGAAATTACAGTTTGCTAAGAAGCACCTAAAAGAGCCCCAAGAGTTCTGGAACAAAGTCTTGTGGATAGATGAGACAACGATTAACATGTAACAAAGTGATGGAAAGACGGAAAGTGGAGAAAAAAAAGAAATGCCCATGATCCAAAGCATACCACCTCAACCATGAAACATGGTGGAGGGAGTGTTATGGCTTGGGCCTGTTTGGCTGCCAGTGGAACGGGCTCACTTGTCTTCATCGATGATGTGACTGCAGACAGAAGTAGAACAATGAAAAGTCTACAGAAATAAAATGCCTCCAAACTCACTAGACGACACTTCACCATCCAACAAGACAATGACCCGAAACAAACTGCTAGAGCATCAAACAGGTTTTTGACGGCCAAAAAAATGGAAAATCCTTGACTGCCGAGTCAATCACCGGATCTGAATCCAAGTGAACATGCATTTTACATGCTGAGGAGAGACTGAAGGCAGCAAATCACCAGGGAAGATTTCCAGCATCTGGTGATGTCTATGTGTCGCAGACTTCCAGCAGTCATTGCATGCAAAGGATATGTAACCAAATATTAAAAATGATTTACTTTATTCTACATTGTTAAACTGTCCACTATTTATTGATGCACAAAAATGGGGAGGACTACGTACAAAAGGTTCTATAATTTCAAAACGGTTCATCCGATATGGATTAAAATACCTTCAAATTAACGCTGGCAGTCTGCACTTCTACCTCATTGTCATTGTATCCTTTAAAAATTAAAATGCTAAAGTGCAGAACCAAAATAACAAACAATGTGTCACTCTCCAATGAATTATGGTGCTCACTGTATATAGTTATTTATGAAATGTTGATGACTGTTTTTTAATAGGCCTTTTATGATTTTTTATTTGTGAGCAAAATTTTCTGAAAATATCCCCATGCATTGCCTGCTCTTCTGTAATGTATTTCATCCTTCAAGACATCCATTATTCAGAAGCTGAATTATTATAATTGTCTTAATTGTATCAAAAATATATCTCACTGAAGCAAATGATTATCCACTGACGCACCACGGTTGATATATTCTTTGGAGTATTTGGAATTTGAACATAATTTTCTGGCCATGTGAGCAGCGTTATCACAGGGAACGACGTACTCTGAGCTTCAAACTCAAAGTGCTAGAGTACAGAACCAAAATAACAAAAAATGTGCCACTGTCCAATGAATTATGGAGTTCACTGTATATTAAAAACACAGTTAAGACAATACATATTGAACAAATATGATGAATCGTTGTGATTGTTTGTTCAGTGGAGGGATGAAAGAAATGGGATACTGCCTGACTGCACTGCAGTATTATGTTACGTTTGGAAATGAACCATTTTTGGAATGTTTTTTTCTGAATTCTAAGCCCGTGTTCTAAAACTCCATTGCTTTGATTGTTACATCAGTATTAGATTGTTCAGTTAAGAACAATTCCAGTCACATATTTATGATGTTATACCTTAAAGGGTTAAGTAAGGTTCAGCTGTGTGCAAGAAGTCAGCTGTGATTCCCATAGCCTAAGGTGAAGCCGGGCCTGTCTGTCCATCCTGCAGGAAGATCTGTCTCCATTATAAGTGCCCACGGGTGTAGCATGCAGCGGGGGTGATGCCCCGGGAGATGGAGAAAACCGTCAGCAAGCCGATGTATGACTTCCAGAGGAACTCCACCTCTGACGACGACTCAGGTTGCGCCCTGGAGGAGTACGCCTGGGTGCCCCCCGGACTGAAACCTGAACAGGTACCCCAGATTTTACTGCACCTTCCTAACCCACGTACCCTTGTGTATGCCTGGCTGTTATAACAACGGTATGAAGTTCTGTCCAAGATTTATAGCCAAATTTGGTGTCCTGTGTGTCCTGTTTTCAATGAGTGACCAGATTACAGCAAAATAATTATATGTATATCTATGCTTAACCAGAGAATATTTGGAATTCATACATCTAGAAGAAACTAATCTGATTCGTTTTCTTATGTCTTATGGTTGCAACTGTACCATACATGGATTTAGATATAAACTATGCCTTGACAATACCCAAGTCACTGAAGTATGCTTTCAAAAGTATTTGTTTTTACCAAGATTTCTGGAGATGTCAACTTATTCATTTCAATTCAAAGCTTTACAAAGTGTAGGAAAAACAAGAAGCTTTATTCTCTGAGAATGTGGAAATTGTGGCCTCACAACCCCTAAAGTTCTTTTTCATTTTTAGAGAGAACACCCGTTCATACTCAACAAGGGTAGACAACATTGTTTTTTTTTGGTTACGGTTGTAGTTTTTACTGATTAATATCCGATTCTCTACAGACCTCAGAGCAGGCAGCACTGCTTTCATCATCGCCTGTGTGAAGTCCCAGCCAATAATCCACACTTTAATGACCCTGCATAAGGCGTGTTGCCGGGATACAGCAAGATCACATAATACTTGCTCCCAAGCAGCCATGAATTACCACTTTTATTTGAAAGACCTATCCTCTGGTTGGACGCGGAGGTCTCAATTACCATAGGGGCAAATTGTACGACCGAGTGGAATGAGCTTTAGTCGTCGATAGCGCTTGAAATACTAACATGCTCTCTTTTATAACCAACTGCAGAGTTCACTCTTTTTTTCTTGCCTCTGTTATTGTCTTTTCAGAAAAATTTATGTTTCAGTGTCTAGCACTGTGTGTGTGTATGCATGCGTGCGTGCGTGCGTGCACGTGTTTTCTTCTCTTCTCTTGCCAGCAGCCATACCACCGCTGTGCTCTTGTTGAATGGCTGATGCTAAGCAGGTGTGGGCTTGGTTAGTACTTGGATGGGAGACCTCCTGGGAACACTAAGTTGCTGCTCGCAGTGGTGTTTGGTGAGCCAGTAGGGGACAATCTTCCCTCTGGTCAAATAAACCCCAATGCTCCAGTGCACTGATGGGGACACTGTGCTGTCTTTTGGATGACTTGTTAAACCCAGGTCGTGACGCACTGTGGTCATTAAAGATCCCATGACACAAGAGTCGGGGTTTCCCCGGTGTCTTGGCTAATTTCCCCAACCTGGCACTTTCAATCTGCCACCTAATCACCCCCCCCCAGTTTAACTGGCTGGAAATTGTCTCCCTGTCCACCTCAGCTGTTGTGTTGTGAGTATTCTGGTGCAGAATGGCGGCTGTTGCATCACCCAGGTGGCCAGTGTGCTACACATTGGTGGTGGTTGAGGCGAGTTTCCCTCTCATCATTGTAAAGCACTTTGAGTGTGAGAAAGGTGCTATATAAATGCAAAGCGTTATTATTATCATTCACTTTTACCATTGATGTTGTAGCCATCTATTTTTGTGGGCTGTTTAAAAAAATCTATTTTGCTGAAATTGAAAGATCATGTACGTATAAACGGATATTTTTGCAATGCGCTTACAGGCTGCTTTCCAGTGAAGGCCACAGTCAGGTCCTGATTACACTTTTTGTCCAAGCTGTCCTGCTTGACGGTTTGCCGGAGAGCCAGGTTGCAGTCAGATATGTGGAATGCAGAGACATTTGGGCATTTTCTCGTTGTAATGTATTAGCACGGAACATTTGACGTTCCACGTCAGGTTCATAAATCTGAACACCAGGTTTTCCAAATGTTTTTTATGTGTTTGGTACCATTCCTTATGGACATTTACAAAGCCAGTCTAACAGGAGGCAAGAACATTGCATACCGTGAAGGAATATAGCAACCTTCACAATAAGCACAAAATATGGAGGACAACATGGAAAAAAACTAGAAATGCATTTCAGGCCAGCAGCTTTACAAAAAGCGGGGGCACGTCAGGTTATTCTGTGCCATTATTCTGTATTTAAATGTCAGACTGCACACAGTACACAAATCAGTAGGCTAATGCATTGCAGCATTTTTTGAGTTTTGAAGGCATTGGAATTTGTGGTCAGGGGTAAGCCCAGGGTACATAGTTATCCAAGCTTGTCCATGACTTAGCATCTTCCTGGGGATCTCTGTTCCAGCTACTTCTCCCGTGAGCCTGTTTTATTTTTATTTTTTTTACCATCAAGCAAAATCTCACCTCTTAATTTAGTAAGTGTTTCTGCATAGCAACAGCGTTGCTGGGGCACAGCGAGCTGCTTGCAGTTCTCCAGTTTCTGCTTTGCAGAGACTGTCTTACTGCTCACAGGACCCAAAGATAGTTAAGGTGTCTCAGCCCAAAACCAAAAAAAAGGTGTCTCATTTTTAACCAATCAAGCCCATCAGATAGACTTAACATGTAAAACACATCACAACTGTCAGTATAATACCTAAAATTAACAATACAATGATAATTTTGTATCATCTGAATGTCAGACATTTCCCAGTTAATTTTAACTATATTTTTATAATGTGATGTATTTGATCTGGAAAACAAGCATTCCCTTTGAATGTATTCTGAGAAAGACCAGATTAAAATAAATCCGCACAGGAAATTCATAAATTGAATCGGTAATCAGGCTGGGTTCTGCGTTGTAGAATAACGACGGAAAGTCGGCGGGTCTGTTTTGCGATTGAACACCAAAAGAATCCAAAATAAGCTGTATCAGTGTAGTGGATGATGAGGATAAAGAGCTCCTTCTGGAGTGTCAAGGAGCCGTCTGCCATCACAATCAGGAGAATGTGTTTGTGTTGTTAAAACCTATACTGACCCCCTGTCTCCCCCCAAGGTCCATCAGTATTATAACTCGCTCCCAGAGGACAAGGTTCCATATGTGAACAGCCCTGGAGAGAAGCTCCGAATCAAGCAGCTTCTACACCAGCTGCCCCCGCATGATAATGAGGTGAGTGTCCACCCTCCATGTTCCTATTGACCCCGCCCTCTCACCCCTATCTCCATGTGACCCTGCCCTCTCACCCCCATCTCCATGTGACCCTGCCCTCTCACCCCCATCTCCATGTGACCCCGCCCTCTTACCTTCCACCTCCATGTGACCCCGCTCTTTCACCTTCCACCTCCATGTGACCCCGCTCTTTCACCTTCCACCTCCATGTGACCCCACCCTCTCACCTTCCACCTCCATGTGACCCCGCCCTCTCACCCTCCACCTCCATGTGACACCGGCCTCTCACCCTCCATCTCCATGTGACCCCGGCCTCTCACCCTCCATCTCCATGTGACCCCGGCCTCTCACCCTCCATCTCCATGTGACCCCGGCCTCTCACCCTCCACCTCCATGTGACCCCGCCCTCTCACCCTCCACCTCCATGTGACCCCGCCCTCTCACCCTCCACCTCCATGTGACCCCGCCCTCTCACCCTCCACCTCCATGTGACCCCGCCCTCTCACCCTCCACCTCCATGTGACCCCACCCTCTCATCCTCACCCTCCATCTCCATGTAGCCCCGGCCTCTCACCCTCCATCTCCATGTGACCCCGCCCTCTCACCCTCCATCTCCATGTGACCCCACTCCATTTTCTCACTTCAATTTGACTATTTGAAATGCAAGCCGTGTTCAGTTATGCAGTCCAATGTTGGCTAATTAGGCCTCTGTATAGAGTTAAAAGTGCATGCTACTTGAATGAGAGACACAAGGAAGGTGGCAGACCGGCTCTACACCCATCAAATAGTGTAAGATACGCAAAATCATGGCTATACTTACTCCATACGTGGAGCCCATTTGGCAGGGCTTAGTCAATGATTGAGCGAACCTTTGGAATGTTAAAAGTGCATTTGAGATGTTGGACAGGTCAGGTGGTACATTACAATATAGTCCTCAGAAGGTCAGTGCATTCTCTGTGGCATGCTGTGTTCTACACTACATATGCCTTAGATGTGACATAGACCTCAGAGAGGACACATTACAGGACTTGTAATGCCGTGGAAAGAGGCAGAGTCGCATGTGAGGATTGCGAGGGAGATTACAGAGGCACAGAGAACGAGAAAGCAGGGACTATTTGGCTGCGTAGCTGGTTCCCTAGTGAATGTACATTAATCTATGGTATTAAACAAAACATTTACAGGAAAAAAAAGCTATAGTAAATTTTTTAAATGTTGTACAAATAAGCATTCTTCATTTTCCCTTGCTTACTGTACTATGTACTGATGTACTTTCGGTTTAGTAGACACCTAATTCTTTTCTACAAAATCTCTCCTATAAATATGTTATGAAACCAAATATCCTACCTGGTTATGAAGCTACAACTGTTTTCTGATGAACCCTGAAGAGTTTATCTTGAAGAGTATATTGACATTTCCACAGCGACCACCTAAAGCACTGAGGGCTGTAATATGTTGCTGTTGTTATGTATTAGGCTATGTATTTTATGCATATTATTTACGTATATACTGTATGTGACAATTCTGATATAATGTATTCTGTTGCAAATGTCTGAATAATACAGCCTCTTCAATTTGAACTTTAAACCACGGATGTGCAGTGAATATTTTTTTAAAATATTGACACTTAAATAAGACTAGTAGAAACTAGGTGAAAATGACCTCTGGTGGGCCAAAGTTAATAGGGATAATCAAATGTGCAGATTGCATTTATTATTTGTAAGGCTTCAGGTTGGCTGCAGATTGAGCTGGATCAGAATGCAAAATTTGGTTTCAGACCCCCACCTTATGAGCCTCCACTCTGATAATGCAGGTTTGTGGTGATCATAAAGATGGTAATGATGAAGGTTGATGATGATGATGCGGGTTGATGTGGTTGATGGTAGAAATGGACCATAAAGCCTTTGGTAGTGATGATTATGATGATGGTGGGGGGTTGGCCGTGTGCTACTGCAGGTGCGATACTGTAACACTCTGGATGATGAGGAGAAGAGGGAGCTGAAGCTCTTCAGTAACCAGCGCAAGCGGGACAACCTGGGGCGGGGTAACATTAGGCCCTTCCCCCTGACCATGACTGGAGCCGTCTGTGAGAAGGTAACTCCTCCACCCTCATGGGAACCTTTGGGGCAGTGTCGTGTCAAAAACGACAGATTTTATTATAGACTAGCCAGAGTGCCAGTTATTTTCAGCGTGTCCAAATGTCCGTTGTAACTGTATTGTACTTGTACACACCCATAAATTAATTTCCAGAATATGCATCAAATTTTTATGTTTTTGGATCATCGAAAGGGAGACAAAACTATCAGTGTTGAGCACGGAGCTGAGTATCTGGTTGGTCTCTAATATTGTCACACACCATCAAACTTATGTTATAGGTGTTTGTGGTAGTTCCTACCTGGCAGCTAACTAGCTAATTAAATCTAACAATAATAAGGGTAACATTGGCTAGAAAGAAAATGTTTTCTAGTTGTGTAGAAAGGTAACGTTGGACAGCTAGCAAATTGACTGACCATATAGCCAAACCTATTCAAAACAAGATTGCAAAACTGTGAACATAACTAACCAAATTTGACTGTGAAATGTTCTAGCTAATGTTACTATCGATACAATGATTAGCTGGCTCATCAGCAAGCTCTGATAGAATCGGGTTTTGTTTTTACTCAATATCATAGAGTAGCTGGGAATTAATCCGTCCTCTTTCATGCTAAATCGTGAGACTGGTTGCCATTGGCCCTGGTTGTACAGATTTTCACAAAGCACAGATTTCTTATGTGATCCACTGTGCCACTGACATTGACAAGTAAGTTCATAGATGTTTACCTGGGGACATGGTGTTATGGGGAAACAAACTGTCAGCTTATTATATCTAACATTTCTTTTCTGGATGATAGAGAAGTACTTATTTTTCACCGTTGGGGGTGAAAAAAAATGGATGAGAGGGTCTGCTAAATGCCTGTAATGTAATGTAATGAAGGTGCAGGCAGAGCTCCTTGACCAGTAGGACCTGCCTGAGCTGGAAGGAGACCAGCCAGACAGGAGGCTTGAGCCCATGCAGTCATTTGATTTTAATGAGCTTGAGTGAGGTGAAGACTTTGGGAAGGTTATGCAGATGGTGTAATTTTAATGAGGGAATGATCTGTCCTGTCTCTCTCTGGCAGTGTGGAGGACCGATTAATGGGGGAGACATCGCAGTGTTTTCATCGCGCGCTGGGCATGGCATGTGCTGGCACCCACACTGCTTTGTGTGTGGAATGTGCGATGAGCTGCTGGTGGACCTCATCTACTTCTACCAGGACGGCAAGATTTACTGCGGCCGCCACCACGCTGAGCGCCTCAAACCACGCTGCTCCGCCTGCGATGAGGTAAACAGATGTTCTCCACCCACACTGTTTTCACTGCATGTACTTAGTGAATAACTCCACCCACACTACTTTCACTGTATACACCGACTGTATAACTCCACCCACACTACTTTCACTGCATACACCGCCTGTATAAGTCCACCCACACTACTTTCACTGCATACACCGACTGTATAACTCCACCCACACTGATTTCACTGCATACACCGCCTGTATAAGTCCACCCACACTACTTTCACTGCATACACCGCCTGTATAACTCCACCCACACTACTTTCAATGCATACACCACCTGTATAACTCCACCCACACTACTTTCACAGCATACACCGCCTGTATAACTCCACCCACACTACTTTCACTGCATACACCGACTGTATAACTCCACCCACACTACTTTCACTGCATACACCGCCTGTATAACTCCACCCACACTACTTTCACAGCATACACCGACTGTATAACTCCACCCACACTACTTTCACTGCATACACCGCCTGTATAACTCCACCCACACTACTTTCACTGCATACACCGCCTGTATAACTCCACCCACACTACTTTCACTGCATACACCGCCTGTATAACTCCACCCACACTACTTTCACTGCATACACCGCCTGTATAACTCCACCCACACTACTTTCACTGCATACACCGACTGTATAACTCCACCCACACTACTTTCACTGCATACACCGCCTGTATAACTCCACCCACACTACTTTCACAGCATACACCGACTGTATAACTCCACCCACACTACTTTCACTGCATACACCACCTGTATAACTCCACCCACACTACTTTCACAGCATACACCGCCTGTATAACTCCACCCACACTACTTTCACTGCATACACCGACTGTATAACTCCACCCACACTACTTTCACTGCATACACCGCCTGTATAACTCCACCCACACTGATTTCACAGCATACACCGACTGTATAACTCCACCCACACTACTTTCACTGCATACACCGCCTGTATAACTCCACCCACACTACTTTCACTGCATACACCGCCTGTATAACTCCACCCACACTACTTTCACTGCATACACCGCCTGTATAACTCCACCCACACTACTTTCACAGCATACACCGCCTGTATAACTCCACCCACACTACTTTCACTGCATACACCGACTGTATAACTCCACCCACACTACTTTCACTGCATACACCGCCTGTATAACTCCACCCACACTACTTTCACAGCATACACCGACTGTATAACTCCACCCACACTACTTTCACAGCATACACCGCCTGTATAACTCCACCCACACTACTTTCACTGCATACACCGCCTGTATAACTCCACCCACACTACTTTCACTGCATACACCGCCTGTATAACTCCACCCACACTACTTTCACTGCATACACCGCCTGTATAACTCTACCCACACTACTTTCACAGCATGTACTGACTGTATAACTCCACCCTCACTGGATTCACAGCATGTACTGACTGTATAACTCCACCCACACTACTTTCACAGCATGTACTGACTGTATAACTCCACCCACACTACTTTCACAGCATACACCGCCTGTATAACTCCACCCACACTACTTTCACTGCATACACCGCCTGTATAACTCCACCCACACTACTTTCACAGCATACACCGCCTGTATAACTCCACCCACACTACTTTCACAGCATACACCGCCTGTATAACTCCACCCACACTACTTTCACTGCATACACCGCCTGTATAACTCCACCCACACTACTTTCACTGCATACACTGCCTGTATAACTCCACCCACACTACTTTCACTGCATACACCGCCTGTATAACTCCACCCACACTACTTTCACAGCATGTACTGACTGTATAACTCCACCCACACTACTTTCACAGCATGTACTGACTGTATAACTCCACCCTCACTGGATTCACTGCACACAATGACTGGTGGTCCTTGCCCTTCCAGATCATTTTTTCAGATGAATGCACAGAGGCAGAGGGCAGGCACTGGCACATGAAGCACTTCTGCTGCTTTGAGTGTGAGACGGTGCTGGGAGGCCAGCGCTACATCATGAAGGAGGGCCGGCCCTACTGCTGTGACTGCTTCCAGTCCCTGTTTGCAGAGTACTGCGATGCCTGTGGCCAGCACATAGGTGAGAGGCATCATAATAACCAGACACTACTCTGCATTCTGACATACAAACCAATGACTATTAACTCTCCAAAACTTCTAAAAGCACTGAGAAAAATTTGAGCAGTTGTTCTCAACCAGACACGTGTCACGTGGGCCGCATTGAAAACAAAATCAGTACTATGGATATAATGAATATCCAAATGTTTGTATGTGTTTGAACTTGGCTAATGCAAACAAATAAGAAGTATTTATTTCCATAAAATAATTTTTCCAATGGAGTTTGTAAGCTATGTTAAAGTGTTGTTTGAAATTCATACAATACATTTTACAATAACAGTATTTTGATGTATTTCCAATGTATGTGAAATATACGATAAATATATTTACAACTCATCTATTTGATGAATGCATTGTAAATATAATTATCATATATTTCACGTACATCGGAAAGACATTACTGAAATATATGAAACGGACAATTTTTATATATTTGGACATGCATTAGTAATATATTTTAAAATACATTCTAAAAATGCATGTGAAATAATTTTTTTTCTGTATGGGTTCACCACAGCTAGTTGTGTTTGGCACATAAGTCTGGAATATCATGTGCAATGTTGCTGAAAAAAAGCAAGGTCTTACAAAGAGAAAGTTTCCATATTGAATTGTCTGTAGCACAAAGGTTACTTTATTTGATTGATTTATTGTGGGAAATATTGCTTAAATAGAAAGATACAGAGGATTGGCATATATAGTTCCATATAAGTTTCTGTGGAGCCGCATTGGACCTGAGTTCACTGTGTTCTAGGTATTGACCAGGGTCAGACTTAACCTGACTGCTCTGTGTTCCTGAACCTGACCGCATTGTTACTCAACAATGCATTCTGCATGTTCCTGAACCTGACCGCATTGTTACTCCACAATGCATTCTGCATGTTCCTGAACCTGACCGCATTGTTACTCAACAATGCATTCTGCATGTTCCTGAACCTGACCGCATTGTTACTCCACAATGCATTCTGCATGTTCCTGAACCTGACCGCATTGTGCTAGTGGTATCGGCCATGTGTGTTCTGGTGCAGATATTGACAGGTGTATCCTGTTCTAGGTATTGACCAGGGTCAGACTGAACCTGAATGCATTGTTACTGAGCCTGATTGCATTGTGCCAGAGCTATCAAGTAGGTGTGTTGCGTTGCAGGTATCGACCAGGGTCAGATGACGTACGATGGCCAGCACTGGCACGCGATCGAGGCGTGCTTCTCTTGTGCGTGCTGTAAGCGGTCCCTGCTGGGGCGCCCTTTCCTGCCCAAGCAAGGTCAGATCTTCTGCTCGCGCTCATGCAGCGTGGGGGAGGAGCCTGCTGAATCTGACTCCTCAGACGCCGCCTTCCAGATCGGCCGCTCCAGAAGCAATGGCGGAAACGAGCTTGAGGCCGTGCTCTCGGCGGCAACGGACCATTTCCCCGGCGACGCAGACCCACTCTCGCTGCAGATGGAACGCATGAGCCTGGCCCCACCCCGTGAGCAGCTAGAAACCCCACCCACGCCCCTGCAGCTTCTCAGCCAATGCAATGTCCGGACAGCCTACAGCCCCACCCCCCCGAATGCTGCTAACCGGGCCAGTCAGGGTCCACCTCGCCCTGGCTCTTGGGCCAAGGAGCCCAGCGAGACAAAGCGGACCTCCATGGCCGCCTTCAAAGGGCAATCGTTCAACGACAACTGGATCCGCCACAGCCCGGAGGAGTTCTGCCCTCCCAAGCTCAAAACACAGATGAGCTTCAACGAGACCTCCAGCAATGGTTTCTCAGGGAAAAGAAGTATCAGTCTACACGGGTTCCACAGGGATGTGGGGCCCCAGCTGGGCCGTACCAGGAACCCCATCAATG
Organism: Ilyophis sp. 1 JC-2022; assembly: GCA_022702515.1. Taxonomy (NCBI): domain Eukaryota; kingdom Metazoa; phylum Chordata; class Actinopteri; order Anguilliformes; family Synaphobranchidae; genus Ilyophis; species Ilyophis sp. 1 JC-2022. The sequence goes on from CM040402.1 coordinate 18,176,954, forward strand.
CTCTCAGTTTTCCAGAGCAACTAAGTCCCCTGGAACAAACGCCAAGGGGCTCTATGGAGTCACTTGCTCTGTCCAATGTAACAGGTAAATTAACTTAAAGATTCTGCTTCTTAAAAAATTTAAATATGATTGTGTGGATCGGAAAACATTCATTTGATGAGTGAAATTTTTGCGAAACCTTTCAACTTTATTTGACACTTGCCAGGGTTGTTATAAGAATGGATAAGAATGTCTCGGAAGTCAACAAATACAGTTGGTTTGAAAATAATGATTAATAAATGGGTTAAAAAATGGTTGTTTGCTCTCCCAGAAAGTAGGGATGTACCGATACCTATCCTGGTATCTTGTTCATGTTCTATTTTTTATTTATGATCAATTAAAGCTTTGAAGGCGGGACTCGCAAACAACCTAGAACGACGGCTTGCATTCAAATGAAGCGAAAAAATGGGTGTGAAATACATTATACGAACCAGCTGTAAATATGGATAGGTTATTATTCTTACCCATAACATTTTTTGTGTGTTTTTGAGTCAAATTTACATTTATAAACGGTTATTCATAGAACTTTGTGATCAGACTTTGTAAAAATTACAATAGTCCATTGATTTTGACAATACTCGGTATCGGCAAATACCCAAAAGTGAGTACTTGTACTCGGCCTGAAAAAATGGTGTCGTCCCAACCCTACCAGAAAGTTAAATTTTCTTTCAGATGCAAGGTTTTTTCACGACCCCAATAATAAGTTACTAAGTAGTAATATCCTGCTACAGAAAATATGTCAAATTTAACATTTAATGTGTTTCTGATTACGATGTACATTAATAATACTTCTGTTGTTCAGGCACGTCAGTGGATGGAGGTGGTAAAAGGCAGGAGCATTTCTCTCGGTTTTCCATGCCGGATTTGAGCAAAGACTCAGGTGTGAATGTGTCTGAGAGGAGCCCCATGGGAACTCTGGACTCCTCGGCCCCTTTTCGGAGCACAGAGTCGCTGCAGAGCCTGAGTTCCAGCCAGCCGTACCCAGGCCTGGAGGTTCCGGTCCGACTCCAGTACCCGCTGGGTTACCATGGCTCTCCTCGCGGTCTTGCCTACGAGGGTGCGTCTGCAGGTTGCCATGGTGACACACGAATGGCCCCTACCAGCGAGAGAACACGGCGTCGGGCTGAGGCCCTGGGGGGGCCACACCCCCGACACCACCATCATCGCTTATCCCGCCATTCCCGCCGATCACGCTCCGATAACGCCCTGCACCTGGCAGCCGAGCGCCATGACCATGACTTCACCCGACAGCAGTACCACCTCCAGCCCGCTGGGGGCGGCAGTGGGTTCCGGCGGGATCTCTACCGGCCCTGCCCACGGACGACCTCTGACCTCTCCCTGCAGAACCCTGTGGGCCGCCGGCTGGGGGCCTTCCTGGAGGATCACGAAGACAAAGCTGACTGGTGCTCCACCTGTTCCTCTTCCTCGGAATCTGATGAGGGCTACTTCCTAGGCCAGCCTATTCCCCGCCCTGTCCAGCTCTGCTACCTGACCAATGAGGAGCTCCTGCACAAGTATGGGGCCCCAGGGCTGGGCGGGGCTCCGCTGAGCAACCGCAAACGCAGGAAGAGCAAGAACTGCATCATTTCATAGTGCCAAAGTATAACTGAAGCCCAGCTCAGATCAAAAAGTGCTAGAGGAGATGAGAAAAAAGAGTTTGTTTTCATAAAAACAACTGAATGTTAGAATGTTACTGTGAGATTGCACAAAATGACAGTTAACAGATTAAAGGACACAGCAGCCCTCTGCAGACATTCTAAAAGCTTGGTAGTTCACACTCTTTAAATTCCCTGGTGATGTTCTAAATCTGTCTCGTCGGGCAATGACTCTTTGATCTGAATCGGCTTTAAGGGCTCCCTGGAAAAATGGTAACAGCTCACAAGCCCTTGTAAACATCTACAAAGTTAATTTCATTCTAACATGAAACGTGGAACATTTTTTCAATGTTGTAAAGTTTACAGTGTGTGGTGTACAGTGTGGTGACCATTGACGGCAACAAATGTTCTGCATATGTACCACGTAACTATATACCTTTTATTAAGAGTATTTTGTCTGCTCTTGCATCCTGTTAATGAGTGGCAAACACAGCGCAAAAAAAACAAAAAAAGTAATAATAAAATTATTTTGAATGAATGCACTTCCAATTCTGTTGGGCATAAGAACATCAGATAGTCAGGACATTGAAGTGCATCAGTAGACAAATAAAGCCTCTTGATGTACTGTTTGCTGTCTTCTCCTTATATCGCTGGTATAAGTAGGTTTTTCCCTGCTCTTCGCATTACGTACCTGTTCTGTTAGGCTGTGGATACTAGCAACTTCTTTTTCCCAGTGAAGCGCTGTAAAGTTCTGTATAGCTCTGGGTTTATGAATTGTTCTTGGTTCTAGAAGTTACCGTCAAATGAAACTCTGTAAACTGTATGTAAATTCAGTAAGTTAATGACGTACTGTATTCATGTAAATATTGTGCAAATGAGGCCCCACATATTTTTATATTTTGTATTAATATAATGTACCATATGTAGTCATGTACCATATTACTGTAGTAATAGATATGCATGCATGTCTGTGTGCGGATCTGGTGTTGTGTAGAATTAAAAAGTATTTCAATAAAAATAATTAATTGACTCCGCCATGAAGATTTCAGAGAATGGATGCTAGTAGTCATCCAGTGGTCAGGAGAGGTAATTACAATATACAAAATGGCACACTGGTAAACTTGAAATTCCCTTCGGTCCTACAATGGATGGGAACAGTTTGTCAGAATGGTTTTGCGTGAGCATGTCCATATTTCAGGCAGAGGGGAACTGTCCAAAGAACAGGTTAAACATTTCACTCAATGTAAGGGAACAAATTAAGACTTCAATCACTTGTGTTTTGTTTAGGCACAGTAGGCAACTATTTTTAGAAGGAGATTGGGGAACGATCATGCTTAGTTGAGCAATCATAGAAAGAACCGCTGTGAGAGAAATCCAGCAACATACCCTGTGTTTATACCCTCAAATTCTGCATTCTAAAACCAGGGATTCAGCCTAAGTTCTTGTTTTCAAAACAAAGTGGCTCATGATGTGAACCAATCAAAGAGATAGGTTCATGTTATGAACCAATCAACAATGAGATTAACCTTGCATGCAAGTCTGGGATAGAGGGTAGCCTTTTTCAACATTTTACATGCATAAAAAATTCCACTAACATTAGCTATCGTGAACTATCAGGTAGATAGCAAACTTCAGAGTTCAGACTAGTGAGCTTAACATCACACTACAGAACTTGGAATACTGAACTAAATGGAAAATGTTTTATTGTTTTACCTGGACTCTTGGAGCTGACATTTTTAGTGTAGATATGCCAGTCTGTAATCCTGCAATCGGCGTGGGTGGAGGGGGAGGGGGTGTGTCTCTTTTTGTGGGCAGGGCCGATGGTGTTATTACTTTCAAAATATTTTCACAACATTGCGACCGCTGAGAAATTTGCCATTTATCAATCCGATCTGTAATAAAGAGAACTCCACAGCAGTTCATAATCACATATCAACCAAAGTTTATTCCAAGTTGCACAGTACAGCTGATGATCTATAAACCAGTGATTATATTTATTATGTATATTTGCTTAGTTTTTCTGTTGAATCTGGATAACTGCATATAAAGAATAACACAGGCATGAGATAATCTTAACTGACAGGATGTGACAAGAAGCCGCTAATTATGTACAAAGCAAGATTAAATATACAGCCTGACATTTAGCATGGTTAGAGAATCTATTTTATGTCTGGAAAAGTTAGAATGACAAGTACAATTTTCAGGTATGACTTTCACCAGAAGGTATACAGACTTTACAGCACCTGAGGGTGAACACACAGACCGACTAATAGTTTTTTTAACTGGGCTGATCACAGGGATGTGATTTATTTCCCGTTTCATGAGAATTTACAGATTTTCAGACCTAAAATGTCTCAAGAGGACACTAGCATTGGGTTATATTAGACAAAAGATATTAGACAAAATCAGTATTTCCTGATGAACCAGGAAAATAAATTGCATCCCTTATGAGGTCTTGAGAGTCATGATAACCTTTGATAACCACAGAGAGGAACAGACAGGTTTCAGGATTCTTGGGAGTCGTAGTCCTGGATAAAGTGCTCCATGGCTTCCACACAGCGTAGGCCAATCTCTCTCAGGTTCTCCTGCAGTGACGCCTGGATCAGCTGTTCCAGAGACGGGTCCTTTGATATCAGCATTTTCACTACAATCCCCACTGTGTCACAGTCCTGCTTGTAGACCTGCAAAAATAAGCATGTGCACGCACGCACATGACTAATTGATAATCAGGAAATGCTACCACCTGTATATGAAAGCAGTATGGTCTGGAGAATTCAGGTGTGTGTTAACAGCATGCCAAGGACAAAAAAAGATCTGTGATGATCTCAATTAATTGCTGCTGGAAAGGAAACTGTCTGGAAAGGAAACTGTCTGGAAAGGAAACAATTTCCAAACAAGATGAAGTCCATCATTCTACAGTGAAAAAGATAATTTACAAATGGAGAACATTCAAGACAGTTGCCAATTTACCCAGGAGTGCGCATCCCAGCAAATTCACCCCAAGATCAGACCGTATGATGCTCTGAGAATTTGCAAAGAACCCCAAAGCTACATCCAGGGATCTACAGGCCTCTGCCAACATGGTAAATATCACAGCCAACATGGTGGCTATTACAGCCATTTAAAAACAAAACTTCTAGTTTGGTTGGAAAACATCCACAGTTGCAGCTCTGAAATTTCTGGATGCGTTATAAATACAGATGTGAGAGGTGGGCTTTCTGAGACATTCTGGAAGTTTCTGAAAGCTCTAATAACCAGTCCAATCATAGCAGATTGCAGCTCAGTGCAAATGAGCTAAAATACCTTGATCAAATTTTTGACTAAAAATGAGGCCTGTGAGCATAGACACTGGTGTTGAGGAGGAAGACGTACGCACATGAGGGAGGAAGAGGTGCTGACTCGCTGGTCGTCCGTCACGTGTGTTCAATTAGCACAGGCAGGATTAGCCTCAGTCAGCACTATAGCCCTCTTTACAGGTCTTGAAATATGCTGTTCATGCAATTTAATATCCGACCTTTAATTCACACTCAGGCGGAACACCATAAAACATGCACATGCACGCAATAACAGAATGCATGCAAATGTAAAAACAAAAAACGGCAATGCAAACGTATAAGCACAAGCATGTATGTACACGTACGTACACACGCGCAAACACACACGTGCAAATGTACTCGCAAGCACACTCGCATGCACACACGTAGGCACACCAACACACACAAAGGCATGCATGCACGCAAGAACACAATAACAAGCACATAATCACACAAGCAAAGATTCACACAATCCCACATGCAAACATTCACAAACGCATACACACACAATGCATGGATGCATACATACACACATTCACATGCGCACACACACATGTACGCACGCACGCAAAAACATGTTTACATTGATCAAAGTGTGTGCCATCTCCACGCCACCTTTAGAAAAAATATGCTAACCTTTCCTATAACCTTTGTTTTACCCCAATATGAAAAATGTAGTCTGAGGAAACGCTACAGTTGGCCTGATCCTGTTGTTCCACCGAGCCTCGCGTGACCCCCCAGAGGCCTATGCTAATACACTTGTGATTCACAGAGAGAATCACGTGTAATCCCCATACATAGGGGACAGCAAGGGAAGCGGGGACCTTTTATCATTATTTTAACAGATAAGCTCAATCAAATGGGGATATGTCCATGGATTTTCTCTGCTGTCGCCATCGTGTTCATTTTGTGCTTTTGTAAGCCTCCCTGGCATTATCTCAGTCTGTTAAGCCTCCCTTCAGCTGGTACATTTCACACCAAAAGCGGAGCATCACACTCACATATGACACAGCATATGCAATACGCCCAATTCAATATTATAATATAATACAACACTGAAATATAGAATACTGCCACAGCGCGCTTACTGAAACCGCAGTGAATCTGATCCTTTCCAGGGCCGACCTAGAGCTGATCTTTAATTGGCTAAGCCATGTCAACCAAGTTTAAAACTGAATATTCAGAGTGCATCAGAGTGTTCGTTTCAGATAGTCCTACATTGTTGCAGTGTTAAGACAGTGTGACAATGTTACGGCTCCTCTTTTCTAGTACTGAACCTGACGTACTTTTTTTCCCCACTTCAGGGCTAGCTCAGACAGGTTCTCTCTCAGTTCCTCTCTGTCAATTATTCTACTTTTACCTGAATTCATCTCTAAATCAAGGACCTCCACATGCCAGCCTGACCCAATGCCCACCTCACTGGTCAAATCTTGCCTCCCTGCCCTCTCTCCTCTCTTGCTGGGCATTATCAACTCCTCTCTCACCTCTAGCACTGCACCTAGCAGCCCGAAGGTGGCGGCAGTCACACCCATTCAAAAAACCAAAAAAAACAACAACAGGTACTGACCTTGAAAACCTACACAACTTCAGACCCATTTCAAATTTAGCCCCTTTTAGCCAAAACACTGGAGTGAATAGTTGCCATTCAGGACTACCTTTCCACCGATCACATTCTTAAACCCTTCCAGGCCGGTTCCTGTGCAAAACACTGCACTGAGACATCCTCGGTCAAAGTTACCGATGATCTTCTCCACGCAGCTGGCGACGGCCTCTTAAACCTCTTAGTGCTACTGAATTTAGTCTGTCACAAAATATTTCTTGAGCGTTAGCTAGCCTTGCCGACACACATCATGCTCTTGCCTGGTTTGAATTGTACCTGTCTGATAGGCAGTGCATACGTATCTATAAGGAACCACAGATCTGACTTTGAGTCTATCACTAAGGATGTCCCACAGGGATTCGATGCCGGGTCCAGTCCACTTCTTTGTTCATCTTCTACCACTGGATCAGGTGATGCGTTGTCATGGTGTTAGTTTCCACTGCTATGCAGATGACACACAGTTTTATATATTTATATATAACTTCCAGACCCTCCTCTGCACTTTCTCCCCCATCTCCCATCAACTGTCTGCAGGGTGTTAGAATTTGGATGACCCCATCATTTCCTTAAAGTGACTAATGGTGACAAGCCATGCTCGTTGGATCTAAAAACCGCATTATCCAAAACCCCAAAATTTTGCCAACCTATTGACGGTTTCCGTATCCCACCTTGCACTCAAGTGAAGAGCCTTGACTCCAAACTCTCGTTTGAACCTTGCATAAAATATGTCACCAGATCTGCCGCCTTCCATCTCCATAACATATCAAGTGTCGCAGTGTTAGACAGTATTACGATGTTACAGTGTTAGACAGTATTACGATGTTACAGTGTTAGACAGTATTACGATGTTACAGTGTTAGACAGTATTACGATGTTACAGTGTTAGACAGTATTACGATGTTACAGTGTTAGACAGTATTACGATGTTACAGTGTTAGACAGTGTGACAATGTTAAACAGTATTACGATGTTACAGTGTTAGACAGTGTGACAATGTTACAGTGTTAGACAGTATTACAATGTTACAGTGTTAGACAGTATTACAATGTTAGTGTTAGACAGTGTGACAATGTTAGTGTTAGACAGTATTACAATGTTACAGTGTTAGACAGTATTGCAATGTTAGTGTTAGACAGTGTGACAATGTTACAATGTTACAGTGTTAGACAGTGTGACAATGTTAGTGTTACTGTTTTAGACAGCGCTACAGTGTCGCAGGTTTGCAGCATTACACAGTTAGGCAGTGTTTGCGTTACAGTGTTAGACATTTATATTCTGCCTGCTGCAGGTTGCCTGATGCCAGACTGCTTGCTAATGGCCTCTCCTGCCTGCAGTAACCATGGAGATGCTGTAAGAGGTGCAAAAAGGCTTGCTCTTCAAGATCAGGAGTAATAAAATGCTGCTCAATGTTCTCGTCTGCTGGAGCTGCACGCGTCATGCTTTTTATTTCCCCATTGGAGCTCCTTGTAATAGAACCTGGAAGCATTGTACACCTCCGACGAGACAACAATGTTTACATGTTGAATGTGCCTGAAAACTTCAGCTAGTGCAACGGCTGTCTGTGGCTCTCTGTTCGCCACACTTCATTAATTCCAGTAGGTGCTTCTGATTTAGATTTTAAATTTGTATTATAATTTTTTAAATTCTTCTGATTTTGCATTGCATTACAATTCCCATCAAGTGTTTCTCTAACATCTCATACACATCAAAGACAAACACTTTGGTAGTTTTAAAGCAAGGGAAACAAAGAACGACTGCATAAAATTCAAGATAAATTAATAAATATGGGAACATCACAATGAGATGACAGATTCTTGAGTTCACGGAGGAAAAATATCTGCACGCGTATAAATTATTCATTTTGAAATGGCAAAGATAATGACGAGCAGCTGAGAGCACGAATGCTGATGTGCATATACTTTTCTGATTAAACAGAGTCCGTCCTTCAACATCAGAGTAATTTGTCTAAATCTTACGGGTGCCATCTTATCAAGCACAGCGTTATACATTCCACGGGCTGTTGCTCTCAAAAAAGAACAAGGTAGCACAGCCAACAAATACATTTACAAAACTTAGACCTGCACTGCCTGCCCTCCAGATTTCCCGCTTCCTCAGAAAAGCGTTGATCACAGAGAGAACCCCTTGGCATTTTAACAGTAAATTATACAGAGAATGTCTAAGTCTGAAAGTGTCAGCATTCCCACCTTTTAAAAACTTTCTGGCCATCCTGATATACTTTGATTCAAACATATCTTTCTGATCCCATCCACTCCACGTTGTTCAAACTTTTACACCTCCGTGCTCCCAAAAAATTTAAATGAGAAGAAAAAAGAGAGAAAGACTAAGCATAAATCTTGCAAGACAAAGATCTTTGAATGCTGGGTAAGAGGAAGAAAAGGTGAGTACTTATGCACTGCATCAGAGGCAACAGAGAAACTGTAGTTTGAGGGTGTTGCCCAATACAGTGGACGGAAATCAAATATGACTGTTCACAGCGAGACATTCTATGGAAGCTTGGCAACCACTCTCCAAAAGTGGCTAACAACGACAGCAGCGTCCAATGTGCAAGTGTCTACAGATAACGAGTCAGAGTACCAAGACAGTCTCTCAGCCTGCAATGTGGTCTATCCACAATACTCGCCCAATGACGATGACATTTTGTATGGTGAGAGCGAAGTGGTGCAAGATGCTCCATCTGCCATTAAGACGGGTCCTTCTTGGCTTCAGTGAGTATAAGGACAATGGAAGACAAGAGTTCCAGAAGACATGCAAGCACTCATCGTTGTTGCTTTGGGACCAAACCAGTGTCAACAGCTGAGTGTGAACAAAGCTTCAGTTCAATGAACACCGCAATGACATCACTCAGGAACTCCCTTGGAATTAGAATGACATCACTGAGCAGCCTTCTTTCCCTCAGCTGAAAAGTGCGGCCCAAAGGATTATGTCGTTATCGTGGTCGTTAAAAGGATGAAGAAGCGCTGACCATTTGACATGTAAAAAGTGTAAGTAGGTACATATTAAGTAAAAGGCCACCTGGTCTCTTTTCTAAAAGGACGATATCAATGTAAGAAATGCTCTCCCGATGAAGAAGAATATGAAGATCAAAAGGAGAATCATAATGAGTAAAGAGCGGATGCCTAACCTCAAACGCACTATAATGTGAACTGGATAGATTTTTTTTTAAAATGCACTCCTGATATAAGAATATAAAGATCAAAATTTGAAACATAATGATAACACAACATGGAGCTGAAGAAACATTTTGCCTAAAATTGGGTTTATTAGGCCAAACCTCGGGTGAGGGAACATAAGAATGCTCATGTTTTCTCTCAATGGCAGGGGTTTGTAGATAGATTTTAAGTGGTCTAGTCCAGTCAATATTAAGGTTCATGAATTTTATGTGAAAGCCATCTCCATGCATGGTTTAATCTAAATCTTGTCCTATCTCTAAATCAAAGCAAAGTTGAAGTATAATACCTATGAAACAGCAGCTAGACTAAAACTACTGTTTGACTGAAATTAATGTCAAAATTGAAAATGAACATAAATGGTAATCTACAGAGCCAGTTCAGTCTACAGCGGATTCTGGAAGGCTTGCAGAAACAATGTACAAGTTGCAGACAAAGTACTTGTGATTAGGGTGTTGGACAAAGATGGGAGATGGATCAAAGCAACTACGGTAAGTAGTTTACTTTACAGATGGATGGCTGTGATGGACAGCTGATAAATCAACAGGCTGCTCAGGCAAGAGATCGCTGTGCCTGAAAGCCTTATGAGTACAACCAAGTTGCTTGTTTGTGTGCAAACGTTTCTTTTCACTGTGAAATAGTTGTGGTATGCATAAATTATTGAAAATACAAATACAAAACAGTCATTTTCTATATAAAAATAGCCTAATTAAAAAAGCTTTTCTTTTTTATTTTATTCTTGAAATCAACGTAAAATTATTTCTACTAAATGCATTAAAAATAAATATTTTGCAAAAGATTTCCGTCAGGGTACCATGCCCCCGGAGTCCGGATCCCCCTAGATCAGTGGTGTCAAACTCATTTTCACCCCGGGCCACATCAGCATTATGGTTGCCCTCAAAGGGCCGGTTGTAACTGTAAGACTATAAATATAACCATACTTGGGATTTTCGCGGACCTCGATTGTAATTGTTGACGGGGGGGGGGGTGCAATCGCCTTTATTTTTTTTTGACCGGATTCCGCATCAGATAATTAGGTTCTCGCGGGCCATAAAACATGACGTGGCGGGCCGGATTTCGCCCGCGGGCCGGGAGTTTGACACCTATGCCCTAGATTGATCGATTCCCCCAGTGAATTCTGGCCACTGACACCACTGTGTATAAGTAAAACAACTGTACCTTGTGAGGGTAATGCATTGTATGTTGTCTCTTTTGATGGCTACTACTGCAGTCGCTTGCACTCTCACTAAAGTGTTTAGCTTGCCGATGGTATTTCAAACTTGTAGTGTGGTATTGGAACTCTCCTTGACATAAAGTACATATTACTTTAGTTCTGTCAAGTGAGCCATACCAAAGTATTGTATAACAAAAGGAAGCCTTTCAAAGGCTCAGTTAAAGTTTTGTTTCCATTGCAACTGTCGACGGCCCTAGTAATTTTATGTCATAGGAAAAGCTGATTTCCAAGTATGACTGATAAACAATCTCCTAGATTAACAGGTAACCAGACCAGCAGCTAATTGCTTATTTTAGATTTGTGACCAGTTGTCAGCAGATTTCATACTAACCGGTAGTCTATTTGTAATACTGGAAGCCAAATCCAGCCTGATTTGTAGCATAAATGAGTGTGCTTGTGTTCTGTTGAGCATATTGCCTATCAGTGGTGGGCAGCGGTGCACTAGGCTTCCAGGCTTACACCCTACTCTAGGTTTTCCTAATAAAATTTATCCTAATTTATTCTGGACTTCTCTTATCATGAGAGAAAAAAAAACTCAGCATTTGTTTTCCTCAAATTCACACAGAAGAGCTACAACAAGCTAAACATCCTGGAGAAAATGGTTGCCAGAGAAAAAAAAATCTATTTTTTGTGTACATTTTTTTCTTCTGTTGGGAGAATTAACACAGTGAGATATATTTTTTTCCCCGTTGGAAATAGCTTTCTGCCGTGTGGTGCTTGTGCTGGTACCCACCTCCTCGATTTCCCTCCTCTTCAGCTGAATGGCTCGATTTCGCGCCGCCGCCCTCGTTACAGAAGATGGGAGCCCTCTGCTGGAGGCATTATCTCTTTCCTGAGAGATCTGTGGGTGGTGTGCAGGAGAGAAAATGACTCACTGTAAGTAGTCTCACATGCCAGGCATATGCCTCTCTGCTATTAGCCTGGTGAAAGCAGTGTGGTTCAGGGGCCTGCTCCTCAAAAACAGTGACATGCAATCGAATATCTGCAAAATGCAACCATTTTCCATCTCTGTTTTTCAGGTCCTTACTGGTGAATGCAGCTCTTTTTTTTGCTGTAAACACAACCCATGTAATTGCCAATACAGTAAAACCTTGACATACGAGTGCACTAACTTACGAGTATTCCGAGTTACGAGCCGTTGCTCGGACAATTTCTTGCTTCGCCTTACGAGCCTAGACCCGAGTTACGAGCCGAGCAAGCGGAGCATTTCCGAAAAATTCTGAATGGAAGGAAGAAACAAACCACCATGGATAGGTTTTTATCGAAACGCCCTGCAGATCAGAGTCAGAAAAGCGTGACGAAAAAGCCAAAAATCAATGAAAAAGATGCAAACGTCACTGATGAAGATTAAGTGTAAGTGAAGAATAATAATGTAGCAATTAAGTTTAGAACCAGTTTATTTCTTTATATTCTATTTTATTATCTTTGTATTATGTTTTGTATTAATTATTTATTATTTATAAATACATTTCTCATTTTTATAACTACGTAACAAAGAAATTAGGGTGTTTTTTGGGGGGCTGGAACGGATTAATGGTATTTAAATTAATTTCAATGGGGAAAATTGATTTGATATACGAGTAAACCGAGTTACGAGCTCGGTCACGGAACGAATTAAACTTGTATGTCAAGGTATTACTGTGTAATCCAAATCTTCCATGTAGAGAAAAAGACAATACCCAAGACAGATTCTCACAATGTTGTATCACTCATTCTCATGTATCAAGTAGTTCAGCATCAAGAATGTCACACATGACATTTCTGTTCACAGGAGGCTAATCTGTAAACCCGACATGCCCACGCCCTTTTCAGGACATGACAAATCCTTTCTAACCAATCACCTCAACTCAGTGAAGGTGAATGCTACAAGTCAGACCAGCAGTTCACTCAAAATATGTCAAAAAATATTTTATTGAAATGGTAAAGTGCAATACTCTAGACCAGGGGTGGCCAATTCCAGGCCTCGCGGGCCGGTGTGTATGCAGGTTTTTACTGCCACCAGTTACCACGGTTCAATCAGCTAATTAGTCATACACACAATCACCGATTCACTTGTAAATTACAGAACGATAAAATGCTACAATACACGCATTGACGCATACCGGCACAAGAACATTCATCAGCTGCTTTTCATATCGCGGATATGTAGATTAAAATATCAGATCGTGTAAACGATTGGGCTAATTCAATAATTGTTAACTGGCGGCAGCAAAAACCTGCATACACACCGGCCCGCGAGGCCTGGAATTGGCCACCCCTGCTCTAGACCTTCTATTTTTAAAGATGCTCTCAATTTCTGTACAAGCTATAAAATGGATCTCATTAGAACCTATCTTTCGGCATTCGCCTTCAGAAAGACGTAGCATAATAATAATAGGCCATCTATAGCAGACGACTGTTAGGAAATAATGCTAACCATCTTGCATTCTCAAAAATGAAAATGTTACAATTATAAATTAATGCCATAAAGAATGTTACCTGCGTCTGTCGATAACAAAAAAACTGAAAGCTATTCTATGATAAATTAAGTTGTCCCTGACCCGTCTCAGCGATGTACATCTGTCCCGGTCGGATTGTAAGAATAATTGTTTGTGGCAGCCCTATGTGCTGTGTTACAGTACTGTATTGTATTGTGCGTTTTTAACTGACGGAAACAAAAGCTTACCATGAAAGAAAGAGGTGTTATTTCCCTCTCTCTGCCCGTGCGGTGAACCGACTTGGGAGCATCTGAGAAATGCACAAAATAATAGACAGATTGTCAATAGCAAGCAACTTCCATGACACGAAAAATAAATCCCTTGCATTCCAGATAGATGACTAAGTGACACTTAGGAAACGTGTCCATGACGTGGAACAATTTATATGACACAGGATGCAGTTGTGAGCTTTAATCACATTGGATTGAGACTAGTCTGTTTCTTTTTTCAAAGGCTCCAAACATTGGCTAATCTCTTGTCAGTAAGAAAACGATCCGCAGAAAATGAAATGTGGGCCTTTAAGAGAATTCATGGGGTATGGTTTATAAAATCTGCCTGGTGAGGTTTGAATGCAGCGTTCCTTTGCGTGGGAATGGAATTGTTATGGTTCATTATATGCTGCAGGATTCAGGCCTAGCTCTCTCGCACAAGCAGTGAGTCATTCTCACACTTCTCAGAGAAACACACAAAAAACCTGCTCAGAGCTCAGAGTACGCCGTTCCCTGTGATAACACTGCTCACATGGCCAGAAAATTATGTTCAAATTCCAAATACTCCAAAAATATATTAACCGTGGTGCGTCAGTGGATAATCATTTGCTTCAGTGAGATATATTTTTGATACAATTAAGACAATTATAATAATTCAGCTTCTGAATAATGGATGTTTTGAAGGATGAAATACATTACAAAAGAGCAGGCAATGCATGGAGATATTTTCAGAAAATTTTGCTCACAAACTAAAATTCATAAAAAGCCTATTAAAGAACAGTCATTAACATTTCATAAATAACTTACTATATACAGTGAGCACCATAATTAATTGTACAGTGACACATTTTTGTTATTTTGGTTCTGTACTCTAGCACTTTGAAAGGATACAATGACAATGAGGTCGAAGTGCAGACTGTCAGCTTTAATTTGAGAGTATTTTCATCCATATCGGATGAACCGTTTAGAAATTATAGAACCTTTTGTACATAGCCTGTTATAGGGGGGATGGTGCAATAAGGGTTGTGCAATTTGATGTCAAGGTAGGGTTGTGCAATATGATGCTCTGGTTTTTACTGGTAATATTGTATATATATGTACATTTTAACAGCAATGGGACCGTGCAATAGTTTGGATGGTGCAATAAGTCAGATGTTGTAAGCGACAGCACTATGTGCCTAGTTAGGTCTGTAATAGGGGGGATGGTGCAATAAGGGTTGTGCAATTTGATGTCATAGTGGGGTTGTGCAATATGATGCTTTGGTTTTTATTGACAATATTGTATATGTATGTAAAATGTCTATGAGATCTGTCATGTCTGTGCATACCTGTCTATGCAATTATGTCTTCTGTAATGCTGCAATGAGTGAGTACAAGACAAATTTCCCTTTGGGGACAATAAAGTATATCTTATCTAATTTTAGTCCCCCTCATTTTCAAGCACCAAAAAATATTGGGACAGTTTAACATAAAGTAGAATAAAGTTATCATTTTTTATACTTTGGTCACATATCCTTTGCATGCCATGACTTCCTGATGTCTGTGACCCAACAATATAAAAAACTCTTGATATTTAATTTTCTGGTACTCCTACAAGCGATACTATAACCTCTCTGCATTTGAATGGATCTATATGGGAATTGGGGGGTGGGACTAGATTTAGCTGTAAATTACACTGGAACAGTATGGAACACATGGTTGGCTAAATGGCTCTAAGTCATCAAAGGTCTGACATATCAAACAAGCCTTAAACCATCACTCTGCTGCCAGATATGCAGTAGATATGGATGGATAACTTGAAGGGTTTCTTCTCCCGACTTATTTTTCTGTAGAGTTCAATAGAAAAATTTGTCAGGAGAAACAACCCTTAAAGTGATCCATCCATATCTACTGCATATCTGGCAGCAGAGTGATGCTTTGAGGCTCATTTGATACCTCAGACCCTTGATGACTTACAGCCATTTCACCAACCATGTATTCCATACTGTTCCAGCATAAGTTACAGCTAAGTCTAGTCCCAACCCCAAATTCCCTGAGATCCATTGAAATGCAGAGACGTAATGCAAGAGTACCAGGAAATAATCTTTTGACGTTGTTGGGTCACAGACATCAGGAAGTCATGGCATGCAAAGGATATCCGACCAAATATTTAAAATGATTACTTTATTGTATATATAAATTCAGGGGTGCCAATAATTGTGGCACACGTGGTTTTGTTAAAAATAATAATTTCTTGATTCATTTTTTCCCCAAAATAAATTTACTTCAATTAAAGGTTGGATTTTTCTCATTTTTCCCCGTGTGAGATTAAGCTAATTCACCGCAACAGTGAATTTCTTATAACCGTTTTTACTCATCTTTACCAGTGCCAATAATAGTGAAGGGCACTATATTTTAAAGGCACTAATTCTTCTCATTTTCTGTTTTGAAAATAGCTGGAAAGGTGTTTGACTTGACATCCTCAAAATGTTGACTTTTAACTTTAATTAAATTTAAATTTTCCATTTCATTTGGAAGGAAGGTGGATCTCCTTTCGCATGCAATTCCCCATATGTTACAAACATGATTTTATTTTATTTTAATGTGTCTGAATACATTTGATGAGGGGTGGGTCACAGTAAATTTATCTACTCGAATAGATTACAGGCTAAAAAGGTTTGTGAGCAAGTTATCTAACCATACCTTTTACCTTATCAATGTTACAGAATTGAACAAGATTGCCACCTGGTGGTCAGACACACCCTCACATTGACTTTTCACAGATTGAGAAGCTGCAGGCATAAGGGTGCACAAAGAGAGCAAAGTAGTTTTAGGATTTTTTTTGTTTTAGGATTTGCCTACTTCTGCTCCAGTGAGGAGGCTTTTTCCTGCAAATGGTACCGTTTAATAGCAATTTGGGGGTAATAATAATACACTGGGGCCGTGGATATATTGGTTATGAGCATCCTTCATAATGTCCTTCTAAGCAACATGTCTCCTGAAATCATCAGAAACAAGGATTTACGAGTAGAAGACATATGTTGGTTCAGTAATTCACTAATTATTTCACATGGCTTCTCCTACCATAGTTATGCTGACGATACTCAACTCTTCCTCTCTTTCTCTCCCTCTACCCCACAGGTTAAAGAGAGAATATCTGCTTGTCTGGCTAACATCTCTGAGTGGATAATCTGAAGTTCAACCTTGACAAGACAGAGCTCCTCTTCATGCCATACAAGACCTCCCCACTACATGACCTCTCCATCACCCTTGACGGGACCATAGTGGCTGCCTCCTGCTTTGCAAGAAACCTGGGGGTGGTCCTGGACGATCAGCTGGACTTCAAAAAGCGCATCAGGGCGACGGCACGGTCCTGCAGGTTCCTCTTGTACAACCAAAAGGATTCGACCGTACCTGACCACCTACTCCACCCAGCTTCTTGTCCAGACCATGGTCACCTCACGCCTGGACTACTGCAACTCCCTGCTCGCAAGCCTACCAGCCTGTGCCATTCTGCCTCTTCAACTGATCCAGAACACAGCTGCCCGGCTTGTGTTCAACCTCTCAAAATTTTTGCATGTCACCCCCCTGCTGAGGTCACTCCACTGGCTGCCAGTTGCAGCCAGGATCAGGTTCAAAGTTCTGACCCTGGCCTATACTGCAACCAATAGGACAGGCCCTGTCTACCTGCAGGACTTAATCCAGCACTATGCTGCTCCTGCTCGACCACTTCGCTCTTCTACAGTAGGGCGACTTGCACTTCCCCTCCTCCATGTAAACGGCTCTCGCTAGTCCCGACTGCGGAGCTTTTCCACCCTAGCTCCTCAATGGTGGAACGAACTCCTCATTCCCCTACGTTCTACTCAAACCATGCCTGCGTTCCGTCGTGGCCTGAAGACACACCTCTTCAGAATAGAATTATAGTATAGCTGATTTACTCACAGCTTACTGTGAACTACATTCAATGTTCATTACTAGGGATAGCTGCTACGTTATGTGAAGGATGTGCTTTGTCTTATCTGTTCTGGAGTTACTTTGATGACCTTTCTGTATGCACTTATTGTTATGTCGCTTTGGATAAAGGCGTCTGTTAAATGACTGTAATGTAATGTAATGAAATCTCTGAATTTCAATTGGTTGAATTTTCTGCCTTGCTCCACCTACTACCTCCCACTCCAACAGCCATTTCAATGATGTTGAACAGGTGGCTGCAGTAAGTCTGAACCGAACAGATTGGCGCATGAATATAATTTAGCACGAGGTAGATAATCAGTTAGCTAACAGATCAACGTTACGGAAGAAGCATTATGTAATGCCAGCAAGCATGGCTGAAAATGTGTCCTTGCACCGAAGAAAGATAATATTCGACAGCAATGGCTATCTTACATCTGCTGCTGCGGTGGAAGTGCAACTGCATTCAACTAGGATCACTCGTGGCTATGCAGCAATCATACATGCGTATTTCAGTTACATGCTTTCATTACATGCTAACAGAAAATTTGCGAAAACAGAAAGATTTACATTAGGAAACATTCATGCATCAGAGTTTAGCAGGATTTATCATATTTTGAGCCACCAGAGTAGAACTTTAATTAAGCACAATCATATATTTTCTAACTGCAGTCTAATAGGAGAAATACAGCAATTTAGACAATTAAGGCACAGAATCAGCATACATAATGGACCTCTAGGAACGGAGTTGTCCACCCCTGTGATAAAAATACATTTTTCAGAACATTGTTACCTTTTTGAAACCTAGCATACCTTTGTACCCCTTTGTTGTCCCAGGAGGACATTTTCTGAAGTTTTTCACATCATCATACTGGCTAGCAGGTGGGGGCAGATGTAGGCCTGTTGGGGGCCTTCTGGGATGGAAACTTGTGCCCTCAGCAGTGTGATATCTCTGGGATCTTAAACTGGTGCTTGACGTTCTTAAAAAACTCTCAGTCTTCATAAACCTGGAAAATCATAAAGTAAATAAAAAGTAAATAAAGTACACACACAAACAGAGATACAGAGAGAGAGAGATGGAAATACGTTATTAAGTTAATATCAAAATACCATAAAATTTGGTTTCAATCCGCAGGCAGGACACATTAACTAGAAACCCCATTCTAATTAACTTAATCATTTATGTTTTGTATTGTTCACTGTCCACGATAAACAAAAAAACAATAAACACAAATATTTATATACAACTGATATTTAGTGAGTGAATAAGTGATAATAAATCAAGTGAACAAATGATGATTAATGCTTAAAAACTATGTAAATCTCTTTGAATTGTTTCTTTTGTAAAATATTGACAGTTAACCATATAAAAATCGTCAAAATAAACACAGGAGCTTGCTTACTTTTACAAGCATCTCTGTTTTTTGCAGTTAGATATCTCACATGAAGGCCCCACATGAACCTACCTTGGCCTGGAAAGAGTCCTTGTGACTGACGGACTTCTGATTCTTCTAAAACGGCTTCTCTCTTCCTGCAATGATCAACCACAATGCAATGGTGTGAGAAAGCATTCATATTAAAAACATGATTTCTTACAGGTCTAATATTCAGTACCCAATAACACCATTTTCTGAGTTGATGTCTTAATCCTAAAACAACACACAACTACTTTTTAAATTGTGTGCACAGCAGATATGGCATAATGGTAGTAATATTACGCAACATATGGCAATAGATAATAGGCCTATGTTCACTGTAACTGGGTCATTGCATATTGCAGCAGTTAGGAAAATGTAACTAGCAGTAAGCTAACATTAGCCAACTTGAGGGTGTTTGATTAAAATGTAGAATCAGATATACTGGTATTTAGCAGATGGTCTTATCCAGAGTGACTTACAACTTTTTTTTTGCAAATGAAACAGATTGTTAATCAAATTTCAAAAGGCCATCGGGAAAGTTTTATTTTGCCTTCAGAAGTCTGATATCTCTCATACATACTTCCATGGGGAGCTCCAATGTTTTGCCCTCACAGCGCAGACAAGCACAGTCGCCTACAGGCTAACTTCCAGGGCTTCACAGCTTAGGTTGGTTGAGGATGTGCTTTGCTGTCTTGGTTAATAATAATAATAATACTAATAATAACAATAAAATAATAATAATAATAATAATAATAATACATTTATACTGCACCTTTGAAGTGATACAGCACTAAGTGCTTCACAGAATATAAAAACCAATCAAACAAAAACCAAGTAAGAGTCATCATTAAAAACAAGCCTACAGAAATTAGGCTTTAAATTAGATTTAAAAGAAGGCAATGACCCAGCATGTGTAATGTTTAGGGCCGGGACTGTCCCAGAGTCTAGGAGCCATAACTGAGAAGGGTAGATCCCCCTTTGTTTTCAATGTAGACTCCGGAGCAGTCAATAAGGCTTGCTTTGAAGACCTGAGCAATCTTTGGGATCTGTAAGGTATTATAATCTCACAATTTTTTTTCAGCTATGAACAGCATTAATAAACTTTTATATTCCATAGCAGGTTTCATAAGAAAATATATGAGAAGCTAGTATATTTTGTGTTAAGTAACAATGTATGTGACGTAGCCCAATATCATTTGCATTAGATTTTGGGAGTCCAATAGACCAAGACCAATAGGAATCTTGACCTTTTCAAGTAATTCGATGTAGAGCTGTTAGACGCGTTTAAAAAGTAGCCTAGGCCTATATTATATTTAAAATAACATTCTAATTGACCGAACAGAGGCAATCACTAGAATCTACCTGCCGACCTCCTCACAATAGGCTACAGGGCTGAGCTAAAGAAAACTAATGTTTGATTTGGTTGAGGCAAGCATGACAGCGATCTATAAAACTTACACAAGATCTGTTAATCAGTTACGGAATCAATTGACGTGGCTAAATTTCAAAGCAATTATGATTTTTAACTTTTAGGCTTTGCTTTACTTTTGCTATAAAAAGGAAAACAAAATTAAATTCAAAGGATAGGCTACAGTTAGCCATAGGTAGGAGTAGGCTGACGGTGACCGGTCACAGCTTATTCCTGTCGATTCTTTAAATCTAGGCTAAATAAACGCGACATTAAAAGTGGCATACCATTTTGCTTTTCCAAGGGAATGTTCTATCTCCACCGATACCTCTTTATTAAGCAACAGCAAGCCGATCTGAAAGACCAGGAAGAACGAAAATTCACTTTCATTTTCGATCAAATCTAGGACCGCGTTTTTCTTTCAAGTTTGTAGGCTACTTACAGCTTTCATTTAAATATCGCTAGGCTACAGACTTATAGCTATACATTATATATAAATCTAGAATGGTCTACAAAACGAATACCTGCAACTTCAGCCGAGTAAGTAACTTCAGTGTGCGTGCGTGTGTGTCTGTGCACATGCATGTATGTGTCTGTGTGTGTCTGTGCAGTGTGTGTGTGTTTGTGTCTGTGTGGCTACTTAATACTACGGAACAGTGCGAAACCTAATCCTAAATAGGCTATAATTGTTAAAGAGATGAGAAAATTAAGCCGTTAAAAATATTGGCAACGATAGCCTACCAGTAAACTGTTAAAAATATTGATAATTTCTGATTTGCCTGGCGGTGGAAATATAATTTTTTTATTTTCACAAGTAGCCTACAAATGGAAACGCCCATGCAGGTTGCATAAACTTGTCTGCATTTGAGATTGCCCAGATCTCACCTGCGTGCTTGTATTTGTAGGCCATGTAGGAGCCACGTGACTACAGCACACTACCAGACCGCAAACCTGCCTGCATACAATATATATATTTTTCTTCTTTTAAACAATAATTTGGCGCGCAACGTGAGACTGTCGACGTCCAAAACCAACGCTAATTTGGCATGCCCAATTATTCCCCCAACCGTTCATGCAACAACCACTGCACAGGCCTACACAAACAGTAGGCTACTCAAGTAGGCAAACAGTGGGCGTCACGATTGTATGGAGCTCAGTAGCTAATCTATGCTCATTGATCGAAGGGAATTTATTTGAAGGGCTACACGTAGCTTTTAATTTTCAGTTTGGTACTTTCAAAAATAATAAATCACCTTCAGTAGCCAATGCAAGGCACAATAAAATAACAAATCCCTTACAATAATTTCCCTGAAAATAATTCAATTTTATTTTATTTATATAGCACTTTTTTATAGAGACGCTGCCACGAAGATGCTTACAGTAAGAGGACATCTGAAGCATTCAGCAATATCAAACCTGAACGCCAAAAAATACAGCAGGTGAGGTTAAAAAAACAAAAAACTACTACTAGTGACCCTCAAAGGTGACCCATATTGCACTTCTCACCATTTAAGTAATTGATTGGCTAAATAATCCGCACAGCTTGTTCTCAAGGCCTTAATTGGCAGCTGATTGAAAGGAAATCACAAAAACCAAAATAAATTTGACACCCTGATTTAGCTCATCTCATTTTACGTTTTGACACTGGGCCAGTCAGTGGAGAATGGGTTCCCCCACTATTTCCAGGTACTTCCGGGAGATTTAGCCAAGCATGTGTTCCATACTGTAGGCTACCAGCGTGTGCCCCCCCCACCCCTTAATAAAGTGAACTACATGATATTATTCTGGTTGAGTTCTCTTGGTAGAATGAGGGGACATAGATGGAAATTAGCAAAAGGTAGATACCGCACAGACATTAGGAAGCGCTTCTTCAAACAGAGTAGTCACTGCGTGGAATAGCTTGCCAGGTTATGTAGTAGAGGTAGAAACTAAGTGTTTTCAAGATCAGGCTTGATATGGTGCTGGATACTATTTAGATTGTAGGGGAGCACTAGGTACCCTTTAGTGGTAGGAAGATGGCGAGCATTGTTGGGCTGAATGGCCTGTTCTCGTCATTAAGTTATGTTATGTACACCAAATAAATTAGAAATTAAATGAAATTAAGCACAATATTCCACTGGTGGTGGCTATGTTTGTGGACCCATACCCACCACTCCACAAAACAGCATCCAGAAGTGCAATAGCTTACTTGCAAATGTGTCAAATGTGGATGCAACTGAAATTGTATGGAAGCATATCCTCGCCAAAATTCAAATGAAAATGAAAATCAGCGATTGCATTTCGTTTTCATTCGATGTGCGCAAAAACCATGACATAATTCAAATGAAAATGCAAAAGGCCACCATAGTTAAATGGTAATTCCACTGAAAAAACAACATTAACCTTATTTAACAGATCAAGGCGCAACTAATCAAGTCTCTCTTTGTCGCTGGCCAAAACAATATGTGAACCGAAATATTGACAACTAAAGTTACAATATTGGTAGAGATATATGTCAAAATGATTCGCCGATTTGCATTTTCAATTGAATTTTGGTGCGGATATGCTTCTATAAAATCTGGCCTGATGTGATCGGATTGGTTGTTTAGGATATAAAGCCTCCATGTGAATAGTGTGCTGAACCATTTAGACCACCATTTCAGAAGAATCAGCCAAGATGTTTTTTTTTTAATGTATAAATAACAGTATAAATAATTTTTTTTATTTACAGAAACCTGTTACAAAACAAATAGACTATACAATCTCTTTTTAAATATTTAAAATCTCTATCCTATGACATTTGTTCATGAATTACATAGCAGCCAACACAATTCCAGCTGATCAAATGCATTTGATTATGTATACAAAAATCAACTATACACAATTATAAGCTGGAGTTTGCATTTAGAACAATTCCCTTACAAGCTGCTTTCTGTCATAAATTCACATTACGTATCCATAGTGCTAAATGAAGAAGTCTCCGCGTAGTTCTATGCATTGAAACACTGGCAGAATTGTCAAGACTGAAGTTAAAAGTAAATGAATATGTCCATTGTGGGCTGTTGTTCAACACAACGTGCCTGCAGTCATATGAACACACAGGTTCAGTACAAAAAAAACAAAACACATTTCCATTTGGAGGGGGAGGGTCTGAATTACAATTCAACAGTAGTCTAGCAGAATTAAACAGATCAACCAGGACCAAAAATAAAATAAAATAAAAAGTAAAAGTTTACAAGATTTTCAAGAGCAGGCCCTCTTTGCTGGAGTCTGCCATTGAAGCTAGCCAACACTGCATTTTTCTCTACAGTGAAGACTCAGAAGGTGGTGTGAGAAAGCAAACATTCAAGTCTTGGGGAGAAAATAAGATATACTTAAAGATACTTAAACAGTCAGTGGGAAAGTATTATCAGGCACTTTCTTTTTCAATTATTGTAAAAGCTATAAGACTAAAAACGCTCAATAAAAGCAGTGTTTTAACACAAAGGTTTGGCAACCATGATGGAAGCAGCTGTATTGTAGATTAATTATCTGTATTTATTTTAGGAATTCCCCTGCTCCCTACAACTTTAAAAGTTAAGTGATGCCGTTATGTTAACATACCAGAAGTATGAATGGTATAGATAGGCCAGGTCAGCAAATCCAGTGACTGGGACAGCTCCGACATTCTTTGCTTTGACATGGCTTTGCTTTTTTTGGTCTAGAAGGACCAATCAACTGCAGGCATGCTCCAGGGACCTACTCCGTTTAAAATGTGTTAATTTTTCATTGGTTGCACTTAGATGACAACACTTCACTTTTAAAGGACCTGAGACAGGTCTGTTATTTTTTTTGTTTTTTAAAAATAGGTATATTGCAATATTGGCTTGGCAGTGAACCACTGAGGAAAAAGTAATTAAACTTATTCATTTTTTAGTAAATAAATACAATGCTCAATTGTACCAAAAATGGACATAAGAAAAATGGCTGTGCAAAAATACATATTTAAATATGTAAATTTTTTAACAAAATATGTCATCTGCAATAGGGGTACTTCAATATTTCGTAATACACAGAAGAAAAAGCCAAAAGAAACAGATAGAAATCTGACTCTGCTATGCGGCTACATTGGCCGCCTGACATCAGTAGGGTTGAGATATCTACAGGAGTGGCAAGAGAAGCTGGAGCGTACAGCAGCTGGACGTCAATTCCACCTTAAGAATTAATGTTTCAAATTCAACAGTCACACATAGGTTTCAAGTGGCAGAAGAGGTGGACTTATCCCAGGCTTGGTTCTTATCTACAACTAATTAAGGTCAGGTCAAACTTTCTAGGACATTTGTTCACCTGTCAGTTTTACACGGCATTGCCTGCCTCGCCTTTCAGCACTTTCACAGCCAGGCCGCCTTAAGGCTCCACTCATCACAGGGGAATGGGAGAGCTTTTTAATCCGCCTTAAGGATCGACTCATCACGGGGGAATGGGAGAGCTTTTTAATCCGCCTTAAGGATCGACTCATCACGGGGGAATGGGAGAGCTTTTTATTCCGCCTTAAGGCTCGACTCATCACGGGGGAATGGGAGAGCTTTTTATTCCGCCTTAAGGATCGACTCATCACAGGGGAATGGGAGAGGTTTTTATTCCGCCTTAAGGATCGACTCATCACGGGGGAATGGGAGAGGTTTTTATTCCGCCTTAAGGATCGACTCATCACGGGGGAATGGGAGAGCTTTTTATTCTGCCTTAAGGCTCGACTCATCACGGGGGAATGGGAGAGCTTTTTATTCCGCCTTAAGGATCGACTCATCACGGGGGAATGTGAGAGCTTTTTATTCCGCCTTAAGGCTCGACTCATCACGGGGGAATGGGAGAGCTTTTTATTCCACCTTAAGGATCGACTCATCACGGGGGAATGGGAGAGCTTTTTATTCCGCCTTAAGAATCGACTCATCACGGGGGAATGGGAGAGCTTTTTATTCCGCCTTAAGGCTCGACTCATCACGGGGGAATGGGAGAGCTTTTTATTCCGCCTTAAGGCTCGACTCATCACGGGGGAATGGGAGAGCTTTTTATTCCACCTTAAGGATCGACTCATCACGGGGGAATGGGAGAGGTTTTTATTCCGCTTTAAGGCTCGACTCATCACGGGGGAATGGGAGAGGTTTTTATTCCGCCTTAAGGATCGACTCATCACGGGGGAATGGGAGAGCTTTTTATTCCGCCTTAAGGCTCGACTCATCACGGGGGAATGGGAGAGGTTTTTATTCCGCCTTAAGGATCGACTCATCACGGGGGAATGGGAGAGCTTTTTATTCTGCCTTAAGGATCGACTCATCACGGGGGAATGGGAGAGGTTTTTATTCCGCCTTAAGGATCGACTCATCACGGGAGAATCGGAGAGGTTTTTATTTTAGGTGTTATTTGGCAAACGATTCACCATTTCTACAGCAACAGGCCCCTGAGTGCAACATGCTGAACATCAAAAACGTGAAATTAATCTGGTTTTCAGGTCACATCAGAAGACAAGTGAAGTTTGAAAGTGGCATTCATGACCATTAATGATATGCAGCCACCCGCCTATACTCGAACTGAAGGGGACAGATTTTGTAGCTGCACTCAGCACTGAACAAACTAATATTCCTTAAAATGGTCATCAACAACCTACTAATGAGCTCATCAAGGGTGAAAGAGTCCAGCAGATATGCGGACTTCCTCGTTTTAGAGCTCACCGGCACCCATTATGACATTATTAAGAGTGACCGCACAAGAAAGCTAAAAAATCTATTTAGATGATTGATGGCCCACTGATGCAATAAGAGTTATTTAATAATCACTTAGCATGTGTGGACTTTGACATTTTGAGCACATAATATGACAAAATAAAAAAATATTACATCTACATTAATTTCACAGCTGGTGAGCTCCAAAACGCATAAATCCACATATCCATGCACCTTTTCCATACCTGGTCCACGCCATCATTTCCCCCTGTATTTCATTCTCAATCACAAATACAGTGCCCTCCAAAATTAGTCACACCATTGATGCTGATGAACAAAAAAGACTGTATAAAACAAATACAAGGACTGAGATATATTTTCATTGATAAGATGATTCGATGGAATTGACCAAAATATCACTTCTCAAATTACAAATTTAGTTCCAATAAATTGTCACAAATATTCACACCCCTGTTTTCAGTACATAGTACACTGTCTGGCCAAAAAAAAAGTCGCCGTTGCACCCGTCATGCATAGTGCCCGCTGTACAAGCCTCTGGAGGCAGTGTTATGATCTGGGGGTGCTTCAATTGGTTGTCAGGTCTAGGCTCGTAATGTTATGCAGCAATAAATTTAAGTCAGCCGAGTACCTGAATGTACTAAATGACCAGGTTATCCCATCAATGGGCATATTCCAGGATAACAATGCCAAGATTCATTGGGCTCAAATTGTGAAAGAGTGGTTCAGGGAGCATGAGGAATCATTTTCACACATGAATTGGCCACCGGAGTCCTGACCTTAACCCCATTAAAAGTCTTTAGGTTGTCGAAAAACAATGCCACGACGAATGCGCGCCGTAATCAAAGCTAAAGGCGGTCCAATTAAATATTAGTGTGTGCGAGTTTGTTTTTGGCCAGGCAGAGTAGTCTTCTAGAGCATTTTGAGAGACTTGAACATAGTTGGGGGGGGGGGGGGGGACTCCTACCATATCAGGCCTCCATACAGAATCTTTTAGGATTCTTCATATCTTTCAGTCAGTCCCTTTGGACTGCCATCTTCAACTCAAGCCACACATTTTTGATCATATTCAAGTCTGGTGACTGAGATGGCCATTTCAAAAGAGTAATTTTGTGGTTAGTTAATTTCTTGGTTAATTTTTAAGGTACGATTCAGACCATTGTCTTGTTGAAAGATCTTTACTTTTCCACACGGTGATGACACGTGGACCTTACATTTTTATATATGGACCTCATTTTTACACTTCTATGAAACATAGGTGGCTACAATACAGTAGCTTAAGATTGAGAGTAACGTGAAAGCAACATAATAATATATATTTTTATAGGTTTTATTTAAAATAATTATTTGGGTGTAAATAATTGTGACATCTTTCAGGGGGAAAATATTTTTGTACTACTTAAGTGTACTACTCTAAGATAATATAATTTACCCTATATTATTTTAGCATATCATTTAACCCATTACCTTTATTGTTTACAGCCTTCTTTCTTTGCTCATCTTTATCAAGGTTATGAATCTCGGAGGGCGCTGTAATTACTGAGATGAGTTACTGGTGAAAGCTTTTGATGGATTGCGAACACACGGTAAAGCTGAATTGGCCACGCATTCCTGACATGTGCACAGTAGTCATTACACATTACCTGCTGCAGGGAAGAGAAACAAATTTGCATAATCTGTGTATAAAATAGTGTTTTGTTCAGGCAATACTATTCACAGTAATATCTGGTAATCGATAAAGGTGGCGTTGGTTTTCAAATGATAAATCAATGGTCTTTAATAAATTTTCGTTAAAAAAAAAAAAGGTACCAATGTTTAGTGTATCTGACCTGACATTCACCGCTAGGTCAGGTAATAAAGCCTAGCTAAAAAATGGTTTCTCTCAGAACGTGTGGTCCTATGTTTATTATTTTAAAAGTGTGGTTTGGTCTTCGGAGCTGTGTGTGTGTGTATACTATTTGTCACGGTAAGTGTGTGTGTGTGTGAGTGCCTGCTGGAATGAGCACTGCAACTCCACAATGAAAAGCATAAAATTGAAGTGGAATAAAAAATTCTCGATTGATGGCTTTAATTTTCTCCTCCTACATATGCCCTTGTTTATATAATCACTCGGGACCCCTTACAGTATCCGTTAAAACACCACAAGTGTCAGGAAACGGTTGAGCAGGTGTTGGTTCAGACAACTGCTGAATTTCATAACTCGACCTAAAAACCTGCTCTAGCCAGTTGGCTGTTCTTAGACTAACGGACGCTGGACCCGACCTGCTAAAACACAGATTGCATGCTTCTCGGTCCGCGCTACAAGGAATATAGTGTTTCATTACCAGACAGCGTGTGTTTGTGTGTAGTTTTGTATGCGTCTGTATGTAAGTGTATTTGCCTGGCCCCGTAGTCTGTACCATACAGCTTCAGCGCGAGGTCACACAACAACAATCCCTTCTGAAGGAAGACAAGCCAGCCGATCCAGTCTACAAAAGCGACGATGACCCAGTGCGTAGGGTCCCCACAGTCACGGCAACCTGCCCAGCCGTGGACGTGAATGGCTTTGTTTGGGGAATTCTGTGGTTTCCAACCTGTCCAGACAGGTCTCTGCCCCTGAGGATGAAGGGACAGCAAGGCAAGGCCTCCTCTGGCTTGGAGTAGCAGGGAGAACCAGTGCGGTCATTTGGCCCGGAATTGTGGGAAACCACATCATCCCCATCAGGGACGTGCCTTTGGCTGGAGGAAAGGAAGAGAAAAGGTTAAAGGTTTTTCTTCCATTTAAAGTGTTCATTGAGATAAACATGTTTTTTTCAACCAATTTATATTTTAAAAAGTGCTTTTGATGAAAAGTATGTCATTTCTAAACATTATTTCTAAGCTGGTGGTCTGACGTGTTCCGCATGGACATTCCGCTCCGGTTCACTTCTGACTGGCAGCCCACTAAATAGGTGCACCATAGATGGATGAAAATGTACATCTCTGTGTTGCTTACATAAGCAACATGGTCTCCAAGAGACTGATGCCAAATTCCCCTATAGTGGATAGTGAAAAGACCCTGTTCATTTCAAAATAATAAAAAAAAATGTTTGATTGTTGAATTATTTCTGTTATAAGTAGCCATGGTAACATTTGAATTAATATAAAAGTTCCAACGTGCTCAACTCAATCTCCTCATGCAGTTTCAATGCATGCTGAATCCTGAGTTTAATAAATGTACATTGTTTTAAGAAAGACAGCACAAGCAATCAGGTCATTTCTATATTTATTAGCACGGACGCGTTTCAGCAGTCAAGCCTTCCTCAGCGTGCGTGGATTGCTTGCGCTGTCCTTCTTAAAACATTGAACATTTGAATTAACCACGCAGAGCTGTATGAATGTATGAAAATAAACCACCACAGGCTGGTACACTCATCAGTTTTGTCTCAGGACCACATTGCACTACACTGTCATGGTTTTTCATATTTCATCTGCCCAGCAGTTATGATGGGTGCAAAGGCCCACCTGTTGTATAAATGCATTACTGGGAAGCCCCTGTGACCCTGGAATGGTTCGGCCGTGTTTGCCACGGACGTTGTTGAGCGTGGGCAACTTAGCCGTTTTGAGCGCCCTCCCAGGGCCCAGGGACCCTGGCCCCTTGCACCTCTTCCCCTCGAGGCCGTCCATGGGCGCGTGTGCGACAAAGGGCCCCAGGGAGAGGGTAGAGTCACTGCTGTTCATCACCACGCTCATGCGCTTTATTGGCTCAGCGGGGCTGCCTGTCGGAGGGCCCCTCCCCGATTGGTCATGCCTGAGGCTGAGGGCGGAGCCGTGCCCCGAGCTGTGGTGGATTCCGCCGTTTGGGGGTGGGGTCGCCAGCGAGGCCGGGCGGGTGCTCCCTGGGCCCCCGGAGTTCAGAGCGCAGTTCTTCCTCGGCACTGGAGAAACGGAAGAGGAGGAAGAGGACTCGGTGGGGTGCGTGGGCGAGCTGCTCTTCCTCTTCCTGGCCACGCCGAGGCTGGTGGAGGAGTTGGTAGGCGGAGGCTCCTTGATTCTGAAGGGCTTTGCGTTGGGCCTGGTCTTCAGGGGCCTGCTGGAGGCCAGAGAGGGAACCTGGGGCCAGGATGGGCCCTGCCTGGGCTGAGTGCTGCTGTAGGGGGGGCGGTCCTGACGCGCACTCAGGGTCGTCCCGTACGAGAGCACGGCTTTGCTGTCCAAGGACTGAGAGTAGGGGGACGAGGGCAGGGGCAGGGGGGCGGGCGGCAGGAACACGCCCCCGCTGGTGCTCTGGTGGGGCGA
Source organism: Ilyophis sp. 1 JC-2022 (assembly GCA_022702515.1). NCBI lineage: Eukaryota > Metazoa > Chordata > Actinopteri > Anguilliformes > Synaphobranchidae > Ilyophis > Ilyophis sp. 1 JC-2022. The sequence goes on from CM040402.1 coordinate 18,207,319, forward strand.
GGCCAGCGAGTTTGCGCTCGTCCTGTGGGGCGTCGAGTGTGTAGAATTCTGTGAGGCGGGTGGGATTTTCCTGGAAAAGTAAGCAACCGATAGTTAGGAAAGACAAGTGCTGTGCGACACTTTTCACTCGCAAGCCAGCAAGGTTCAGACAGGCATCAAAAACCTGGATAAGTGACGGAATTTAACAATGACATTTTCCAAGCAAAAAACGTTTTAAATTCTGCTGATTATCAACCACTGCAGCACCAAATTTTTTTTAGTTTTGCATCACAAATTAACATTTATCTTGCAGCATAACAAGACATTTAGACATCAAATCTAGTAAGCTGGTGCATTCTTTTTTAAAACTTTTTTAAAACTGAATGGAAATATCAATTTGGGGTACCCCTCTTGTAAAGGACGCTGAAAACAAATTCATAGAATTTTCTGGAATGCTGTGCTCTGCACAAGCAAACTTATCGTGTTGGTGTTTACAGCCTGAAAAAAAACAATACATATTTTACCACAGTGGGTTTTTTCCCCCTAGACACATCAAGTCAAGTGAGGCTGGTGGATTTTCTTGCTAGAAGTAGAAATAGTGAATCAATAGGCAGGATTTCAAGGCCCAAACTATCCGCATGACCTAAGTGCCTATACAGGTTGGCTAGATCCACCTGTCAACATGTAAGAGGAAAAAAATTATAATTTGGATGGAAAAGAAGCTGATGGCACAGATCTCCCTCTGAGAGGGTAACAGCTTTAAACCTACCAGCTGGGTTCTCATGGACATGAAAAACCTGGAGAAGACAATGCATCTGGCAGACGCCCTTTACAGTCTTGGATAGTTATGGAAAATAAAGCAATTTTAAATGCTTTAGAAAAAGTCATAGAAATTTCCAATCATCATTTTTGTAGTATGTACGTACAGTGAGCACCATAATTCATTGCCAAGGCGCACTGGAGCTGTTCTGGCGGCTCGTGGTGGCCCAACACCTTACTAAGACACTTTATGTTGATCTTTCCTTTAATTTATCACCTGTCTGTATATACAGTCAGCACCATAATTCATTGGACAGTGACACATTTTTTGTTATTTTGGTTCTGTACTCTAGCACTTTGAGTTTGAAAGGATACAATGAGGTTGAAGTGCAGACTACTGACATTTATCATAACGACGTTGTTAAATTGTAACTTAATGAATTAACTCAGAAAAGCTAAGCGCCCAGCCTTCTGTTCTGCACAGCCCATCTCTGCCTGCTAAAGACAAATCATCTGTTGCCATGGTGATAGTGCTCAAAGGCAAAAAGAAAACTTACCGATTGACTGATAATGAGCACGAGCGAAGGCCAAAGTGAGATTTTCCTCCAAAATAAATTCAACCACTGCAGCACCAAAAAAACAGTACTGCCTGTTTCAGATATGAATTAGCATAGTGGGTTTTCAATTCTACAATGCGAAATCGGGGTAAAAATGGGTTTGAAAGATAAATATGAGTCCAACATGGTGTATTAAATGGAAGAATTAATTTGAATGGTTCCAACTGTCAAAAAGTGGTATTTCATACATTACTTGTTAGCCATTAATATTTAATGTAATTTCCACGTCTACATTTCTACAGGAAATTACATCAGCAGATTCAGTCTGCATGAAGGTGAATGAACTTCACGTCCAGGAACTCACTTCCACATCTGAGAGCTGATGTGCTTTTCCACCATAGCACTGATGGCACATCGAACTCGATCCCACCGCCGGCTGAACGTGTAGCAGCCTCTCCCAAACTGACGGCTTCCGAAGGTGCAAACCTGAGAATGGGAAAGCATATTACACAGGTCACACTAACACGGCGCCGGCTGTTAGTGATCTTATGTCATAAACATCTTTGTAAATGCTAGAAACTCAACTGGTTCATTCTGAACAGAGTCAGTTTGAAGGCCATTCAGTTAGACTGCGAGGGATGAGAGGCAATCCCAGAGAGGAACACAGTCAATGTAACATGCAGGCAACAAATCTCATAGGCCCATATTTTTAATTTATCGTTTAACTTGACCTTTAACCAGGGGCCTATTCTTACTTGCAGGGATAATCTGGGCAATGAAAGTGAGTAGGAAATGTGAGGGATTGTGTAGCCAATCAGATGTATAGGGGTTATTCATTGGCCAGATGTAAAAAGCCAAGTTTTGTGGGAATTTGACATAGATGCCCCTGACTCTTTCTAGAAGTGCTGCGGGAGTTTTGGCGACCGCAATAAGCAATAAGCCAGGACCATAGTTTAATGTCTCATACAATGGACAGCAGCTTCGACAGCCTAATGCCCCCATCACTGTGCTGAGGCTCCTGCGAGTCGGGGGCAGACTTACGGCTGCAGGCCGAGGGTGGTAGCCTGAATAGTGGCAGTCCGGTTTCTCCGCGCCCTCCTCGTTGTCCCCTTCGTCGCTGGACAGACGGGACACCCCGTCCAGGGTGGGTGCAGATTGGAGGGGCGACTCCTGGTGCAGGGCAGGGTCCCCCGGGATGTGAGCGTTCCCTCCTAGGTGCGCGGGATAGCTGTTCTGTCTGCGATTCAAGACCGACCACAAAGGATTGTTAAACAAAGGGGCATGTTGATTTCCATACATATGACTAGGAAGACGAGGAGCGATTGGTCTGACATACAGCCTTATCAGGTATGGGAAGACAAAAACACACTAAAATACATAATACCGCACAAATAAATGCATATATAATCCAGTGAAAATGGTAGAGGTGTAGGTTACATTGCAGGTGGTACAGATATATAAATCATCCAAAATGACCAGGGCCACCAGTTTGTCTCTGCTCAATTCACTTCAGTCCTCCACCAACCAGAGCTCGACAGCCTTTTGTCAGGCTATGTGTCAATCAATTTTTCTGACTGCACCATCCCAATCATCTACATTGATAAACGAATTACCACTAAGTAATCACAGAAGATTGACAGCAATGTTTACAAGCAACACTAACATGGTAAATTCAGTCCAATTACTTTACAACCCTGGACAGTATTTTGAAATTGTTGTAGAGGGATGGCAGTTTTTGTTTGAAGCACTGGGAAATTCACAGAAATAGTTAGTATAATAATAGTATAACACTATAATAATATGATTATTATTTAATAATAGTTTGGAGCAGAGCCATATTAAAAATATGATAAATGAAAGTGGTGAAAGTTATGTCCACAGTTCGACGAAAATTTTATATCGTAAGCTGTGATTACATTTTATCATGGTCAGTCTCTTCTGTTGTTGACATGTTTGGCGAAACATGTCCATATGAAGAGACATCTTTCTGCATCAACAGAGTTTGCTATAATGGACACTTTGCTTGGGATCCAAAATCCAATGTGAATTTGGGGTAAAAATTGGTTTGAAAGATACGTATGAATCCATTAAATGGCTAAATTAATTTGAATTAATTGAACTGTCAATAAGCATATTTCATACATTATTTGTTAGCCATTCATATGTGATGTAATTTCCATGTAACAGTGTAAAGTTGTGCAAAATAAATTAAATGAGTCTGTGTAGTGCACCAGTTAACACGCATTCGTTCAAAGACATGCTTTTACGAGTGTATGCATTTGACATTCCATTCATGTTCATACCTTTTACTCTCCCAGTATTAAGTCAACAAATTGTTTAAAAACATCACACTAAGCCACAATTGTATCCACTTGACTGTACCATTCACATGCCAACAAGAACCACTGGAGAATAAAAATTTAAAACCATGCGTGTCACTAGTGGCCTGACATATTACAAACCTATATTTTGAATACGAGGTTCTGGAGGTTAATGGCAGAAATAAGAAAGAGAGGCTACTGAAGGAAAACTGTACAATCAACCTGTTCAACCTGCTTAACCTGCCTACTGTGAAACACTCAAAGCGTGCAGAGAGCAAGAGTGTGTACTCAGGAAGACTAGAGCGCAGGGAGGAAAGTTAGCACACGGTGAGGAATGTTAGCACACGGTGAGGAAAGTTAGCACACGGTGAGGAAAGTTAGCACACGGTGAGGAAAGTTAGCACACAGTGAGGAAAGTTAGCACACGGTGAGGAATGTTAGCACACGATGAGGAATGTTAGCACACGATGAGGAATGTTAGCACACGGTGAGGAAAGTTAGCACACGGTGAGGAATGTTAGCACACGATGAGGAATGTTAGCACACGATGAGGAATGTTAGCACACGATGAGGAATGTTAGCACACGGTGAGGAAAGTTAGCACACCGTGAGGAAAGTTAGCACGCGGTGAGGAAAGTTAGCACGCGGTGAGGAAAGTTAGCACGCGGTGAGGAAAGTTAGCACACGGTGAGGAAAGTTAGCACACAGTTAATGTGCGTTGAAGAAGCCTTGTGTGCAGTGAGTAAGACTAGCGGGCAATGAGGAAGATTAGCATGCAGTGGGGAACTCTCACCGTGGAAGACTCGGATTGTGAGGTCTGGGTTTGCTCGGCGCGGAAGGCTTGGCTTCGGCGGTGCTGTTGCCGTGGGTGACAGGGGAGGGGGTGGGGTTAGCATCCCTGAGAGGCGGGGTCTGCTGAGAGGGGTCTGCACTGCGCTGCAGTTCCTTCTCCCTTGCTCTGCTCTTGTGTTCCGCTAATAACACATCAAAACGTTTCCGCCGGCCCAGAACGGCCCTCCGCTGGCTTAAGGAATGCCTCTGTGGAGGAAACAGTCCGATAAGTGTCACTATATCAGCTTAAATCCATTTAGCTGATGCTCTAACCCAGAAGCATTCACACAGGTATCAAAGTGCACTTGGTCCATAAACTGTCCATAAACTGTTTGGCACAGGGATAGGGAAACCTTTTCCATGTATTTGTTGTAGCCTACATGTCTCTGGATTTCATTCCAACATCTGATTTTCTGGTAATTGGTGGCAACAAAAACAAAAACCATTCCTAGCCTGGATACGGCCATTCAGGAATAATAATAATAATAATAATAATCTTTATTTATATAGCACTTTTCAACAATTTTTTAAAATTAAATTAATACAAAATAAAATGAATAGAGAGAAAGGAAAAGAGGAATAACTATTAAGAGTGAGAATTAAGAGGGCGATCTAAAAACAGCATAAATCAAGCATGAAAAAATAAAGAAACTTATCAAAGGCTGAAGGAATGCCTTCTGATAAAAGCACGTTTTAAGGAGTGATTTTAAAGAGGACACTGATATCTCTTTTCCACTGGTCAAGTGTACCGTACTGGACCCGTACTGGGCCACATTAAATGGCCGCGGTACAGTACAGAATCAGTACCCTTTCATTTTCCAATTAAAAGGTCAGTAGCTGTAGTCTCCTTTGCGTAAGAGAGCAAGGCTTGGATGTAGCTATAGCAACAATGTTACTAACACGGTTACCAGTGAGCGTCACTAACATCAACAACAAACATGACAGACCCGGAGTTAGTGTCTTTTTTTCCTGTTGTGTCTTGGCTTATATCTTTCTGTTGAATGTTTTGCAGGGTAACAAGTTATCAGTGAGCTCGCAGGGATTTAAAAATGGCGGTTAAATTCCGTTGTGTGCGCGCGCACTGGCGTAATGACACCCATCGGACCGCTTTTGAAAGTGGACTGGTACCACATATGTTAGGGTACCTAACCAGCACGTCTTAGGCGTACCGTGACCGCACCGAACTTTCCTCAAACGGTAATTGAAAAACGTACTGCACCGTACCAGTACGGGTCCAGTACGGTACACTTGACCAGTGGAAACGAGATATGAGTTTGCCAGTCTGATATCCTCAGGCAGGTGGTTCAAAGCACTGGGGGCCCTAACAGCGAAGGCCCAGTCACCCTTAGACTTTAGTCGGGTCTTTGGAAGAGCCAAGAGGGGCCTGCAGATCTCTGACTGCACACTGACACATAATATGGAGTTAGAAAGTTAGAGATGTAGCGAGGAGCCAGACCATGAAGTGCCTTAAAGGTAATAAGTAAAATCTTAAAATCAATTCTAAAACATACCGGAAGCCAATGAAGAGATTCTAAAATAGGGGTGAAACGGTCCCGCCTCTTGGTTTTCCATTAAAAGCCTAGCTCTGAATGGGGGAATGAGGTTCCCCACTTCTGGTTTACTTCTATCTGCTTAGTAACGTATGCTTACATAGAATAAAACTAGTTTTAATATACATTTTTTTGGGGTATCAATCACACTGAAAAATAAACCTGGATCTAACCACACACCTTACAGACTAAGAACACACACAATGGACACTTCCTGGGAGAAGGAAGCCAGTTCACCCACCTTGCATGTTAGCGATCTTGTGCATGGCTTCCGTGTCGTCAGGTCCAACACTCCACAGTGGAAATCCGCATTAAATTCCCGCTCTGTTTGAATGGAAACCCCTCAGTTTCAAACCACTCAGCTTCAGATTACAATTCCATTGGATTTAATTATCTTAAAATGACAGCTGCAGAAATGTCCTTATTTTAAAACAGGGGAGTACATTTCACCCCATGTTGACTCAAAAATTTTTTGGCCGCTATTGTCTTGACATTGTTGACATACAAATAATATTTCATAAAGTATTTTTTTATTTTTTATTTTTTTATTTGTTTCAGATTTCTTTCCCCATTTTCTCCCAATTTAGTAGCCAATTGAACCCCTATTCTAATTAAATTCCCCCCATGTAGCACCTGCTAGAGAACCACCGCTATACAACCCCGTCAGCCGGTAGTAGGAAAGAGGCCGCCACGTCCACTACAGGGCGCGACTCCCCAAGCTCCTGACCGTGATTCCAACTTGCCCGGGGCCTTATTTGCGCAGCGATTCTCTTCCGAGCCCTCCCCCCACCCGGAAGCAGCCGCCAATTGCTGCTCCCACAGGGCGCCGGCCATGCTCGGAAAATGGCAGGTCCGGGGCGCGAACCCCGATCCTCGGAGTACAACTGCCGTTGTGGCTTTCATAAGGTTTTTGAGATTTTTTCTCATAACAGTTGAGTTCAGATCAACATTTTTGATCTGATATGCATTATTGGAAGCTTTCTCAGAGTCTAGTAAGAGACACAAAGAAGGGGGTAGCACTACATTAACAGAAAACACCCCCTGAGTAATCTAAAAAAAAATTACACCACTGCAATTTATACAATTGCTAGACATTGGCAAAACTATGTGGATGACAGTTAAACGTATGCCATTCATGCAAGCTCAAAACTGCATTGCATTCAGGGTGCGAAATTAGCATCCACCACCAGCCAAATGCTGGTAAAACTTTAGCAGCCACTTTGGCACATAACCAACCAAGATATGTTATATTGTAAAAGGTAATGTGGCTGGTAAAATGTTGAAAATGGCCAGTCATTTTTTAGCATCCACAAGCCACTGTGGTCTGGTCAGTGGTCGAAAAAGTTAATTTCATGCCCTGATTGAAATACCTGGATTAGCAGAGTTGCACTTAATTTAAAGGCTTTCATTGCACAGCGAGGACTCCCTTTTTTGCAGCAAGAACCTATAACACTGTTCAATTTTGAGGGGAATGTTCAGTGAATGGAGGTGCATTCACTACCTGGTTCTGTATGTCATGAAGGGTCATATAACTTGTTATATATGTTGCATGTTGTTATTGCAATATTCTGCAAATTCTGATTTCACAGTAGAGAGGCAAGGGTATGTACACGAGGGCGCTTGTGCAGTAGAGAGGCAACGGTATGTACACGAGGGCGCTTGTGCAGTAGAGAGGCAACGGTATGTACACGAGGGCGCTTGTGCAGTGTGGCACATTGTAACTACTGTTTTAAAGCCCTATAAATCAGAAGAAATTACTGTGAAACCAGAATTAGCATAATATTGCAATTATAGCAATTGGATAAAATCTAGGCCAGCGTTCCTGGGGTGATGAAATTTTTTTCCATATGCTGATTTACACTATATAAATGATTACTCAGGCAATACGTGTGTGGTCATGTCAATAAAGCACGTTTGAGTTTGAGTTTGGTCGAGGCCAGGGAGGGGTCAGAAGAGCAGACAGCGGCTGGCTCACCGGACAGTTTCTTGTGCAGGTGCCTCTTGCTCGCGGAGCCGTTGTCCTGCTTCTTCTCCAGAGAGGACAGCGGGGCCTTTCCATTGGGGATGTAGCCGGGCGGCAGTAGGGGGGCCTTTGGTATGGAGGAAAAGTTAAGGCGGGGCCTCAGGGACGAGCTCACAGCGGCCGAGGCCGAGGGGGCGTGGCCGTCTGACACCTTCAGAGGGATCTTTTCCACTTTGACTGCTGGAGACAGTCTGGGGAGAGAGCAGAAATTTCACCCAAAAGGCCTCTTACGGCTCCAAGGCGAAGAGGATCAACCCTCCGGCCCGTCAAAGGAGAAGCCCCTCATATCTAATAGAGCAGAACCTCAGAGCCTCAGCGTTACGGACCGACCGGTAAACTGAACGCGTATGAAAACGGAAGGAGCACCTCACCGACTATCAAACTATCACAGTGTGGGAAAATCATATGATATGAGGAAGGGAGAGGGGTCACTTACATTTTGTGGTTGAGCACCCTGAGGTGTGCGGGCAGCTTCTCTTTGGCCGGTTTGAAAATTTTGGCGTTGGGGGAGGAGCCGTTGCGGCGGGAGGCCAGCACGGGCAGGGGAAACGCGGCCGACGGGAGCTTGCTGGATGAGCCGTGTCTTCTCTCTGGTCAGAGATGGGGGGGGGGGACAGACATTCGTCAAGAAAAATATTTTTTATTTTATTAAAATGCTATTAGGATTATTTAATCACTTCTGAGCAGTGTAAAGAGCAAGTACCGGGTAAAAAAATATCAGTGTAAATCCTGAATTCTTTACCAGTATAGCAGTGAAAAGACGGCTGTGGTCGACATAAGTCACCATCGGCACTTTACAACCTTTGTATTTTTGTCAACTTATGTCGCCCGCGGCACTGATTGGGTTAATCAGTTCAAAACTGTACCTCTAAAGGAATCAATCGACATACAGCACATTACAGAAAATTAAAGCATTAGATTGTGATTGATTATAAATTCTGAGACATGAATATGGGACATTTACTGCATAGCTATATAATGTGGGTAAAACATCCCTTCAAGTTCTTCGAAGAATTAACAGCTTGCTGCAATTACGTTTGGAGGGAAAGCCACAATAAACGGTGGGTCCCTAAACGGTGGAAAATCTCGGACCTAAATGAAAGGCCAGACCAGCGTTGGCGGTTAACTGCAGATTTATATGTCATCCAATTACATTCCCATCCACAGTTTACCTTGCAATTAGAAATCGGCTGGCAACGGACTTTACAGCAAATTCAAAAAAACACTGAACTGCAAAACAAATCCACTAGATTCCTGCTGCCTGATTGTCTTGGAACAACAACAAAAAAACTCAGTCAGAAACATTGAGAGTAAAACTCTTCATCCGTAGTAGCACCATGCCTGAAACAGCATTCTAGGCAAAGGGTTTTACACGCTCTGGACAAAAACCTTACAGCGCAAAAACTGTGCAAATGAACAAAAGGCGTCCGTGACATTAGAGATGAAAGAGGGAGAGAAAAGACACAATCAGAGAAAAAAGAAAGCGAGATAAGAGGGGACACAAACACCTTGCCACACTTTCAAATTCACGTCAGCACATGGCACCGCCTGTTCCACTCGGCCCACCCAACGTGAAACTTCCTGTTCCACTCGGCCCGCCCAAGGTGAAACTTCCTGTTCCACTCGGCCCGCCCAACGTGAAACTTCCTGTTCCACTCGGCCCGCCCAACGTGAAACTTCCTGTTCCACTCGGCCCGCCCAATGTGAAACTTCCTGTTCCACTCGGCCTGCCCTACATGCCACCTACTAAGAATGACTTGCCACAATTCTGCATTCACCTGTGCAACATTGTACACCAGTTTACTCATATCAAAAAGCTGAATTTGACGTCGAGGATCGAGTTGTTGTTCATGTTGACTACAGTGGGAAAATTACAACTGCAAGTGGAGCAAGGTGATAAGACACTCGCTTTTGTTGATGTCACCAACAAGCGAAGTTGCATACATGAGTGCTGCACTTCAATGAGCGACAATCGCAGTTATTCGACTCCTTTTCCCCTTATCTGCGGCACGATGCGGTCGCGATGTGGGCACACCTGGATACGGTCTCAGACAACATTAAGGCCAGTCACCCAGCAGCGAAGATCATCCACTGCGTCTCCGAACGGGCCGATGTCACAGCGCAGAAATGTATCCTTCTACTCGGCATCCGTCGTGCCTTTCACGAAGGGATTCAAGTCAGTCAACCGGAACTTTACGGAGGCCTCAGAAGAAAGGGGCCCCAGAGGGCAAAATGGCTGCACTCAAAGATCTTTCCCATAGGCTGGAAAAAAAAAAAAAAAATCTTATGGAACCGGCATTGTGCTTTGCTGCACAATCTGTCCAAGCAGTCATCTGTGAAGCTCTTTGAGGTGACCGAGGAAGAGATAGGGACATGTGGGGCAATTGGCGCCTCCATCCCTTGAATCAGTCCGGAGAATTCCGTGAGCTCATCAAGTAAGAACCTTTATCCAGAAAATACTCGCATACAGCCATACACTCAGAAAATCTTTCAATCCCCCCCTCTATCTCCCCATCCCCCTCTCTCACAATATTCTTTTATCACACTAGTTTTAATGGTTGATTCAAGTAAGTAAAGGAAACATCCGCACATCCATACATAGTCTGCTTATAGTCCCAAGTGCGACAAATGCGCAAAGCAGCCTTTTAGGCACTAGTTAACTTGTTGTTAAAATTTCACAAGTCACAAAGTTGCTGTGGAATTAAGCATACACAATTTACGCAGAAACGTGCGTGTGTGTGCATGGCTGATAAACCAGAGCCCTGGTAAGGTAAATGCTTTTTCTGCATCTATTTAACAACCCACTACACAAGTTAGAACGGTACTGCCCTCCTGCCGACCCCGCTATACGTGTAATTTGAGTCCCATCTGTCCTTTGAGCCTTTGACTGGCTCAGGGATGTGATGCAAAGTGCATGCGGGATTTTACGTTAAGACCTGCCGCAAGAAAGGCCTCATCATCAAGTGTTTGCGTCCAGCTACGATGTGATTAGGCTCCGTAAACCCCATAACTGGCATGGGCCATTTAGTTGTACTGGAGCCTTAATATGTGCACGTAACCTCCTCCACAGATTATTATGTAGGCACCACAGGTGGAGCAATCGGTAGCAGAGGCGTGAAACTGTGCATTAGAGCTGATCTGGATTGTGCTGACAGGACCTGCCAAAGGCTCATTTCCACAGACTCCAACAAGCAATAAATTCACTAATGCACATATTACTATTGAGGTTTTCAGAGTAAATGACTGGTCGAAGAATGTCTATAATCATACAAGCTACAGGTCACATTCAGAGTAATAATTATAATTATTTAATCACATGCTTCTGGGAGAACATTCAACTCTCTGTACAGGTGAGGCAAATACTACAGGAGATTCTTATATCAATTTATTAACATTTTTTACAGAACATGATTAAGTTCCAACTGCAACTTTTTGCAATCCTGTGATAGGACAGTAGGTGTCACCAGAGGACCTGATATGCCTGGGAACTTAACACAAGTCAAGACTCCCCCGTGTGGACGTTCCTGGTACTGTATCAAACAGAAACATTTTCTGAACAATTTGTAGATTACCCTCGTCTGTCATTAGTCCTTCAGGAGAAAGTTCCCCCATCCCACCGCATAACGATCATGCTTATGCCAACACGTGTATATGAGATCCTATCAACAAAGGCATCCAGAAAAATAGCAACGTACAGTACTGGACGTACTGTTTCCAAGTGCAAGACATCAGGCTCACAGGAGCCCTTGATGGCCTCTTGGGGCTCATCTGCAGAAATCTCAGGCTCCAATTATAGATCAGCTGCTCGTCACTTTTTTATATAGCAGCTCGGTGTCCTTGAAGTCATATTAAACTAAACCCACTGTTTCAGCCCGTCTCCACCCACGAAATAATTTTGAAAAATACTTTGCGGGGTGAGCGAGGGAGAGGGGCAGGGGCGGAGGAGCCGTGTCCATCATCATTTGCATAAATGAACGTACAATGTACAAATTATTTTGTATAACTCGGATCAAACTGTTAAACTAGATTTTGCAGATCAAATCTGAATCTAGATTCAGCAACTGCATGGCCTATTTCTCACCTCAAATATTTTCAGAAACATATTTTAGTGGACTATTTAGGTGGAATAAGAGTTTATGAACAGGACGCCACGTTGATCCGGTTTAAAAACGTGGAGCCGAAACAAAAGTAACATAGTGGGTCTAACCAATCAGGTGCTGGCTGTTTCCATTGTGGGTGACAACAATTATCCATATGATGTAAAGGTACCTCCAAAGAGGTACTCTGACATCACTATTGGGGCGGGGGCAGTGTGGGGAGCAGAAAGGAAATTTCAACCATTAGGGGCAGCACAAAGATGCTTTTCTACCAGTTTCTTATGATAGACAATATTATTTTAGAATTGTTGAAATAACTGAATGCATGAATACGTTTCATTATAAGGTAGGCATACAAACACATCTACAGCAAAAAAAAAAAAAAAGAAAGTAATCTAGGGTGTAGTTACCCTTTAACAGGGAATGAAAAACTAAAATGCAATTTAAGGGCACCACTGCAGATTTAAACCATTTTCAGCATCTTGGATAGAGTCGTGCACTGGGTGGCACTTGTCCTGTGGGAACCGTCAATAATGACCACCCATGGGAATTTAACGGCAGGTGAAAAGAACATTTTACCAGGACGACCTGCCGCCTCAGTGAATGCGCACATCCATCCGCAGACCAAATTATTCCCGCGGGAAATGACACCTCCGAAATATCCAGGGTAATCCGACTGCATTACCGGAGAAGAGGGAGGAAGGTCATTCAAAAGATGGGACTCACTGAAAAGAGTTGGAACGAACTTCTCGCTGACAGTAGCGATAGTCTGAGGCTTATTTAGGATACGGAAAAACCTGAGAATTTTTTTTCAGCACATGCGCGTGTAACGCCAATTCGAAGGCAAAAAATTACCTGATATCCAAAATCAGTAATGGACATGAGTGTTCAGTGAACACTCAAATATCCTCCTAATTCTGCTGTAATGGATCCATCTCCACATTCATCCTTTCAATAAGCCAGCCTACTAGTTATGAATGTCACTCAGATACACATTGTTCAAACATTCCTATTTCTTAAACTGGACAACAAATGCTAATTTTATCCGACTTAGCAAACGTTGGCGAATTAACATCGTAGGAACGCGACCCTTATAGCTACATCTAAATAACAGAACGCACATGCTGCGTGGCATCTCATGACAAACTTGCACACAAAAGAACAGAACGTTTTCCAAACTATCTATGAATCACATTCAAACTCTTAATCTAACTTCTATCAAAAATTCGCATGTTAATAAATTAGAATATAGGTGCACGTGGCCGAAAAATAACAATACTTGTAATACTTAAAGGCTATAGATACAGCTTTTTTTATGTCGACAAAAATTAAAAAAAGTAATACATCCACAGAGCCTGCTGAAAGATGCAGAATAAAACTATTGGTTTTCCCTCCCAAAATGTTGTTTTTGTTTGGTTTATGTCTGTGTAAGACGTCAGAGTTTAGTTCCCTCCTCTGAGCCAGTAGTATTACGACGTTGGTACCACACCCGTATCTGTATCCGGGGTCTCAGTTTGTTGCCAGAGTTAGCAACCCGCAGTGAAGTTCGACCCAAGAAACCCCAGTAACTTACATTTCCCCAAGTCCGTCATGGCAAGAACCTGACGAATAAGACGAGGGTCAACATTGGTATTTGGAGTGAGCTGAAAGAACTGCAATGCGGATGGCCACTGTGTACCGACCATCTCAGGCCCTAATGTAATTTATTTCATATTTATTTGCGAGAACTGAACACTATGGTAGCTAGCTATCCAGTTTATTACAGAGACTAAGTGGTAGATTACTGTGGGAGAAACACAGCCAAATATATTGCCACTGTCAACTGGGGAGAAAGTTAGCCTCCTTCCTCAGATAACTTTTGAACAGCTACTAGGCACTAACGTGCTTATTATTTTATCATGACAACGTTAGGCGACCAGTCAAGGGGGGCGTGTGCTTCCAGTTCTGGATGTGTTTTATTCAATGAAATCTCCATATGAGACACTAGATGGGGTAAAAAGCCGTATCTATAGCCTTTAAGGCTTTTCATTCGTAAAATTGAATTTAAGACAATTTAAGACTTTAAGGACCCGTGGACACCCTGCTGATCCTGAAGGAGCGAGGCGGAAACGTACACTGCTGCGTGAATGCCTGTGCTTGCCTACAGAAGGAAACGGAGCCAATGGCATCAACAGCAAAACTGCACTGATCGCTATAGACCCAGATAACATTGGAAATAATCCAGGAACCTATCAAACAAGACACTTCAACTGGGATGCAAAATATTCAACACTTTAGCAAAAGAGTGAAATGTTCCAAGAGGGAATCGGCACTCAGCTGTAGGCCTGCTCGTACTGAGAGAGAGGCATGAAATGGTCTAGATTAGAGGAGGGCAACGAGGGCTGTATCCGTTTCAGGTTTTCAAGCAAACTTCTGGCCACAATTACTTAATTAGCCCTAACATTTATGCCATCTGACGTTTTAGCTAGATTTCTCGATAAGCACATGAATGACAGCCAAAGACTGTTCTCTGAGATCTAATCTATGAGTGAACCAGTGTTGGTGTATACAGCCAATTAGCTAATTTAGCCAGGGTAACTGGTGGGGGAAAAAATAAATAAAACTTGCAAACACAGCGGCCCTCCAGGACCGGAATTGCCCACCCCTGGTCTACATGAAACACGAGGCAGTAAAGGAATAACATAACTTCTGGCCCAATCGATACAGCTCAAGAGAACACGAACAGCGCTGGACTCCATGCGCAGGGAAACATTACAAACACAAGGCCGTAATGCAACATACACTACTTCTACTTCTACCAACACACACTGTAGAGCGGTGTGAGAAATTAGTCTTAACTTAGTACAGTACAGTTCACTAACTTAGTACAGTACAAAACTACTGATGGAACGTGGGCGTCATCCATCCCTAAATTGAGCAGCGTTCAAACAGTGACCCGGTAACTGCTGCAGCTAAGCAGGGCTGGGCTTGTTTAGTACTTCGATGTCATCATCTGTCATCTCCTCCCACGGCCGGTCTTATCATTCCTGTGCTGGTGACACAACACTCGCTCTCCTTTTCCGCCTCGGATACATTTGGTCTCAGCATGCATCACAGCTCGGCTACAAGACATCTCAAGCTGGATGACAAATCATCAACTCGAGCTCAGCTAGGCTAAAACTGAGACACTCTACTTCCCAGTTAAGTCTCCTCCCTCCCCCTGCTGGACTTATCCTTCACCCTGGACAGCGCCGCAGTGCCACCTTCTTCATCGACCAGGAATCTCAAAGTGGTACTCGAAGACTAATTTACGCCAAGAGCGGCAGTCCCGCGTCAGTCGTTCAATTCCAATGGAGAGAGGGCAACGAGGCGCACTGTTCGCCATGAACAGCCAGTGCGCAAACCAATCATATTAAAGGAGGAGGGCCATCTAATTAGAACATGTTATTTCCATTCAAACTGTCGTTCGTAGCTTTTCATAATTGCTGCCGATATAAAATCTTTCCTGACAAATTTCCTTAAGTTACGTTTCAGCTTGCATAGCTCGCTAACTAAACGAGCTGAAACCAGCTCGCTAACTAAACAAGCTGAAACCAGCTTGCTAACCAACTATGCTGTAACTACAGAAAACGAATGAAATCTGAAGCGAATCTCCTCTGTACCTGACTGACACCAGAAGGGAACGCCCACCTTACGAGCTTCAATGCCGTCATTGGCAATACCAGCGAGGCAGTATACCGCGACACGACAGGCAAATCCGTGGTGTAAATCCGCCATAACTGTCCCTCTCTGAGAACATGATGGCAGGTTGTCTGGCATGCAGATTCTACCTGTACAACATTCAGAGAATCCATCCCTTCCTCACCACCTACTTAACCCAGCTCTTAGTCCAGGCACTGGTCATCTCCAGGCTGGACTCCTGCGACGCCCGACTTGCTGACATCCCTGCCTCTGCCAAAACACCTCGGCAGCTCATTCAGAACGCAGCCGCTTGTCTCATGTACATGTACTTCCCCAGACTCAGCCATGTCACTGCCCTTCTCATCTCCCTCCGCTGGCGGCCTACCTATATCGGCGCTAGCCTATTGGGCAGCAAAAGGGACGGCTTGGTTATAGCTCCAAAATCCCATCAGTCCGTACGCACCTGATAGATCTCTCCGTTCTGCTACACCTGGGCCTCAGACACCGCCCTGACCCTCGCTCCAAACGCAAAGCGGCTAGGAGACCTCGCCTGGCAGGACGAACGCGCTGGCTTCGCGCCGACGCCTGCAGATCACAGGCCGGAACAGCAAAACCCGCCGCTCCCCATTTACCGAGATTCGCAGCAACGGAATTCCCCCAAGTCTCCAGCTCTGATTCATCCATTCTCCTCGGTTATGTGGGACAAAGGCCGTCCCAGCCCAGCGCTCCGTGGCTTACGCTCGCCGGCATGTGTCTGGAATACATTCCTGTCTGCACCACACATCACACGCAAGGCTTTCTATTACCAAATATAATCCATATGAGAGCCTTTACGTGCATTACGTGTTTTGTTTGCATCCGAAACACAAACACAATTCATCCGTCGCCAGTAAAAGAGGATTATATGTCACCGTTACTGTGATTGATGAGTCAAGCCAAAGCAGGTTAGAATGAACCAACTCAGTTCTTACCAGAGGTCATGGGTTAAGAATAATAATAATAATAATAATAATAATAAGTGCCCCATCCAAAACATAAGCAACTTCAACCAGAGCATATGTATGATGCTCAAATAATTTAAAAACATTTATTAACACTTCTTAATACTACTACTAAGCTACTACTAATAATATTATAATCTTTAGTATTACTTTGTATGCACAATGCCCTCCAGAATTATTGGCACCCCTGGTAAAGATGAGTAAAAAGGGTTATAAAAAAAAATCACCGTTTTGTGAATTAGCTTAATCTCACACTGAAAAAATGAGGAAAATCCTACTTTTAATTGAAGTCAATTTATTCAGAGAAAAAAAAATCCCTCAAGAAATTATTTTAACAAAACCACGTGCCACAATTATTGGCACCCCTAGAAATTCTTATGAACAAAATGTAATTGAAGCATTTTTTCCATTTACATTTTACCTTTTAAAGTTTTAAAGAGTGTTTAGAAACTTTCAAGCAGTAATCCATGACTTCCTGTTTCACTGGGGTATGAATATGTGGTGACACAGAGGCCATATTCCCTTATTCATACATCAACATGGGAAAGATAAGAGAACACACAAATCAAATGAGGGAAAAGTGTGTTAAGCTTCATAAGTCAGGGAATGGCTATAAAAAATAGCTACACTTCTGAAAATGCCAATATCTACCATTAGGGCAATACTTAAAAAGTTCAAAGCAACTGGAACTGTTACAAACTAGCCTGGAAGAGGACCCAAGTTTATTTTGCCCGTACAGTAAGGAGGATGGTAAGAGAGGCAAAAATATCCCCAAGGACTGTTGGAGAATTACAGATGAAAGTAGCAACTTGGGGTCATCAAGTCTCCAAAACTACCATTAGACGTTACCTCCATGCCAGCAAATTATTTGTAAGGCATGCCAGAAAAAAGTCTTTCCTG
Organism: Ilyophis sp. 1 JC-2022; assembly: GCA_022702515.1. Taxonomy (NCBI): domain Eukaryota; kingdom Metazoa; phylum Chordata; class Actinopteri; order Anguilliformes; family Synaphobranchidae; genus Ilyophis; species Ilyophis sp. 1 JC-2022. The sequence goes on from CM040402.1 coordinate 18,224,997, forward strand.
TCATTTCACCACAAACGTAAGCGCCTGGAGTTTGCTAAACGCTACTGAAACTTTGACTGGAACCGTGTTCTATGGTCAGATGAAATGAAAATTGAGCTTTTCGGCAATCAACACTCAAGGTGGGTTTGGCATAAAAACAAGGATGGCTATACCAAAAATAACCTGACCCCCACTGTTAAGTATGGTGGAGGTTCTGTGATGTTGTGGGGCTGTTTTTCCTTCAAAGGCCCTGGGAACCTTGTTAGGGTACATGAAATACCAAGACATTTTTTATCTGAATCTGGCTGCCTCTGCCAGGAAACTAAAACTTGGTCATCGTTAGATCTTCCAGCAGGACAATGATCCAAAACGTACGTCCAAATCAACACAAAAATGCGTAACTGAACACAAAATCAAGCTTCTGCCATGGCCATGTCAGTCCCCTGACCTAAACCCCATTGAAAACCTGTGGGCTGAGCTGAAGCGGAGAGTGCACAAGACAGGACTTAGGACTCTGGATGATCTGGTGAGATTCTGTAAAGAGGAAAGATTCCTTGCTCTGTATTCTCTAACCTTATTAGATGTTACGGGAGAAGACTCAGTGATGTTTTGTTGGCAAAGAGAGGTTGTACAAAGTATTAAAGGCAGGGGTGCCAATAATTGTGGCACATGTGGTTTTGTTAAAAATAATTATTTCTTGATGAGGGATTTTTTTCCCCTCAGAATAAATGTATAACCCTTTTTACTCATCTTTACCAGGGGTGCCAATAATTGTGGAGGTCAATGTATATATAGTTAAGTTAAATAAAAACAATAACAATGTTTTACAAATTGTTATTATTTTGATTGTAAATAATAATGAATAATAACAATTATAATTTGCAATGTTATTACTTGTAATGGTATTATTATTCACACTAATGGCCTACAGGGTTTCACTGCACTGTTAATCACCAGCAGCCCGAGTTGTCATGCATCTCGTGTAACTGGTTTGCAACTGTATTGTGAGTACGATGCTTTATGGAAAATGTTAGTGGTGAGCAGGCTGGTGTTCACTGCCTGGTGTTTCCTACAGGCAACTGTACAGAACCAGAAAATATCCCACAAATCCAACAAACATGGCTACATCATAATTTCTGCCAACAACACGGTGGACAACTACTAGCCAGTGCTGGCCATCCCAGGGGCAAATGACAAATGTCCCTTCTGGCTTACCGTAGTGTGCTTGAAAGGCCTGTGGTTTGACCACCTGACTGCAGCAACTGCACATCACCAGATAGAAGTCATCTTGCGCTGGGCACTGGCCAAATATGGACATGTCTGCACAGAGAGAGAAGAACATGGCAAACATGTTAAAAGAGAAAGGCAGATACACACGATGGTCTCTAGATTTATGGAAATAAGCATTCAACACTTATTTCCATTGTCAAAGGTCAAATACTTCAGGTTCTTGAAAGCAGGTTGGGCAAGCTTAGTATATATACACAAAACTGCACCACATTGTACCACACACACATCTGAGATCCAGTCAAAACTATAAACTAAACTTAATACTTGAAATGACACCATGGATTACTATAGATAAGGTTATTGAAGATTCCTGCCAGTCAGCCAAATAAAAGTAATACGGCACTAGCATTTTACAAGCAGAGCCTGGTAACAGCTTTGAAAGTAACAGTAAGCTAAGCACTGCATGCTAAAGTTTAGAGAAAAGGTAAAGATTACATTTTCATAAATGGATGATTTGTGTTCTTGAGCAAGCTAGTGCTAAATGTGTGTGTCAGAAATACAGTGAGCACCATAATTCATTGGACAATGACACATTTCTTGTTATTTTGGTTCTATACTCTAGCACTTTGTGTTTGAAATGACAATGACAATGAAGTGCAGACTGTCAGCTTTAATTTGAGGGTATTTTCATCCATATCGGATGAACCGTTTAGAAATTATATAACCATTTGTACATATCCTTTGCATGCCATGACTTCCTGATGTCTGTGACCCAACAATATCAAATGACTCTTGATATCCTATTTTCTGGTACTCTTACAAGCGGTACTATAACCTCTCTGCATTTGAATGGATCTCTATAGGAATTGGGAGGTGGGACTAGATGCAGCTATATAGGCCTATGACTTCTTATATTGAGGAGGTCATAGTGATGTACTGCTCCCCTCTTTTTAAGTTTACATAAAATCCATTGGATTGGAATGTATTGGCCTATACCTTCACATGTTTATGGACTCGTTTGTGTGTGGATATGTTAGTGTGCACCTATATGTATGGCGTCTTACAAATGGTTTTGTCTGATTGGTCATATGATCTTATATATTCCTCCTTCTTTGTTCCACTGTTCATGCCTGAGGAAGGTCTGTGACCGAAACGTTGCACTCTTTTTGCAAGCATCTCGCAGTGTGCAAGAGTTCTTTTCACTTAGAACACAACATAGAACAGTTGCCATCATTCTGTATGAAGCACTTGCAGGATATGAGATTAGTACGGCAGCTTTAGTTTCAGCTCGCTTTGAAATCTATTCAACAAAAACAAAGAAAAACAAACTCGGGAGCATCGGAGAGAAAAAAATAAATAAAAACCAAACGCTAGAAAAGATGTGTGCATATACAACACACTGCAGTTTCAGTTCGGGAACCATTGGAAATGCATCTTTTTGCCACCTTAATGGGCTGCTGACCGTGGCGGGTGCTGTCTGGATTCCATATCAAACCTTGAGGCCCATCCAAGCACTGCAACAGTTCCCAAACAGGTGAGTCACTGAGACAACCTGTTTAAGCAGAAACTCCAGGCACGGTTAAGGCTACAAGACACCTTTCTAATTAGAATTCATGTGATTTAGTTCCTCATCTTTGTCTGATCTCTATATGAATTTATGAAATATCTTCAGTCGCTCAAGCTAGCCTTCCTGGGCTTATTAAGAGTCATTACATTACATTATAGGCATTTAGCAGACGCTCTTATCCAGAGCGACGTACATAGTGCATTTCCGAACTAGTAACAAGTGCGTTAAAACAGTCCTAAAAAGGTAAACACGAATCTAAGTACTAGGCGCAGTCAGTATGATTGGGGATTTATTTGTATTTATTTTTTGGGGGGGAGGGAGGGGACTACACAATTTTGATAACAATAGTCACAAGGAGGTAGGGAGGGGTGGAGAGAGGTGCAGCTTGAAGAGGTGAGTCTTCAATCTGCGCTTGAAAGCGGTCAGACTTTCTGCTGTTCTGACCTCCACGGGGAGCTCATTCCACCACCGTGGGGCCAGGACAGACAGACGTCGAGACCGGGTGCTAGTATGAAGAGGGGGGGGTACCAGTCGTCCTGAGGAGGCGGAACGCAGAGATCTGGCAGGTGTGTAGGGTCTGATGAGCTTTTGGAGAGTCAATCCTCTTCTTAGAGCTATAGAACGTGGGCCCGTTACAATGGCATTGTAACCACATAGCTTTCAACCTGGGCTGATTCCAATACCACACCAGCATCAAAACCACTTCTCACAAACATTTAATACCAATATGGATAGGGCATCAAAACAACAGGTGAATGGTCTCCCGAAATCTAAAGATATTCTGAAAGGTGATGCATCACTATTGTATTACTACAGTAGCTGGGTATCCTTGAGACTGTAGGTAAATTATGAGTCTGGATGGGTTGAGCAGCCTGTTCTAGTCATTATGTGGTCATGTGCTCTTGTGCATGATTCGAACGATGATATCAGAGACCACATCCTCTTTAAAACACAGAAATGACTCCAGAGGGAGGATGTCCTTCTGCCAAGTCTTAGAGTGTGTATCGAATCCTGACCGTGCTCACGTATCACAACAAACTTCATTTCACACTGTTGCTTAGACGGATTTGCTTGTTTATCTCTGAGCTACTGAAAATATTTACGCAACTGTAAAAAAAAATCTACTTTTCTGTAAAATTCTTATATTTTCTATGCAACGTAGAAATGCTTCCGGATTTCATAAACATCAAACTAAAAGTGTTTATCCAGTGAGTGATAACGTTAACTAGCATGTGTGATGTCACAATGTCAGGTTAAAAATCAAGACCACGGCCTGTATTAATAACGTCTCAGAGCGCGAGTGCTGACCTAGAATCAGGTTTCCGTGCCTATATCCGTACCTTATCCATTACCAGCGAAAACGCAAACCTGATCCTAGATCAGCACTCAGGGCATCTTAATTACTCTAGACGTTTTATGAGGGCGCGGCTTGGAAGTCTGAAGCAAGACCAGCTCCGTGCGGTCGGCACAGTTAAGCAGGTTAATAACACTGCAGTCCCTGGTGGGGACGGGGTCACCATAATCAAAAGCAGTCTGAAGTGTGTGTGAAACAGGTACAGCATGATCAGAGACAGTCTGAAGTGTGTGTGAAACAGGTACAGCATGATCAGAGACAGTCTGAAGTGTGTGTGAAACAGGTACAGCATGATCAGAGACAGTCTGAAGTGTGTGTGAAACAGGTACAGCATGATCAGAGACAGTCTGAAGTGTGTGCGAAACAGGTACAGCATGATCAGAGACAGTCGGATATGACGTACGTTTCCACATTCAGGCAGCGAATGAAGCAACGTTGACCAAAGTTCTTAACAGTAGGCCTGCTCAACGTCGCCCTTTGCATGCTCTATGAAAGTCAGGGAGCGTTGAGCAGTTAATCACTGTGCATCTGCTACCAGTTGTGAACTCCCGTTCCCGTCCACACTGGCACAACCAAGCTCATATGCATAAGAACAAGAGTCAACTTAGCCGCTACCCGTTTCAAGCAGGACTCGTGACTACTAGTTGTCGCTCTCGTTCATAACCGTACTAAGTGCGAACTTGACTGTATTAAGGACTACAATGAGGAGCGACAGCTTTATTTAGCTGTAGCGTAAACGGGGCCTAAGAAAACTCGGTCTGAGGCAAATATTTTATTCCTAAATTTATTTTCACATAACCGGTTTTAATAAACATTCTGGTGTTAAACAAATGCAGATGAACTGTCTTTGTATCAAAACTCTCAGGCAATAAATAAATATCAGCACTGAAGGTAAACAATTAGACATAATTAACGGGCAAGCCATACAGTAAGGCGTAGGCAGGGTATGAATGTAAAACAAGAATTTACCTAACATATATCAGAAATCACAAGCAACAATTGTCATATTCATGTGGATGTGTTTTTACTTGGGGGGGAGGGGGCATTATACACTTGAAATTTCACAATTGACACACTATCGTTTATGAAGAATTGGCCTGGTGGGTTGTCAATCATGAGCATACGTTTCTGCTTCAATGTACGCATTGTGTGACTCGCATGAATAATCAATAAAAATAGGAGCTGGTGAGATCTGAAACATGGAATCTGCGTATCCATGAAACGCTTTCATCCGTGTCAAAAGCAGCAGAACTTTGTGTGTATAGACCACATTCATTTAGCAGACGCGGCTAACCAGAGCAACTTAGAACATAAGAGAATATAGTATAGGCAATGCAGAAGAACACAGGATATGCCTTTTGGCCAAGTTAACACATGACTCGCTCATGAATATGAATCAAATTATAAATCATCACTGTCACTTCTAACAGAGGACGACATTGAGAGATGAGAAGTGAAGGGGAACCTTTACAAAAGAGATAAAAACAATGTACTGTCACAATTAATGCCTCAAAGGTAGAACTACTCAAACTGTCTAATTACGAGATCACAACAAAGGACTAACAATATGAATCACACCCCACATCAGAACAGCAGATGGTTGGGAACTTTCGAAAAACCGGATAGTTTACAGTCGCTTAATGACGCGGACGCGTTGATTATTTGTTTGAAACGAGACACCACAAAATTAAATTAACTCACTTCCAGGCTTTAAAAACCTCTTCTCAAGCACCACCTTTTGTGAACACAAGCCCAAAAATAAAATGGTTACAGTTCTTGAACCCCTTTGACTACAGGCATAATCCTGGTCTCTTCTGTAATGCAACCCTTAGAAGTTTGTTTTCAAAGAGTCAGAATTAAGTATTACTCAAACAAAGTAACAGAAGCACAAACACAGCGGAGGTTTTTTTTCCCGCGCCTAAACGATTATTATTTTTTTGCCAGGTTAAGCATAACGACTTTACCGTGATTTGTATCGTCTGTGGATTTCCAGATCACACAGAACCATAAGGAGTTGTCGTTTTGATCATGCCTGTTTTGTGTCGTGTTATGGCAACTGTTGTTGCTATAACATTGGGATCGTAAAAAAATTAGGGCTGGGCGATATGACGACGATTCACAGCTATCACGGCGGGAGCAGGATATCGCGATTTACAGACGATGTCTACTTCGCCAAGTTCACACCCGCCCGCGGCGCTGCACCTTGAATGAACATAGTCCCGCATCGCGGAATGCACGATGAAGAGCCAAAAATGCATTCCTTTGCAATAATCCGTTCAATTAGGAATGGTAAAGAAGGCAAGAGGGACACATGCAACGTCAGAGCCCATTGTTAACAAGAGACAAGGCGGCCTCCATTTGAGGCTTTCTTGCTCGCTCATCCTTACTTAGGTGTTTTGGGACTTTCGCAACATCGCCTATTCTTGAAGTTCTTTTAAAAGGTCTCTTCTTTTGTCTAATCTCTTTACGTATGTGAATAATTAGGCAAATGACCATTGTATGCATAACATTTGGTAGTGCCGCCGATAAAGCCTCCAACACTTATATAGGCTTCAGAAATAAAGTAAATATGGTAGACCATTTATTGTAATACCTAAAGCCTGCTGACAATAAACACGCCATATACTTTGTTGCAGGACTAAGTTATGACAGAGACGAGAAGAATATTATGAGGTTCAGATGTAATAAGCTATGAATTATTATATCATAACATAGGTTCACCAATAAAAATACATGTCTAAAAACAAAAATGAGAAAACAGGCTATTTATAAAAACTAATAAATGAAGTAAATTAAAACTTCATCTTAACAGAAGGAATAATGGCCATGACACGGTGAAAAGGCTATTGCATATTAAAGAATAACTTAGGTTTTTTTTTAACTTGGACCAATTTTTATGAACTCTTTCCACCATGCCCATCGGTAATAATAATTTTGTTACATCTTTCTTCGCGGAGCTTTGCTCTGATTGTATCATATATCATTATGTTTCCCATGACAGTATCAAGATATTATATTATTTTAATAGACATTGCCCAGTACTAATAGAGACTTAGTTTAATAATATATTGTGTGACCAGATTGACTGAAAATGTCACCATAAAAAAAAACAGCTATGAATGCAAATAAACTAAAGCACTTGTTTCTTGTTGATGCTCAGAAAAGATGTCCACAGTGACCCACTCTCTGGGCACAAACAGCTCTACACAGCAGGAACTGAATCAAGGCTTGATGTGCAGTTTAAAACACATACAAAATAAATAATGAAAAAAAAAAAAAAAAAGATTCTAGCACTTCAGACTCCAAGACTTACTACTTTGGAAATTGAATAAGAGACCAGGTAACAAAGCTGCCCGTCAACATTATTGAGTGTTGAGTGTTAAAAAACTATTTACTTTGTTATTAACGCTCACAAGCTTGCGTGTATGCACACACAGAAAGACACGAGATGGACTGCGGTGGTGACATGCGTTTTGTGGTTTTACGTCATTATGACATTAGTTTTTATGACAATCCTACCATTACACTAACGGTAGTGAGCGAACTGGGTGATCAGCCCCTCCTTTCAAGACCCGATTTAGTATCAGGAGGCGCATCCCCGCCAATGTTATTACCACAGTAATGCTTCGGTAATACGTAACATACCGTGTCATAACAAAAGACAATAAAGGTTTTCTTCACTTCCAGAAAGTAAAATGTATTTAACATACATACTGTATATGTAGGCTGCATTATATGATTCATGTCAATTTTCCTATTAATAAGATGCTCATAGATAAGCTCTGGCTTCAGGGCATGTTCATTCCAGTAAATATTGCCACAATTAAAAAATAATGAGACTTTCTAGAGTTATGCAGGATTATGAATTGGTAGAAGTCTCACACAGTGCACTTAGGGAGAGGGGTTCATTTAATTTCAATTCAGGGGATTCAGACAAGACACTGAAATGCGACGCATTGAAAACACGACTAAAAAAATAATGCCCATAACATCTTACATGGATTTTTTCCAACATATTAATTTAATTCAGTGTTATTTCCTGAATTCCCTAATCAAAGTTCCTTAGTCTTATTGTCGACTACTTTCTTGGTTTTAATAAAGCTACGATGAATAATCTAAGATCAAAACAGTGTAGTCTAACGTCAGGTTTAGGTTAGACATTTGTGCAGTATTATAAAAATATAAAATATCAACAATTGTTTCAAAGTGTTTAAAACGAGGGAAAGCAACATTACGTGAACGTACTACAATCAGTAAAAACCGATACGTATAAAAAATGAAGAGAAATGCCTGCAAGAGTTAAATTAGTCGGGGACCTCTGGTGCAGATGAGACCACATTTTCCATGTGTTCCAAGACGGCAGGCAGCCTGTGAGTCATAGCTGAGGTGAAGTTGAGGGAAACCATTATCTGAGTCATTCTGAGAGGAGCAGAGACACTGGCTCACGTTTCAGACATGAACGTGCAGAGCCTCATGGTAATGGCGCTTTATGTAGGCGACTGAAATATATTTAATAGCTGAAGCAATATATTCACAAAACTTCAGCCTTTGTCATTAGAAAAGACAAGCGGGAATGTTATCAGGGAGGATGTGCTCCTGTCATTACAAAAGATGAGACTGAGTGTTATCAGGAAGGATAAGCTACAGTCTTTACACAAAACAAACAGCTGTTTTCACAAGAGGGATCAGCTATTGCCATGACGAAAGACAAAAAGCAGTGTTTCTAGGAGATTAGCTACTGTCACTACAGAGGAGAAGTGTTATAGGATCAGCAGTGCTGAGGAGGAGTGTTATAGGATCAGCAGTGCTGAGGAGGAGTGTTATAGGATCAGCAGTGCTGAGGAGGAGTGTTATAAGATCAGCAGTGTTTCTAGGAGATTAGCTACTGTCACTACAGAGGAGAAGTGTTATAGGATCAGCAGTGCTGAGGAGGAGTGTTATAGGATCAGCAGTGCTGAGGAGGAGTGTTATAGGATCAGCAGTGCTGAGGAGGAGTGTTATAGGATCAGCAGTGCTGAGGAGGAGTGTTATAGGATCAGCAGTGCTGAGGAGGAGTGTTATAGGATCAGCAGTGCTGAGGAGGAGTTTTATAGGATCAGCAGTGCTGAGGAGGAGTGTTATAAGATCAGCAGTGCTGAGGAGGAGTTTTATAGGATCAGCAGTGCTGAGGGAGGAGTGTTATAGGATCAGCAGTGCTGAGGAGGAGTGTTATAGGATCAGCAGTGCTGAGGAGGAGTGTTATAGGATCAGCAGTGCTGAGGAGGAGTTTTATAGGATCAGCAGTGCTGAGGAGGAGTGTTATAAGATCAGCAGTGCTGAGGAGGAGTTTTATAGGATCAGCAGTGCTGAGGGAGGAGTGTTATAGGATCAGCAGTGCTGAGGGAGGAGTGTTATAGGATCAGCAGTGCTGAGGAGAAGTGTTATAGTATCCGCAGTGCTGAGGAGGAGTGTTATAGGATCAGCAGTGCTGAGGAGGAGTTTTATAGGATCAGCAGTGCTGAGGAGGAGTGTTATAGGATCAGCAGTGCTGAGGAGAAGTGTTATAGGATCAGCAGTGCTGAGGAGGAGTGTTATAGGATCAGCAGTGCTGAGGAGGAGTGTTATAGAATCAGCAGTGCTGAGGAGGAGTTTTATAGGATCAGCAGTGCTGAGGAGGAGTGTTATAGAATCAGCAGTGCTGAGGAGGAGTTTTATAGGATCAGCAGTGCTGAGGAGGAGTGTTATAAGATCAGCAGTGCTGAGGAGGGGTTTTATAGGATCAGCAGTGCTGAGAAGAAGTGTTATAGGATCAGCAGTGCTGAGGAGGAGTGTTATAGGATCAGCAGTGCTGAGGAGGAGTGTTATAGAATCAGCAGTGCTGAGGAGGAGTTTTATAGGATCAGCAGTGCTGAGGAGGAGTGTTATAAGATCAGCAATGTTACGAGGAGATTAGCTACTGTCACTACAGAGGAGGAGTGTTATAGGATCAGCAGTGCTGAGGAGGAGTGTTATAGAATCAGCAGTGCTGAGGAGGAGTGTTATAGAATCAGCAGTGCTGAGGAGGAGTGTTATAGGATCAGCAGTGCTGAGGAGGAGTGTTATAGAATCAGCAGTGCTGAGGAGGAGTTTTATAGGATCAGCAGTGCTGAGGAGGAGTGTTATAAGATCAGCAATGTTACGAGGAGATTAGCTACTGTCACTACAGAGGAGGAGTGTTATAGGATCAGCAGTGCTCTAGGGGGCACAAGATTAGTTTCTCAAACAATATTTGACAGCAGAAAAGTGAGTAAAAAATGAATAGAAATAAACTTGGTACACTTTTTTCTGACGGAGAGTAGGTGCATGTGAGCATGGCAGCTCTGGATGGCAATGTTTGGTAGGATTGCCTAGTATCACAATAAAAACATCTAATTTTCTCAATCGTTTCATTATGTTGGGGAATGGGGAGCCACGTGTTCCATACTATTTAATCTTGAGCACACAACCAAGCCCTAAAAACACCACAAGGGGCCCTTGATATCCACTTTGCATGAAGTTCCTTGTACGAAGCCGAAGCAAGCATACGCACATTACACAGTGGTCAATATACTGTAAATCTTGGGAAAAACTGCAAAGGATGCAAGTGAACAAGTCCTCGTCTATCTCCTAAACCATGCCTGTCAACACTTCCATGGGTTTTCATGTCACGGTATGCAACGCCTGAAAAATATTATTATATATTACATATAAGTCTTTGTGAAAACGTACCACCTCCTTTCCTATTATTTGCTTTACTATTTGTGCATTGAGCAGCATAAATACGATCACAGACTGTTGGCACTAGAAGGTGCAAAAGATTTTTTTAAATTATAAATTCCACTTTTTTTATTATCAAATCATGATTTATACATCCCAGTTCTTTGCAATTTGCTGTGCTAGCTTATATATGTAATAAATAAAAAATATATTCCAAGCTGCTTTTAAGATAATTTACCAGCCCATTATTTGACTCCAGTTGTATCCATCAGTTGAGAAATTGTCGTTTGTATAACCCTGCCTGGATTGCGATAACAATTAAAGAATCTTTAAGTGTTATTATCCATCTGTAGCATCATTTATCCTTAAAATCAGACCAGACAGGCAAACTAAGTAAATAAATAAATAAATATAATTGCTATACCAATCTGCTAAGTACAAACATACATGGTGCCATTGACAGCTGTTTCACCTTTTAGATGGCTGACTGTTATACTCCAAAGTTTGAATGCAATTTGTGCAAGGTTTCCTTACTAGCGAATGGAGCAAAGTTTTAATTTAACTCGGATTCAAATCAATGAATATAAACGCTGAACAATCCATACAGTTTTCAAGGAAGAATGTGAGGTTCTCACGACTTGAGCAAAAACTAAAAATATTTTTAAATCACACTCATCAGAATACAGGTAAATGAGACATGGCAGTTTCCAACTTTTCTGGGAACTATTAAATTAAAATTGTATTCGTTATAAACTGAAACTGTTCATTATTTCAACAGATCTGCAGTTCTAGAAACATTGCCTAGATGTAGGCCTATACTGGGCATTTCCAGAATGATTCCACAGCCACAGTATACAACTATTCATCCATTTCTAAATAAAGGCCACACTGACACAGATGAACAGAAATTCAGTGCTAATCATCCAGAATTATTCGAAGATATAAAAAATGTTGTCTGACAAGTGATCAGAAACAGGTTGTTTTGCTGAATGTTCAAACGACTACATATACATACAGATACAGAGCAAAACAACTTTATTATAATTATTATTATATTTGCATGCGCCTTTCAAGAAACTGAAGGACACTAGTGAGGGGGAAACTCGCCTCAACCACCACCGATGTGTAGCACAGCTGGGTGATGCATGGCAGCCATTTTGTGCCAGAACACTCACCACACTTCATTTATAGTTTAACAGCTATATACCATGAAGATATTCTGACCACAAAGCAAGGAGAGCCAGAGATAAACATGGTGTAAACGGCTCACACTTCAAAAACACGTACGACTACTCTCTGTAATCTTTTATTACCCCTTTTATGTTATTATGCCTTTGATGTTGCATAACAAAAACAGCAGCAGAGAGAAGTTACAGGGATTTTCCCAGCTCAGAATCAGGCAAAGGTGGCCAGCCCAGCCACAATTCCTAGGGCGAACGCGTCGTCTTGAAACTCCTCCGATTCGTATAGTAGACATTCTGAGGAACCCATTTCACCCTAGTGGTACTGTGTAAGAATCCTTGGCTCTTGCAGGACAGCAAGATTTGTGATCCCTAATATGCAAATAAGGGTGGACGTACGGTATTTAAACCCCAGCCACAATTCCTAGGGCGAATATATTGTCTGAAGCATGTCCGATGCATATTGTAGACAATCTGAGGAATCCATTCCAACCCACTTTTACCAAGTTAGAATCCTTTGCTTTTGCAGAAAAAAGTATTTGCATGGAGAGTTGTACTGCCTTCAAATGACCCCAGGTTTGGCTGTCCATGTAATAAATAGGTCTAAATGCCAGTGACAATTTGTTTAACAAAGTGATGTGAAACTCACCAGATAGAAACTTGAATCGTGAATTCCCCACAGTCAATAATAAGCACATATGGGAATTACATAAAAAAATATTTCTTTACTTAGTTTACCAATGTTTGTTCAAAGTACATCATGTGACAATTATTGTTTTATAACTGTAGCGGCATAAAACATTTTAATATTTTTATCGTAATAATTAATACCACAGGTTGTGCTTGTCTGCTCCTGCCCTTTAAACAACGTGTAAAGAATCCACAATATTTTATTTTTTAATAGTTATAAAAGGTAATATGAAGGGCGCCGTGGTCTAAGACACAGAATTTGTCTGTGCGGTTGCGCCCCGAGGATTAGATCCCCGGTCCTGCCAGATCCGAGTATGGCCGGTGCCTTGAGGGAGCAGCCATTGGCGGCTGCTCCCGGGGTGGAGGGAGGGACTCGGTGACATTCATTGCGCACAAAATGGCCTCGGGCGACTTGGATCGCGGTCAGGAGCTAGAGGAGTCGCGTCCTGAAGAGGACGTGGCGCCCTCCTTCCTACTACCGGCTGACGGGGTTGTGTAGCGGCATAGCATAGGGTTAAATTGGCTACCAAATTCAGAAAAAAGTAATTATTTTTTAAAAGGTTATATGATTTAATATTTAATAATATTTTTCATAAGTCTTAAAAAAAGAAGTATTTCTTGATGAGGGATTTTTTTTTCCCCCAGAATAAATTAACTTCAATTAAAGGTTGGATTTTTCTCATTTTTTCAGTGTGAGATTAAGCTAATTCACCAAAAGGTTAATTTTGTATAACCCTTTTACTCATCTTTACCAGGGGTGCCAATAATTGTGGAGGGCACTGTATGTCCTTGGTTTACAAGATGGGAATGTATAATCAGTCCCTCATAGGACAGTTCATACGAGTGTTCTCCACATACATCTACATTTCAATAAATTATCTGATAAAATATCATGTTTGTCTCCGGCTGCCGTTTTTCATTGCTTTTCTAAAGGACACGTCAACCGCGAAATGCACACGACCTGCTTGACTTGACATTTTAGTGGAATAAAGACAAAGTACGTGGGTCTGAGTATCAGTATTAGCAGTTCTTCTGCCAGTTAAATTAAATGCTTTCAATGTAGGATTTTTAGTCACTACACCTGTAGTTACACTGTCTACAATGCTTGGGTCAAATCATCAATTCAGTCTGTCATTCTACTGCAAGCATGAACTTAAAGGGTAACTCCGCGGGCTGTTTCAGAGCGACCACACTTCTGTTTGCCAAAATCAGGGGTGGGGAAGGTAGCCTACTTATGAAAGGGTTGGGCTCGAGTTAAAGCCACGCCCTAGTTAATTTCTTTCAATGCAAAAATAACTAAACTCTGCTAATCCTTTCTCTAACTTTCCATCAATATAGCTGCCACACAAACGTTCCTCTCCACACATGCTGGATTTGAAAAAAGGTTATTTATAGTGTAAGGTGGAAGGGCGTGGCCAGATGCACCTAGTTGGTGTGACATCACATATACTGGCACTACACATATACTGTACAACATGGTAAATTACAACTACAATAGACTACGTTTCACCACCGTGGCACTAGTTAGCCAAAATACATTACTCTTCTGCTACGCATTGCGATTAAATGTCGCGATTTGCAACAAGATCAATCTCTAGCACCTGGATATGTCCAAATACAGAATATCAGTATTATTAGTGGTTTTAGGGTTTACTTACCCTTTAAGTGCTTTCAGTAAACCGTTACTCAAGGCTCTTGTTCTTTTTAAAACACGTTTCTGCTGCTAGAGTAGTCCAAATACCAAAACGTTTATTCAGGGGTGGGTTATATACGAACAGTGATTTCATTTCTGAAATCGCGTATCGTGCTGTCCTTTATAGAACCGAATTTCCCTTGCATGTAGGCTTAGTCTCTGGGACTGGGTGAGATTTATTTAAAGTATTTAAATTGTATTAATGGTAGTACATGACTTCAGCTAGATCGATTTGTGCGGTTAAGCTACAGCAGAAAAAACTAAAATTTACTTTAAATGTAATTAAAAGGTCATTTATTAATGGGAGTAACATGTTGACGGTAGCCTACACGTGGCTATATAATGTGTGTATGGTATATATGGCATAATGGTACCAATATGGTGATGGATCATATGGCAATAGAAAATGGGTAGGTTTTTTTTTTAAAGAAATAAAAAATGTTTTAACTGCCACCCAACCCGGCTGTCTATATCCAATTCCCACTACGTCCAACTGTCTGCAACCGCAGCTGTGTTCCAAGTGGGAACCTCCTTGTCAATTTGGGAGAGCTGGGATATCCGCGGTTCTCCTCCGAAAACATGCGCCGTCCTACAGCTGATTCATTTTGTGCCGCAGACAGCAGCAAATCTTGTACAGACTGGCGTCAGCGGAGGGACCCTTCATATGCGGCTTTGACATGTAGTCTTACGAGCGCCCTGCGTGGGTCGCCCAAAGATCGAGGATCTCCGTCTGACTGAATCCTCCCTCACCCTGGGCAATGCAGTTTGTCAATTGCGCATCACCCTGTGGAGTCGGCACCGGCACGGTACGGATTAAATCCGAGGCCGTGAGGTTCATCCACGCACTACAGAACGGTGCCTTAACTGAATGAGCCATTCAGCAGCCCCTCATAATGGGTGTGTGTTGTTACTTAGATCACGGCTTATTGCAGCAGTAACATTAGCAAAATGTGTAAGTTAACAGTAAGCTAACATTAGCCAAACGTTATTTAAAGCCGCTTCATAAAAAATGTGTAATCGAAATTTCAGAATCAGTATCTGGCGACTTTTCCCCTTCAAACCATGTTGACGTTTGCTTGCTATAGCTATAATTAATAATAGTACATGAATTAGCTTTATATTTAGCGAAGTGCTTTAGCTAGCAAACTATATTAACTTGCCAGGTGAATTTCAGCAAGGCAAGTTATCACTTTCAAATAATTCATCCACATTTTCTATTAATTTTCTTAGACCTTTCTTATGGAAAGTCAAGTGTCCGATCCCTGAGCTAGATCGATTTGTGGAGTTGTTGCTACACACAAAGGCATTTTTATTAGCTGGATAGCTCTCTCCCCTTCTCTGAAATGAAATACGACACAAGGGGGAACATTTCATTGCATTCATAGCCAACCTTAACCAGTTCAACTGATTGATTTGGGCCAATGGGATGTTTGCTACAAAGCAGGCCACTCTGGGCAATGCAATTTCCAGGCCATTGCACTCCATACACTCTAAATGGGGGAAAAGATAAATAAATGATTTAGTTACTGTAGATTTGTCCAACAAAATCTAACATTTTTACAATATGCTTTTAATATGAAGCATAAAGATTGTTAAGAGTTTCAAAATACCATCGGGGAAGTCTTACTTTGCCTTCAAAAGTCAGATATCTTTCATTCACTTTCATAGGGAGCTCCAATGTCGTTTACTCACAATACAGACGTGCACAACGTAGGGAGGCTTACTTCTGGTGCTTCACAGCATAGATTGGATGAGGGCGGGCTTTCCTGCCTTGTTAAATACGGATGTCTATGAGCTTTACAGCAGCACGGTAGCGTTCTTTTCGTCGTCGTCGCCTTGTCCCCCCGAGGTGCGTTAGTGGCGATTGTGCTACAGCGCCACTCTGGAGTAGTGCTGCTGTTGCATGTCCAATAGATAGAAATCCGTCGTGCTCGATGCTTTTGAAATAGGCTATATTTCCGCCGACACCGGTCACATTTTTGTCAAGGCAGCACGAACAATGATCCAGGCAGCCGCCTTGGAATTCTCCTGGGGACCCCTTTGTATGCTTATTTTAGTTTCAGCTGTTTTTAATTTTCTTAATTTGAAGCTTTTCATGTTTTGAGGGATTCTTTACCCTCTTGACCAACATTATGCCAGAAATAGCGATGCAAAAAACCTGCATTGTCTAAAAAAGTTTAAGGAAAAAATTACGATATCATTTAAACACGTGTTCAAGAAGAAGTGCAGGGGTCCCCAGGACCGACTTTGAGAACCACTGCTCTAGACTGGTGTTTTATTATGCGGCTTCTATGATCTATAAAATAGTGGTTAGAGCAGGGCCAGTGGAAATGTTAGTGGGGCAAGCAGAACACTAACCTACTGGCCCATTCGGTCCATTAGAAAAAATACTTAACGTTGAGCCTTGAGAGTACTCAAGAAAAGGCAAGGACAAATCCTCTTGTGACTGTTTAGAGAACATCGTGAAAAGTCCCATCCCAAGTGGGGTTCACCAAAACTGCACTCATTTTAGCGGGTAACAAGCACAGTGAAACAAAAACAGTGGTATCTACTCTTATTATTAAAACCATATTTTAACATGCCAACACATTTAGCATTCTCTGAGATTACATGATGAGGCATACACTCATTAACATTGCCAGAATCAGCTCAAGTTGGCATTCCGCTGGTCCCCTTAAACAGTCCTTCACTGTCGCCATAAGAACTATCCCTCGCGCAGTCCGGCCAGTACACCCTTTAAGCTAGCACTCTCCTTAGTCAATAGCTTTCAAGTTCTCTGAAAATCTTTTTTTTTTTTTTTAAATATCAGAAATGTATAGTCTGTAATATTTTCTTTTTTAAAAGCAAAAAATAAAGGAAAAATCATTTTTGGCTAATAGTCGTCAGCTACATGAACAGGTAATTATTAATAAGATCAAGCCCGCTCTTCAATATGGAGTATCAAGTCATTGGGTGTCAAGTTCAACTAATTGTGAATTTTGCATCGGAATCCAGTATTTATTTGGGGTTAGTTATTGAGTGGGGAGGTGTAGTTAAATATGTTGTTGGATCATGATTCTATGGCAGGTGACCTATTCAAATTTTTGTACAGAATAAGTTGGGCCTGAATGTTAAGCAACATATCTTATTACCTCACTCTGTGGTATGACCTGGCCAGGCATTTAACTAAAGGTGTCATACAGAAATATGCCACTCAACAGTACTTTTTAAACCAACAATTAGAAATACATGTTATTGTTGGAGAAAACCTTATTATAAGTATTATAGCCTTATTATAAGTATGATCTGGATTATTGTAACGTATGGTCATGGTGTATTTGTTTCACTACAGTGCTATACCTTGGGCAACAATGTTCTGACAGGAAAAAATACAATCAATCAAGCTGGCACCGCAATATCAAAACAGTTCTATTCATATTTCATTTTCTCACTAGTTAATGTAATCCTGTAATCATATTTCTGCTACTTTACATTGTCACTTCACAGATAATTCATTTTTTGCTCGTAAAAGGAATTGCGTCATTGAATAATTGCATCAGAACATTACATTTCACTTGTGTTACTTAGAAGCTGATTGGGCATTATGCTTAGTTAAAATTGATGTTATATTAAATAAGTAAAAGATTAATTGCCTTCAAAGTATGTAAGCATTATGCAATTTCCCTGAAATACATGGTTACTCAAACAAAAAAAAAGTCATTAAGTAGTTCTTGTGCAAAAACTAGGTGATTAAGCTGTGCAGTAAGCACAAGCAAACTTGCTAAGCAGCATGGTTCTGAGAATTGCATCTAAAATCTAAAATGAGAAGCTGTTCACAACACAGCTTCTGTGCTTTCCTTTTTCAGTTTAAAATGATTTGCCAGAAGAGAAGATCTGTAGCTACCCCTGCCATGAAGAAAACAGCACAACAATTAATACCTGAGAATCTACTTGCTCTAGTCCAGCTGTGCACCTCCTGTTAAAAAACAAAGCCCATTCCACAAGACGCAATTATAGTCCATGCTGTATACATTTTTGCATTTGTATCTGCCCCCTTGCCTTAGCAACTGCAAATTCACCAAATACACTTGCTTCAAAGGGAACGCATATAACTGCCGGGTGCACGAAGTCTAGCTAAGAAAATCTCCCTAAACAAAACACACCTTCCCCTGAGAAAAGCACTCACCGTCCCTGCAGAGCCGCATGGCTTCCCGATTTTTCCCGCACTCTTTCAAACTTTCTTCCGATTCTGCACCTAAGAAAGATCGGATATAGACACATTAATAGTTAGATACACTTGCAGGAGGTGTGCTACTAGTAGCAATTCTCATATTCCAAAGCTGCATGCATGCTACAAAAAAAAAAACTCGAAATCTTCCGTTTCCGTAAATCGCAACACACGTCATTTTATTTTTCTCAAATGTGAACTCCTCACCTTCATTCCCGTGGAGTTTAGCAACATCAACCCAGTTGCTCCAGGGCTGTCCCAACATGATTTCTGGACTGGGCAGACATCTGCGCTCCCCAACAGTCGCCATTGCTGTGACACTCTCTCCCTGCTGGATCTGCTGCTGTTGCTGCTTTGGCTGCCTGGTCGCTTTGCGCTGCTCCCCTCTGACGTCATCATCGGCCCTTTCCGACATTCTTTCCGCTACAATGTAACAAAACAGCCGTCAGTGTTTAAGGTGGTTAACAAGGATTTAGCATTGTCTGGCGCTGTACGACTGCACGTTTCACGTATACCCGGTTCCCGAAACATAGTGCTGTGGTGGTCAAACAGGGTCGTCTGGACCATTGACCACCTCTTGTTTTGACAGATTAAATATAGCGGAGATATATTCAACGGCGTCATCTGATACGTATATATTCTGAGCGGTACAAGCACAGATTTCGGAGATAAAACTTTAAGGAGGCACAAGACTAACAACTTCACTAACAACGTGTGCGCGAGAAACCTGAGGATTAAGAGTCGCTTACGAGAAACTCAATTTTACGTCAATATTGGGTGTACTACTAGCCTAATCTGATTCCAATTGTATACGTAAAATGTAATATGCAGGAGTCCTTTGGCTATTTTTTTCAATAAGCATTCTTGCATAACACATTATTATAGTAGCCTGCCCCAGAATCACAAACACTTTGGTGTTATCGTTTGACCAAAAACGAAAGTAACGGTACAAGCTATGTGGCTACGTGGTAAATTTCATCAGCAAATAAACAAATCGTACATTAATATCCATCTGCACTAGTGCATATAGGACAAGACCGAATCAGTGGTATGGGTGTCATCCAATACAACGCTGATATAGTCCATTAAAGCTTTTTTGTCAACTGTTGGTTACTTCTCGCTATGACCACCGATTCCCAGCTTCCTTAAACATAACAGTTTTCCGCACGTCAGTTCGTATTACTCCAATCGCAGCTTTTGCGTCAGTGCAGTGAAGCGGTCAGAAATTCAGAAGATTTTATCCATCGCGTGAGGACCATAAAGTCTTGTACTTATGCATTCGGGGACACGTTTCAGGTGTTTGCCACCACAGTTCATAATACAAAACTTTGGTCGTATGACCTATTTTAATTCAATTTTGTATTTGTTACAAATAACACGAACCTTGAACACTCAAACTTTATAATAGTCAGGTAGACTTCAGTAGGCTTTCAATAAAATAAAGCATCCCAATAGCATATTAAGAGGACAGTTAAAAATAACGCAAATTATTTAAAAAAATGTACGCAATGAAGGCTACTTATAAGTAAAGAAATAGTGAACATATTCCTATTTCCCTAATGTTCACACTGTATAATATTTACGTAACTCGATATTGATATTTATGATAATGTCGTTGATGTTGAAGCTTTATAGCGCCACTGCTGCTGCTATATTTGCACAGTTGAGGGTATTCCTCTGATGATTGTCGCCTGACCAACTTACTGCTTTCATGTTGTGTTTTCCTGCATGTGTTTTATGTATGTTCTATAATAATAATAATAACAGCTTGCATTTATATAGTGCTTTTCTCACAATCAAAGCAGCTTACAGTGAGGGGAATGTATTGGACACATCTGGGTCATGCATGGCAGCCATTTCGGCATCAGAACGCTCACCACATATCAGCTGAGGTGGAAAGCGAGAGAATGATTTTAGCCAATTAAACTGGGGGGTGATTAGGTGGCAGGTTGAGACAACCTGGTTAAGAACTTATCCAGGACACTGGGAACCCCCTACTCTTAGCGATAAGTGTCGTGGGATCTTTGCAACCACGCTGAGTTTGGACCTTGGTTTAACATTTTATCTGAAATACGGTGTCTCCTACAGCGCAGTGTCCCCATCACTGCACCTGGGCATTGGGGATTATTTGACCAGATGGGAGATTGCCCCCTACTGACTCATCAACGCCACTTACAGCAGTTTTCCCATGCAATACTAACCAAGCCCACGCCTGCTTAGCTTCAGCCATTCAAGCAGGGACAGGGTATATGGTGGTATGGCTGCTGGCGATGTGTTTGCTTGTTTCTTATGTATTCACTGCCTGCACAAAGAATCTCCCTTCAGAAACAATAAAGTTGAAACTTTAAATGTAACGGTAGAGTTGTGTTAGACACCACTTGACAATCATCACATATCGACTGACTGGGAGGAACATTTAAGTAATTGGTCTATTAAATGATTTATTGAACGGCCGCTGGAAAATCCTGAACACAACTCAGCCACAGTAAACACCTGCACACAATGCACACACATATGGAATTCATAAATACAACACCTGCCTAGGTATGCATTTGATTTTATAATAATAATGACAATAATACTATTAGTAATAATAATAATAATGCCTTGCATTTAAGATGAAACCCGACATCCATCAAGTTGGTGTACTGTGTAAAAGCATGAGACTAGCAGTAGACCAGCATATATAGACACAATCAAAAAAGACATTATATGCAGCAGCTAGTCTGAATGAAGACGGACAAATGTTACCCTCTCCTTCAGTCAGCTTAAAGGGGAACCAAGCCCCTAGTTCTAGCTGGACCACACCTCTTATATAATATTTAAAAAAATGCATCCAGCACCTGAAAAAAAGAGCTAACTAAGGGGCTGGACTAGGGATGCACCGAAATGAAAATCTCTGGCCGATACCGATTGCCACTCCACCTTTTGTTACGTTTCCACTCAGATTTCCCAGGCAGAGGCTCCCAATCGCAAATGATTACTCCAAATGAATAGATATTTGTGTTTTATTTAATTGTTTAATATTTTTTGGCATAAAAAAAAGAAGGAATTTTGTTGGCTTTGTGTTGGTTCTCGTGTACAGGTGCAGCTCAAAAAATTAGAATATCGTGAAAAAGTTCAATATTTTTTGTCACTCATTTCAGAAAGTGAAACTCATATATTATATAGATTCATTACACATAGAGTGAAATATTTCAAGCCTTTATTTCTTGTACTTTTGATGATTATGGCTTACAGCTAATGAAAACCCAAATTCAGTGTCTCCGAAAATGAGAATATTGTGAAAAAGTTCAATATTGGAAACTCATGGTGTCACACTCTAATCAGCTAATTAACTCAAAACACCTGCAAAGGTTTCCTGAGCCTTTAAATGGTCTCTCAGTCTGGTTCAGTAGGCTACACAATCATGGGGAAGACTGCTGACTTGACAGATGTCCAGAAGACAGTCATTGACACCCTCCACAAGGAGGGTAAGCCACAAAAGGTCATTGCTAAAGAAGCTGGTTGTTCACAGAGTGCTGTATCCAAGCATATTCATAGAAAGTTGAGTGGAAGGAAAAAGTGTGGTAGGAAAAGGTGCACAAGCAACAGGGATAACCGCAGCCTTGAGAGGATTGTCAAGCAAAATCCATTCAAGAATTTGGGGGAGCTTCACAAGGAGTGGACTGAGGCTGGAGTCAGTGCATCAAGAGCCACCACGCACAGACGATTCCAGGACATGGGCTACAAATGTCGCATTCCTCGTGTCAAGCCACTCCTGAACCAGAAACAATGTCATAAGCGTCTTACCTGGGCTAAGGAGAAAAAGAACTGGAGCGTTGCTCAGTGGTCCAAAGTCCTCTTTTCAGATGAAAGTAAATTTTGCATTTCATTTGGAAATCAAGGTCCCAGAGTCTGGAGGAAGAGTGGAGAGGCACAGAATCCACATTGCTTGAAGTCCAGTGTGAAGTTTCCACAGTCAGTGATGTTTTGGGGTGCCATGTCATCTGCTGGTGTTGGTCCACTGTGTTTTCTGAAGTCCACAGTCAACGCAGCCATCTACCAGGAAATTTTAGAGCACTTCATGCTTCCTTCTGCTGACAAGCTTTATGGAGATGCTGATTTCATTTTCCAGCAGGACTTGGCACCTGCCCACACTGCCAAAAGTACCAAAAGCTGGTTCAATGACCATGGTATTACTGTGCTTAATTGGCCAGCAAACTCGCCTGACCTGAACCCCATAGAGAATCTATGGGGTATTGTCAAGAGTAAGATGAGACACCAGACCCAACAATGCAGACGACCTGAAGGCCGCTATCAAAGCAACCTGGGCTTCCATTACACCTCAGCAGTGCCACAGGCTGATCGCCTCCATGCCACGCCGCATTGATGCAGTAATTCATGCAAAAGGAGCCCCAACCAAGTATTGAGTGCATAGAAATGAACATACTTTTCAGAAGGCTGACATTTCTGTTTAAAATGTCCTTTTTTATTGATCTTATGTAATATTCTCATTTTCGGAGACACTGAATTTGGGTTTCATTAGCTGTAAGCCATAATCATCAAAAGTACAAGAAATAAAGGCTTGAAATATTTCACTCTATGTGTAATGAATCTATATAATATAGATTTTTCACGATATTCAAATTTTTTGAGCTGCACCTGTATATATATATAGGGGAAACACTGAATACGGAAATAAAGTGAAATTACTTTTTTTATCTGACAGGCAAATGAAAACCAACTCTTGGATTACAAATAAACAATATACTTTTTTTCTTTTTGATTGACAGGACATAATTGGATCTGACCATCGGTAGCTTTTAAACACAATTGGCCAATCCGATGTTTGATCGAAAGGTCATCATGGGGCGGCTGTGGCTCAGGAGGTCCCCCCCCCCCCAACTCCATTGACAGAGATGATCATGGCATGGAACCCAGTCACACGAGCCAGCGAGTCCAGAGACACATTCCTATATCGTCCAACCCATAGAGGGAAGGATTAATGTGATTTGCACTGAGAACTGAGAGACCCTGCACCTTTCTATTGATGCATTTTGGCGTGGCCCAATGCATCACTTCATCAACTACATAAGTTTTTTGAACCTTTTACACACACAGTCTGGATTGTTTCACTGTAGTTGGAAGGTAAGGCGGCAACAGTTCCTCCAGTCTGTTTGCACCAGCTGCACAGGTGGGGAAAAAAGCAGCAACTGGCAGCTCGTACAACAAGAGGAAGGAAAGCTAGTCTGCTCTCCTGAAAGAACAGAGGGGCTATACAAATCGGACTGACCTGCACGTACGACTGGCCGTCCCAAACGCGTGAAACACAGAAACAGATACAGACCTCTTTTTCCAACCCTGACCAAGGCTCCTGCTTTTTCTCGCTGTTTAACGTCTTTCTCCATTAATCCTCTGATGGATCACCTCCTGTTGAAAGAATAGAACAAAGTTGTTAAAAAGGCACTGCCGTTATTAAATTGTGATTTGTGTTTGCAGTACAAAATCTCATGTTTACGTGGGTATTATCTATTTATATGGCACATTTATATGGACTTGTCACGGTAACGTTGAGAAGTCTCACAGCCCTGCTGTGAGTTTACAAGCAATTTTGCACTTGAGGCTGCAATGGGGACGAGACTAAAGCTCACCTGACAATAATTTGAAGCCAATTTCACCCATTTGTGCATTCAAAACATACAGAGGGAGACACGCACTTTTTCAGAGTTGGCTCGCAGCGTCATTATTTAAATGATCAATCTGCCTGTTGTCCCAACACGTAAGCCTTCCATGGGGAGAGTCAGAAGATAAAAATAATACAAATAAACAAATAAAATACGTGCCATGAATCAACTAAAACGGAGTATTTTGAACAAAGCAGGGGCTACTTTCACCTTTACTGTGAGAACTTATGTTGATATTTTCCTCCAAATGATTTTCACGAGTGCTTACATTTCAAGTCTCGTCTGTGTTTAGAGGAGTCTGCGACACCAGGGGCCACATGTATAAAACTCTGAGTAAAAGAATGCGTAAGAGAATGCTCAGGGAGAAAGTCGCAAATCTGCTTTCGCAAAGTTTCGCATTTTCTCCCTCTGCCTCTCGGTCACGGTGTCGCCGTATCACACTGACTCCAAACATTGCGTACGTATGGTGTCCAGCGTGTGTAGAAGTACGCAGATTCTCTTATTTTATACATCTGAATTTCTGAATGGAAACTCGCTTACGCAGCTTTCTGAGGGCGTTTTTCTGCTCAGCACTGTTTATACATGTGGCCCCAGGAATGCAGTGGAAGTGGAATTCCAGTGTCAGTATTTTTGTCAACCTGTAGGTATGTGCTTAACCTGTACATATTTACATCTTCCTCTTATGTGTGCAAAGAGGCACCTCCCAATATCAGAAATAAGCAGGTACACAAGACAGAGACCTGCTTCGAAAACGTGTGTAAATTCAACTTTCTATTAAATTCAACCCAAAAATATTTAAGCAAGTGTGTACATTTTAATTCACTCTGAATAGAACCCAATGATTAAATGCAACATAGGGTTCTTGATCAACATTGCAAAAAAAATCACATTTGGTAAAGCTCTACATATGGACGGTAATTATGTTCAAACATATATCGATACTTAATCGATGTAGCATAACAGTACCAGTTTCATAATGAATACTAAAATAAGATCAGTCCTTCAAACCACTATCAATATATGAATACGTGTTTACTTTAAACCTCTTTTTTATGGCTACAACATGATATTATCCTTACCCTTGCAATTAGGGAATATTTATTCTATGATGAGCAAAGTAATGTACTTGTAAAATCATACCTTGTCAAATATGAAACAAATCCTTTTAAGAAATCAGTGGAGCGTCATCAGTTTGGATGATCAGTTGACCACACCAGTCGAAGAGGGTCTGAAAGAAAAATAGTATTAAATTAAACCATACCATGTTTAAACTTTGTTGGAAATGTTTTTTAATGCAATGAGAATTATATGATAGCCCCGATGCAAAAAGCAAGCCAATTGGACAGTAGTATGGAATAAACATTAAGGAATAAACAGTAAGGAATAAACAGTAAGGATATTGGCAACTTCATCAGTGCATACAGTATTTGTAGAACACACAGCATTTAGCCAGCTAGCAAAATTGTATGTAGCAATAGCTAAGCTGCTTATGTACTGGTTGTGTGTTTGGAGACTACAGGGTTGGTATTGGTGAGTTTGAGAAAAATAGTATCTACAGTGCCGTGAAAAAGTTTTTGCCCCCTTCCTGATTTCCTCTATTCTTGCATATTTCTCACAAGGGAAATGTGTTCATATTTATTGTTCATTCAATATTGATTTTAGGGAACCTGAGTAAACAAATGACACATTTGTTTTTTACTTATTAAATTTATTTAATGAACAATAAATCCCAACACCCATTTCCCTTGTGTGAAAAAGTAATTGCCCCCTGACAATAACTGCAGCCAATGTATAATAAAGTAATAATTTGTAATATTTGGTCACATATCCTTTGCATGCCATGACTTCCTGATGTCTTTGACCCAACAATATAAAAAAACTCTTGAAATCTTATTTTCTGGTATTTCTACAAGCGATACTATAACCTCTCTGCATTTGAATGGATCTCTATGGGAATTGGGGGGTGGGACTAGATTTAGTTGTAAATTACACTGGAATAGTATGGAACACATGGTTGGCTAAATGGCTCTAAGTCATCAAGGGTCTGATGTATCAAACGAGCCTCAAACCATCACTCTGCTGCCAGATATGCAGTAGATATGGATGGTTCACTTTAAGGGTTGTTTCTCCTGACTTATTTTTCCATAGAGTTCAATAGGAAAATTTGTCAGGAGAAACAACCCTTAAAGTGCTACATCCATATCTACTGCATATCTGGCAGCGGAGTGATGGTTTGATCTAGTCCCACCCCCCAATTCCCATAGAAATCCATTCAAATTCAGAGAAGTACCGCTTATAAGAGTACCAGAAAAAAAGATCTCAAGAGTCTGTTTATATTGTTGGGTCACAAACATCAGGAAGTCATGGCATGCAAAGGATATGCGACCAAATATAAAAAATTACTTTATTCCACATTATGTTAAACTGTCCAATATTTTTTGATGCCTGAAAATGGGGGGTACTATGTACAAAAGGTTCTATCATTTCTAAACGGTTCATCCAATATGGATGAAAATACCCTCAAATTAAAGCTGACAGTCTGCACTTCAACCTCATTGTCATTGTATCCTTTCAAACTCAATGTGCTAGAGTACAGAACCATAAAAACGAAAACTTTGTCACTGTCCAATGAATTATGGTGCTCACTGTATGTGGGACAAGACCTATGAAGCCTGTGTAATTCCAGTGAATTTGGTGATCATGAATTCACCCTGTCACCACGATACTATTTTGACACCGGTGTTACTTCCCTCTAAAACAGTGGTTCCCAACCATGCGTTCCGACCACAATTTCAACCCCAGAACTATAACAAGCTGTTAACTTTTCTCAATTAGGTTAATTTCATGTTTTGAGGGATTATTTTATCCTCCACATTATGTCAGAACTAGCTCTGTTAGCATTGTGCTTATTGTGCTATACTGCAAACAATTGCATACATAAGGAGAAACATTTCTGTTGGTTGAGAATGCATTGGATGTGTGGCTTATTCGTTCAAAAATCTCTTCTTGTGAACAAGCAAACCATAAGGATACATCTGTAAGGATACATCCATTATAATGGTCTTCAAAGATAAATTTACCAAAAACATGTGATGGAACTTAAATACAGAGATATTGTCCATTTATTTAATTTAATAGAGATGCACCAAAGGTATAGTTCTCTCAGAAAGCTGCCATTTATTGCACTATTCAACAACCACTGGAATGAAGCACAATTTGTGTTCATCACAAACCAAAGATATTGGTTGCCTACCCAAGATTGCAAAAGAAATACTGTGATACTTTTAATAAGCATAGGAGAGCAGCAAAACAAATTAGAATAAAAAATACCCCTAGAATTGGCTGAAAATGTCAAAGAAATGTCAGTTGTCAGTCCCATCCCTGAGTCAGTCTCATCCTATCATGCAATACTGTTATTCATGAAAGTATCAAAACTGATCCGCAAAATTAATCTGGTCCTGAAGTACAAACTGAACTGGTCGCCAAACAAATTAAGTCCTGCCTTGACTCAAGTTGAGATGAAATTGGTGCAAGTCCACTGGGGCTGCATGGAGTGGCAAGTGACATGGAATGGTATAGGCTGTACAAAAAGGAAGCCTGACTAGGTACAGAGAAAGTTGCAGGATTTAGTCCACCAAACAACAGCACAGGTTGCTCAAGCTGCAGATGCGTCATCGAAAGAACTGGCACCTCAAAAGGAACAACCTCAGATCCTGAAAGAAAGTCAGCAAAAGTCAGACTATATTGACAGGCTCATTGATGTGAACAAAATAAAAAAATCAGCTTAACCCCTTTGTGCAGATGCCAAATCTGGTAAATTCTCACTTATTTAGGGGGTGCTCTGTTTAAGGCTGTGAGCATCACATAAACTTGGTAAATGGTTTAAGTTAAACAAGACAGGTGTACCATTTACAATACAAACTTAGATTTGTTTATTTTCATAATTTAAGTCAAAATAAAGTGCCACAAATGCAAAGAAACTTTGGAAAAATACAAAAAATATTTTTACTTTAGTTTGCAACAAAATACTGAGAGCTACATAAGTGAAACCGGTAATATACATTCGCCACGGCGTCTCCAGACTCTTTCACGTCTGTCAGATGTGCTCAGTGTGAACCTGCTCTCATCTGTGAAGAGAACGGGGCGCCAATGGCGAACCTGCCAATTCTGGTGTTCTCTGCCAAATGCCAATCAAGCTGCATGGTGCTGGGCTGTGAGCACAGGTCCCACTACAGGACGTCGGGCCCTCATGCCACCCTCGTGGAGTTTGTTTCTGACAGTTTGGTCAGAAACATGCACACGAGTAGCCCGCTGGAGGTCATTTTGTAGGGCTCTGGCAGTGCTCCTCCTGTTCCTCCTCGCACAAAGAAGCAGATACTGGTCCTGCCGCTGTGTTGTTGCCCTTCTACGGCCCTGTCCAGCTCTCCTTGTGTAATGGCCCGTCTCCCGGTATCTCCTCCATGCTCTTGAGACAGTGCTGGGAGACACAGCAAACCTTCTTGCGATGGCACGTATGGATGTGCCATCCTGGAGGAGCTGGACTACCTGTGCAACCTGAATGGGCTGCAGGTACCGCCTCATGCTACCAGTAGTGACAAGGGCACTAGCAAAATGCAAAACTAGAGAAAAATCAGTAAGGAAGGATAAGAAGAGAGAAATGGTTTGTGGCCACCACCTGCAAAACCATTTACTTTTTGGGGGTTGTCTTGATGTTGCCTCTCCTGTCTATCTGTTGTCACTTTCATTTGCACCAAAGCAGGTGAAATTGATTCACAATAGTTTACGCTTCCAAACTGGACAGATCGATATCCCAGAAGTTTAACTGACTTGGTGTTATACTGTGCTGATTAAGTGTTCCCTTATTTTTTTTGAGCAGTGTATATACATTTCCTGGATCATAAACTCCATGTCCACAAGTGTGCAACATCTGAGGATGATATGCAGAACTACTAAAGATCTATGATGCAAAATATAGGCAGTGTACCCTGTTGTCCATTAGTGTCTCCAAATCTATCCAAATGGCTAAATTGTGCACTGCTCTAAATTTTTAAAAAAAGTATGATATATTTAACTACAAATCAACAGTTTTGGCTCATAAAATGCACTTTTGCTTAATTTTCAAGTGGGAATGACTATATTTTCATCAGTATAGGGGGGTAGACATCTATGGGTCCAAAACCCCTATGCAAAACATGTCATAAAATGAATAAAATATGTTTTGTCCATTATAAAGCATATACATTTGCTCCTTCTGATGGCTTAAGATAAAAACATTGATATCAGTGTTAAATACACCTAAATATGTTGCCCAACAATTCACTCTTGTACCTCAAATAAACATCACTTTTCCCTGTACTCTGCAGTATGTATACTTTTGCCCTGGGATTGCATTTCTGTAGTTTTTTTATGTTCCTATTCATAGTAGGAACATAAAACTCATAATAGGAACTCCAAGAAAAAGATTTACATGAATCTACCACATATCAGCGCACAGTAAATTGGAATGAGCATTTGCCATGCCCTAAGTGCCCTCCCTAATGCATTTTCAATAGAGCTTGCGTAATACCAGACCGTTAAAACGAAAACTGCCGTTACGCTG
The DNA here is from genome assembly GCA_022702515.1 of Ilyophis sp. 1 JC-2022. Taxonomy (NCBI): domain Eukaryota; kingdom Metazoa; phylum Chordata; class Actinopteri; order Anguilliformes; family Synaphobranchidae; genus Ilyophis; species Ilyophis sp. 1 JC-2022. The sequence goes on from CM040402.1 coordinate 18,254,877, forward strand.
GCCTGCAATACATTTTTCAAAGCACAAAATAAGACATAGCTTATACCGCTGCTAAGGTTATAATGTATTCTATTGGATAAAAGGGCCAAGAATTAAACAAGAATGAACTGTAATGAATGAGACGGGCTTGCAGGGCATGGGGGGTATTACAAGTCGACGTTTCAGATAGTGTAATAGCGGTATAAAGTGTTGTATATTTCTCAAAAGGATTGTACCAGACAATAAATGACCACTGAATTTTGAAAGAAACATCTCTATCTATAAAACCAATGGTAAGATTGTATATTTATTTCATATTTAGTAGCAGATATGTATTGTAGAATATAGGTACAATGAGACAATAATTTCACGTTTATTTTGCATTTGAGTGAGCAGGGCTTTTCACTGCGTTTTTGGCATACGATCAGGCTAATGTTGGGTTTATCTTGTTGCTATGATGGAAATCTAATTTTATTTGATGAATAAATATATTTATGCACTCACACAAAGACGCTATTGTCCACTATGTCACGCATGGGAAGGTAGAAACTGGGTGGGGGGGGGTGCTTGTTAAATGGACTTGCTCCGGAAAAATAGTGACACTTAGAAACTCTTTATTCAGCAGAGTTGTCACGAATCGTCTACCAATAAAGTTAAAACACAGAGTTTCTGATTTCCAGTAATAGTTTGGCTGCAGAAGCAACGAATGTCTCAGTTGAGCACCTTCACTATGCATCTACGCAAAGGGGTTAAACACTGTGAAGACACTGATGAGGAAATGGATGGAAATGGAAATGAGGTCCAGTTTCAATAATAGACAACTGTTGACAGAGCAGAATTGGTAGCACGGGACTTGCCCATGTGTGGTTTTCTGACTATATTAGAGAAGTTGGATGCCCTCACTGCCCATTCAAAATTGAAAAAGCAAAAGCTCAGTATGTGAAGCAATGCAAGGAAGATCTAAAGGAGGGAGAGATTATTGTTTGATTTTGAAGAGAACTATAAGTTTGTGATACAATACGAGGTACAAAATTATCAGTGGAACCAACAGTCATGTAGGCTATTCTTCGCCCAATTATACTGTACTACAAAATAAATGACCAGACAACTGAAGACACACTGTTTCTAATTACCGGCGACCTGACTCACGATGCAAGTTTTGTCCACAAAGTCATGTCTATGGTTATGGACAATGTCAGAGAGAAAGTTAATGGGCCTATAACAAAGAATCATTGTTTCAGTGATGGCTGTGCTGAGCAATACAAACATTTAAAAAATGTCATCAATTTGTGCCAGCATGAGAGGGATTTCTGGAGTCAAGTGCCTTGGGTCTTTCTTTGCCACAAGCCACGGCAAAACACCTTGTGATTGGATTGTAGGGACAGTAAAACAACAGCCAGACAGGTGTATAA